>JAAIXJ010000027.1:85484-204833 GCA_013403705.1 Heliconius hermathena
CTATGTATATGTGTGTCCATTTTATTGGTAGTCTATATTAATTGTTAATTGTAATTTAACTTTAATTGGAGTTTTATTCTAGAAATAAAATTTTATATTATTATTATGAATGCCTTAATTGATCTTCTTTACTTTTAATAAATAGTACGCGGATAATAGACGATCGACCTATTTTAATTGTCTTTTGAAATTTATATTTAGATATAAATTATATATTAAAAAAAGGAAAAAAAAATAAAAAATAGACTGATAACATCCGGACTCGAACTAAGGTCTTCTAGTTAAGGATTCGACCGACTTACCACTCAAGCTATCACAGCCACATTTTTGCTGGCGAAATATACTTTTGTATTCTAATGATATTTTGTATACGCTTGTAGCCCCCCTCCCTTGCGCCACGACGCCCGCAATTCTGAACATATAAAGAGAACTGAACGTAAAACTGAACATATCGTTTGTTCTCGTTCACAAAAGTGAGCTGTTGTGCACACTCCTAGTGCTGGAACTTCCGCCTCCCCGTGTTGGCGGATACCACTGACGTGCTCGACATATATATCACGCGACCAGCGGATGGTACACTACACTTTGATATTAGCCAAAAGGCCGAGAAGCAATAAACACCTAGCAGAAATTTTTGGTAGTCACTAAACGCTAGAAAATCTTGCCAGCGCGATTCAGAAATCGCTTTAAAATGACCAGCGCCATCTATGTTGTTTATTAGAAACACTATTTAAAGTTTACGTGTATTCAGCCATATTACGTATTATAAGCCTTATTGTTATTTACAGATGACAGTATAAAATAATACGGCCACAAACACTAAATATAGATTATATCTTGGGTCAGCTGTGCATCATTCAAGTGTATATATACATAATAAACACTCATTTTATAATATGATTCTATTATAAGATTTCATTATTTTATTATGTTCTATCAAATAAGTACTTTTTTAATTTATTAATTAATAATAAGTTATTAATACTTTTTAAAGGATGATGTTTCATAAGTAGAGATAATGAATAAATAACAAAAATTTTAAGAGTAAATAGTCTTCTATAGTTCAAACACACATAGATTTAAAAATCATAGGAGCAAATTGTACATATATTATACTAACATATTCCTTTGCATTATCATCGTCCAAGCCATTCAATTACCCCTTGGTTGAGCTTAAAAAATTTTTTCTAATGGAATTTGAAATCTCACCAAAATTCCTATAATAAATAATTTAATTTTGTAATATTTAAACAGCTTTTATATACTACTGGTTTAAAGACTATTTAGGTCACAGCCTCCAACATAATGATAATCCAGAGGGTGCAAAACTTACACCATATCTGTTTATGGTACTTAGATTGTTTGCAAGATGAAAAACAAGAAAATATATTACAATTTCAAAAACATAAAGTACCTTGTTCATTATCAATAGTAATGCGATGCTTTTATGATTTATGATAGTTACGTAATGGAGCAATAATGAAGATTCAGCTTTTTTATTGTTTAAACTAGCCTTGTCCTTTTGTTTTTCAACTGACCTGACTTCAACTAAATAAATCAGGGATGTTATGGAACTTCAAATAAAATACTATCCGCAACCCATAACCGAACTGATTATAAAATCAGATTCTTTATAAAAAAATCAAAAAATAAATTGAAAAATACCACAGTTAGTATATTATATAGGTGGGAAGTAAATAAATAAATGTGTATATTTCAATATAATTTTATTAATAATTATCGATCATAATCTACTACACATCTACAATACAATTACACATCTATAATACAATATAGACAACTAAACATCTATAATACAATTTATGCAGAAATTTCAGGTTTTGCTTCATTTCCTTCCACTTCCCATACACCAATATCTTTGAGGACATCTTTTTTAGATTCAAAATACTCTTTATACCACATAATATGATCTTGCTTTTCTTTAACAGTATAAAATGCGTTCTTCGATAGTCCAACACATACTAATTCCATAAAATGGCGAATCGGCCCTTTAGTAGGACACCAGCCTTCCAAGTGCGAGTCTAGGAAAATGTGTTCCGAAAAATGAATATTTTGTTCCTCCTCTATACCTAAAACAGAAAATAATGAGTTGACTAAATTCGATGGGGTTTGATTCCCATTTGGAGGAATGAACTATTTTCATTTCCTCTGAGCTGAATTTTAACATTTTAAAAATGTTAAAAATATTAAGCATAACTATTTTTACGTAGATTTATCGTATATCGTTGCTCAAATTTTATTGTCAATAAATTATTTTCGACACCTTCTGATTGCTTCTTCATTATAATATATGCATAATGTATTGTGATGTTAATGTGATATATATCAGAGTTAAAATTTTTAAAAAAATATAGTAAATTCATTGTAAATTTACAGATTCCGTAAATAGTTCACTTGCAGTTTTACCTATTAAATCTAACTAATTTAGATATACTATAATAAAATATAAATTTAGATAATTTAAATATACAATAATAAAACATAAATTTTAGATATACTATAATAACTTAAAACATAATATGTAAGTCTGGTTCAAAAAAGCGGAAAAATGTCGAAACGCATCTTATGCAAGTTTATTTTTTGGTAGGTAAATATTTAAGTATATTTTCTACAAATTACGAGTTGCGATGTTACTCCTTGGTTGTGATTAAAGAATTGTGCTAATACAACTACTTCTAATGGAATTTTGAGTTCTCACCAGAAATATATTAAATAATTTAAATTTTCAATATTTAAACAGCTCTTAGAAGACTATTTGGGTCTGCCAGCACCTCCAACATAATGATAATCCAGAGGGTGTAAAACTTACATCATATTTGTTTATAGTACTTAGATTGTTTGCAAGATGAAAAACATGAAAATAAATTACAATTTTAAATACATAAAGTACCTTGTTCATTATCAATAGGAAACTTCCAAACTTTGCCCTGTTCAGTCCATAGGATCATTTTTTCAAAGTAATTAGCAGGAGGTTGTGAGGTTGCCAAAGTTAGCTCTCTTTGTTCAAGCTGCTCCCAAACATGAAGCTTTGTTCCATAGTTCATCTCATTAGATTTAAATATACCCAGTGGTTTTTCACTAAATATATTAATTGATGTTGGTTGAGCTACACTGGAAACAGAAACAAAATATTGGAAAAAAATGTGTCTTAAAGACTACAATTTAATATAAAATACTTATAAATAAGTAAGTTGTTAGTGAGTTGTAAGTTGTGGGAAAATCATAATATTATATAATATTAAAGGCAACAAAATACAACCACTCTGCCACTCAACACTCAATGCCTCCAGAATTCGGCAGAAAGTGGGGAACGGAGTGTCTTAACACTAGGTTCCCTCTGCCTACCCTGCTGTGTGCGGGATACAGTGTGAAGCTAATTTAATTTAATTTTTAATTTTAAAATACAATTGAGGCCAGTCGTGGTGATGGGGCACAAAGTGTGCCTGTAAATCGACTGGTTGTGGGTTCGACCCCACTGGAGGAGATGAAATATTTATTTACATTTATATTTTCATTTCTTCCCTCTGGTGTTGAGGCAAAGCACAGCGTTGAGTTCCGCCACTCTACACACAATGCCTCCAGAATTTGGCGGAAAGTGGGGAATGGAGTGTTTTAACACTAGGTTCCTTCTGTCTACCCCGCTGTGTGCAGGACATAGCAAAATAAAATATTTCTTGAATAATACCTCTTTTTCTTATCAGCAGTTTGTTGATTTCTCTGATTGAATCTAGTAGTATCTTGATTTTTCCTAGATTTGTCCATTAATCTCTTTACCTGTTGACCTCTCGTCTCTTTCATAGGTTCCTCACTGTCTCTAGATCTATCCACTTTCATACCAACTATTAAATCACTGAAATGTTTAATATATACTTTTTTTTAACTTCACATTCTATCCCAAATAGTTATGTAATAATTATAATAATATTTTCATATCCTTGCTCTGGTAACAAGCAAAGCATGGTGTTTACTTAACATTGTGTGTTAACTCAATACTGTGTTTTGCCTTGTTACCAGAGTGAAGAAGACAATTTGTCAAAAGTGGGGAATAGAGTAAACACCAGTAAAACTATGAATTTACATTTGAAGTATATTATGTTTTACCATCTATTTAATTCCTTTTAGGAATAGTAATCAATATATTTAAAAAAAATGTAGTGACAGTATGTTGTTACTAAAATAAAAATATACCTGAGAGATGTTGAAGTCTGATTAATTTTGCCTAAAACTTTAGACAACAGTTCTGCTTCTGTTTGTTTGACATTTCCACCAATAGCTTCTGCCACTTCACTTGCAGCTTTTGTAATGTTTTCCTCTGAAATAAGACCTTTAGTAATACTAGGAGCTTTGTTAAATATTCACACACAGCTTCTTACTGTAAATGTGACGGTTGTGAGTTCGATTCTCACTCAGGGAATGAATTGTTTGAATTTCTTGCTTTAGTAAGGCAGATAAAGTATGATCTTTAGTTCTGCAACTCAATATTACAATATTATATCTCTAAAATTGGAGGGTATTCGGTATTTTATGGTCTGTCTTCTCAATATTGGCAAATTTCTATATAAAGAATAAAGTGTGTACGCTAAAAAAATATATAATGTAGATTATGAATAACATTTTACCTATTTTCTCCATTTTTACTTCTATTTCGTCTTTTTCCTGTTTCCTCTTCCTGTCGGGCGCAGTGGTAAACCTTTCTCTGTATTCGCTTTCTGATATTTTAGGTTCAGTTAGCATACTTTTAAGAAGAGCTTGAATTTTGTCAGTACTTGATTCAGAGGCATTTTTATTATCTTTCGCTTCTTCATTCTTAGTTTCTAATATCTTAGCATCGTGATCCGGTGTTTTCTCTGATAGACATCTTATAAAACACTTTAGATCTCTCTTAATTCTTAACCTGCAAATATATTTTATGTTGATATACATAATAATTATCATGACTATGACAGATAATTGTTTAATTACACTTAATTAATACCTGGAGAGCATTATAGTAATGTAAAATTTTATTTAATAAAGATTTTAATTAATTTTTTAATGTTTTTTTATCACCTAGCTAATGACAATAATCACTTGCGCTTGTCAATTTGACATTGATGTAAGAAACACAGAACACATATACCCAAAGGGCAAGGTAAGAAATGACTTATGAATTATGATTATGAAATCATAGATTAAAGATTAATAATAAGCAATGATTCGTTGATATACGGTAGGTAATAATAAATTTTACGGAAGTAGGAATCATTCATAGTAGGGAGATATTTTAATAAAATTAACTTTATAGTGCTCCATAGGTGAATGGCAAAATATAAAACCTACAGGTGCCTTTTTGCCATGCTGTTTTTTTTGTCTGTCGGGCGGCTACTTTATTCAGAATTTGCCAAGCAAGGAACATTATTGTGAGTTGAGTTTCCAAAAAGCTAGACAGCAGTCAATCTAGAAATGGAAATATTGAAGTATGCTGGCAGAACCTTAGGGATTGTTTGAAGAAAGCAGCGACAGGGGTATGTGGTAAATGGAAAGCTTGCGTGCGTTGCCGGCCTATAAGGTGGAGATGGACGCGCTTTTTGAAGGTACTCATGTCATATTGACCTGCAAATACTGCCGCGGGTAGGCCATTCCACAGTTCCGTGGCGCGTGGAAGGAAGTTCCTACGAAACCGCACAGTAGTGGATTGCCACATATCCAGGTGGTGTGGATGATATTTTAGCTTGTGACGTACTGTGCGGTTAGAAAATTGGACAGCAGGTAACAGGTCAAACAGTTCTTCAGAACACTCCCTATGATAAATGCGGTAGAGAACGCACAGCGGGGAGTCGTCTCTACGCAAAGCCAAAGTGTCAAGCCTTTCACAGATCATTGGGTCCCCAATGATTCGAATGCATCTACGTTGTATGCGATCAAATGGTTCAAGCTGATACTGGGGTGCACCTGCCCAGAGATCATAACAGTACTCCATATGAGGCTGAACCTGGGCCTTATATAGGGCCAATCGGTGTTTTGGCGTGAAGTACCGTCTCGCTCTGTTGATGACTCCCAGTTTCTTTGAGGCCAACTTGGTCTTGCTTTGATCGCGATACACTTATTGTGATACGCGCAGTCACTCGAAACATTAAGGCCCAATATACTGATACAGGGCTCGGCTGTTTTGCAGCGATGGGCGGAATTTTACAAGGAGATATATGAATGTGATGACGCCTCAGTTTCAAGTAATAGCGGAACGATGAGTCTTGATGTAGCTGATGGCGAAATCAGTATATAAGAAATTGAGAGTGCAATACGAAGTCTGAAATGTGGTAAGGCAGCGGAAGCAGGTTGAGTTGCTGCCGAGATGATCAAATGTGGTGGGCCACGCGTCTAAGACTTGTTCCTTTTCTTGTGTTGTTTTTGTGCAATTTATGCTAGAAATCTGGGGAGGTGCGAGACAATTGGCGAGGCGCAGTCATTGTGCTTTTGTATAAAGGCAAAGGTTCACAGATAGACTACAAGCGGGAATGTGCGGGATACAGCGTGAAGCTGATTTATTTATTTTTTTAAATATATTTTTAAATCGACATATGAAAGAAAAGGAGGTTATCAATTCGATTTTTTTTATGTTCGTTACCTCAGAATTTTTGACCGAGTGAACCGATTTTGATGACTTTTTTTAGTCATATCATATCAGCTTCACGCTGTATCCCGCACTCAGCAGGGTAGGCAGAGGGAAGCTAGTGTTAAGACACTCCGTTCCCCACTTTCTACCGAATTCTGGGGGCATTGCATGTTGAGTGGCAGAACTCAACGCCGCACTTGTCCTCGACACCAGAGCGAAAAAATGGAAATATAAATTTAAGTCAATATTTCATCTCCTCGAGTGAGGATCGAACCCACAACCAGTCGGTTTTACAGTCACACTTTGTGTCCCTGCGCCACGACTGGCCTCATTTTTTTTAGTCCATTTCTGATAATGGTATCTATGAGAAAATCAGATAAGTGTTAAATTTATGCATGTGCATTAGGTATGTGCGCGACAAATGGACGAATAACTCAATATCACGCCAACCGATTCCAATTTTTTTATTGGAAAGGACACACTTCAAGGATAGTTTGGTGAAAGTTTGGTTAGGTTCTGATTATGGGTTCCAGTTGAAATTGAACAAGTTGTATCTTTTTTTTGTTAAAAAAATACAACTATACTGTAATAGTTAGAAGAAAAAACATTGTTAAAATGGGTGTCAGAGTGAAATTCCTTATCGTTGCATTTCTTACTAACCAACTTCATAAAAAGGATGTTCTCACTTTCAACCGATTTCAAAAAAGGGAGAGGTTCCCAATTCGCCCGAATATTTTTTATGTATGTTTTTGTCAATATGCCAAAATGTTAATATGCACAATAATACCTTATCAAGTTTTACATAGGACAACCACTAACTTGAGAAGCATCCTTTTAAGGTCTGCCTATCGCTTAGAATCGTAAAATAAATTAATTTTTAACAAAAAAAACTGACTTCAAACAAAGGACTAAAAGGTAAAACATAATTTTACATGAAGTAAAACCTACTTTGATTTTGTTAAACAAAAATAATTTTAAAAAAAAATTATAGTTTAAGGGCTTGATCAGACGACGACTTTTACACGCCGATTTTGTCGCACTAGCTCTAGTCGAAGTATAGCCCGACAAAATCTTTCAGTTCAGTTCTTTTTTTATGTCGCTCCGAGAATACCAGTTGAGCACAAAATGATAATTCATAAAAAAAATAATTTTCAGAGAAACGAGAAGAAGCAGAAGAACACTTGCGCAGAATGCATATTTTAGCATGCATGTATAGAGACGCCCATGCTCACACCATCACAAAACTAAAGTACAGTAGAACATGAGGGCAACTTCGACCAATGACAATTATTTAAATTGTAACTAACCTTGCATCACGCTGTATCCCTAGCGGGGTAGTCAGAAACGACGGAGCGCCAAACGCTTCGGTCTCTACATACCTCTTTCGCCTCGTCAGTCTCTTCATACATGCCATATTCCATCTCTACTAAACATACTTCCTAAATATATCACTTCATTCACTTTTTCTAACATCTTAACATTTACATTAATGTTGCATTCCGTGTTTACTTAATTTCTTTGAAATATCAAAACCTTTGTCTTACTCGCATTCAGCAACGAACATAAAAAAAATCGAATTGATAACCTCCTTTTCTTTCATATGTCGGTTTAAAAATATATTTAAAAAAATAAATCAGCTTCACGCTGTATCCCGCACACAGCAGGGTAGGGAGAGGGAACCTAGTGTTAAGACACTCCGTTCCCCATACATAAAAATATATTTAAGTAACGAATTTAGTTTTATGCAATTCTTATTAGGTAGGTAGGTTTAATAAAAAAAGACCTTATTTTATTGTAAATTGTATTTTGTAAGTGTAACTACACTTGACACTTTATGAACCCTTTTAACATTTTAAGTCACACCTACAACAGGTTTTACAAAATGTAAGACTCAACGTGTGCATTTAATGCAGTTTTATCCACAATTTTTATAAACAAGTAATTTCTATTAACGAATATTATTAGAATTCTGAACATCAGGTTTTCAAATGAATCAAATTGTCAAAATTAAATATTTACAAATTATCAGCACCATTTTCTTATCTCTTATCTAAACTACTAATTAAACTTTTACTTACTTATTGACTATATCTCGCATATTTATTGTCAAATTACAAATATTTATAAAAATATTAATGTGCAAAATTGCATGATGTTGAATCACATTAATGGCAGCAAATGACAATATTTATAATGGAAGATAATGTATTATAAAGTACAAATGCTTTTTTGAGCAATATTAAGTAAATATAAGTACTTAATTTTAATTAAAATTAAATATTTTTACAACACAAGAAAATTATAATAATATTTCACATTAAATGGAAATTAATTAATTTACACATTAAGTTAAACTTAACACGAAACATTTTGGTACAATATGTGGATATTCGAACCAATTGGAGATCATATGTAACATGAAAAACAATAATAGTAATTCTTTAAACACCATGAAATTATCAGAATTTTTTTCAAAATTTCTCATAGTTTTATTTTTTCTCATAGTTTTATCTTATAACTTTTCATTCTTTAATCTTTATTATGAAATATTGTTGGTGATATTTGAATAATATAATATATAATGTAAGCATACAAAGAAAATTACATTAATAGACAAAAAAACTATTAAAATGTAAATTTCAATAACTATCAATAATATTTATTCTTATTTTAAAATAGTATGAATAATTATGGCAACTCTACATTAATAAATTTAAGGCACAAAATTGTCACAGTATGTACAAAATATATGGCACACTCACAATCTCACTATAAACTAATATATAACTATTAAGTGGTAGCACCATTCAAATAAACAGAATGGAAAATATAATGTATGCTGCAAAACCTCAAACCAGCCACTTTAGTTATTGCAAATGTTTTCTATTAAAATAATATCTACACTAAATAAACAAATATAGCACATTCTTCAAAGCGATGATATGAGTTCAATTCCCATTTAAGTTTTTTCTTTGCTCTGGTAACAAGACAAATAGCGTTGAGTTCCACCGCTCAACATAATAAGAACTACTAAATCGATCGAAAAATGAGGAACAGAGTGTGGTAACTTTCAAGTTCCCTCTGCCCTATGCGGGATCCTTGCCATATGCGGGATACAGCGTGAAACTAAAGAAAATTCACATTCACATTCATTATTATCACAGTCATTATTATTAGGAACTTAATTTGACGAATCCAATGTATGTATAACCAGGTCTAAGCCACAATATTCTGTTTTGTTCTCTTTGAGCAATATTCACTGTATCGCCTTTATAAAGTCTGGCCACTGTTTGTACTGAACACGACATTTGGGATTTGTCGAGTGCTCTATTGGTTGAGTCGTCACCAGTAGCACAACTGGTAAGGAGACGGGGTTCCAGTGCGGGTTGCCTCGCCCATATGAAGTAGCAGTTAGGTGCACGACCTATATATACAACCTGTAGGGAAACAAATTGAAATTTATTAATAATATATTTTTAGTCGTTGTGCAGGGGTACAAAGTTTGACCGTAAAATCGACGGGATGTGGTTTCCATCGGAGAAGATGATATATTTATTTAAATGTATATATATTTCCATTTCTTCGCTCTGGTGCCGGGGCAAAGCACGGCATTGAGTTTCGCCACTCAACACGCAATGCCTCCAGAACTTGGCGGAAAGTGCGAAATGGTAAGTCTTAACACTTGGTTCCCTCTGCCTACCATGCTGTGTGCGGGATACAGCGTGAAGCTGATTTTAAAAGACTGATTGTGTAACCTTTGTGGATTCAATACACATTAACTGTTAATATTTCTCTCCACCTATGAACATAGATATAAGAGAAGAGGGGTGCTATCATTTTCTGCTTTTCAAGTCGAGTTTAAGTTATTTTTTGTTTTTGTTGTTTGTTGTAATCGTAATTGTATAATGTTGAATATTAATTTTTATTCCACAAATTTCGTGTGTCTTAATATTGATTGTGGTCATTTTTGAAATTTAAGAGTGGGGAAGCCCCGTCCACTGTTTATTATTGTAATGTTATCATCGGTATTTAAGAGTAGGAGTGAATTAACTAGAATGAACCATTATTTACATATAATGATTACTAAGGATAACCGTTATCATCACACTACTACAGTCAGTGTAGGAAGTAAAACAAAAATAACATTGCATTATTGTAATGTAGTAAATAAAAAAAGAAAAATACACTTCTATATAGGCAGTATACAATAATTTTAAATGCATTAAAATGTGTAATTATATATTATTTTGTTTCACCTGTATCCTGATAGCCAGAGGAAACCTAGTGTCAAGGGACTCCGTTTCTCACTCAATTTTTAGTTTTTGTGTGTTTTATTTTAGTAATTGTGTGTTAAGTGGCGAAACTCAACGCTGTACTTTGTCTTGTTACCAGAGCGAGGAAATTAATATAATTCATTCCAATTGTGCTTACAGTCAGACGGTCGGTTGCCGCGTCATGATGGTCAAAATGCCATCAATCATCATTGTTTGAATTAAGTATAAAAGTAAAAGTCTGCATTTAATAATATAACTATACCTGAGCATATATTAAGTACAGGCCGCTCTCATTTACAGTAAAGTAATTGGTGTTAAGCTCAATCTTGGATTCACTGTTTTTCGTCGATACTTCCCTATCGCGCACCCAAGGACCGATGATGGCTGTAATAAAAGATAATAAAAATAAATACATGTTACATATTATAATAAAATCCAAAAGTTTTATATAAAAATACATAGGGATAAAAAAATACATATGAATAGGAATACATTTGACTGGATGCACACTTTTCAAAAACCCACTAGTGATCTATGAAAAGAAAGCAAAAAGTCTCTTTCCGCACCTTGTATCGGTATATAAATGTAAGTTTCATATATTAACAGTTTTATAAAACTTATATGTATAATGTAATATGTTAATATTTTCTAGGTACTAACATAAATAACATTGGTACACAGATGTATATTATCGAATCATTTCGTTTTTCAAACTGGACGCAGCTGGCTAAATTGAGGCTAGAAGAAACGACTGGGCAGCTAGTTAACATTACCACATCTATATATAGATTAATTATTAATTTAGAATGCAGCATTAGGCAAATATTGTAAACATTATATAAATATTAAATTTTGTTTAGGTGTCTCTGTAAGGACTAGAAAAAAAAAATATTATAAAATAATTTTGTATTAAATCGTAATATAAACAAATTTATATACACATTATTCTAACGAGTACCAACTAAAGTAAAAACCATTTAAGTATATATGACATTTGCAAAAATACATTACCTATTGTCATTAAATCCCTTTTGTTTAAAAGTACCTGTTCTATTGTTAATAGAACAGGTACTTTAAATTTTCTTTTTGTTATTCTATTTCTGATTGGATGGATTTCATGATTAAAAATGTATAATTTGTACTCTATACGTAAGCTTTAATAGCTTTGTACAATTGTTTGTTATAGAAGTGGGTCACGAGTTCATTATAAGTTGCGGTAGATGATTAAATGTATTCAAAATTATTGAGAACTAAATTAAGACGTAGTGCAGGATAAGCAATTTGAGGTCGTTAAATACCTAATTCAAAAACTTTACGTTGTGGCCACTCGTGATGCAGGGGCACAAGGATGCGACTGTAAATGCGTCGGGTTGTTGGTTCGATTGTCATTCGAGAAAATGTAACAAGGCAAAACGCGGTGTTGAATTCCGTCAACAATGTCTCCAAAATTCGGAGGAACGGAAGCGTCTAAATGGAAATGGAGTGTCTTAGCACTAGGTTATTTATGCTAACCCCGCTGTGTGTGGGATACAGCGTGAAACTAGAGAAAACGTAGTTAGGAATGAATAAAGCTGACAACAATGATTAAAGTAGGTAATGTTGTATATTGTATTAGAATTAATAATATTATTTTATAAAGGAAGAGGCCGTCATGTAGCAGTAAGCTCGTGTTTGATTGTACCCGATGATTGTATTTAAACCTCAGTAATCAGTAATATTTGTAAACATATACAAATGTTGGTTTTATATGTTTATAATATGATCTAACATTATGTAGATAGCCTCATAAACAAGTGAGAGGAAAAAATAGAAAAAAAAACAAAAAGTGATTAAAACAATTTTCAGTCGTAATTTCTTCAAAGTGGTCACATAGTGTCTATGTATGTAGATATTATGGACTATCTTGAAGTAAATGTACTTAAATCTAAAGTACTATTTGTTCAATGATTAACACCTTTGTGCAATGTTGTAATGATTTTCTTATATTAATTTATACAGTAAGTATATAGCATAGTTAAGTGTTGATAAATGTCAAGTAGTTATTGTATGAAGTAAAATATTGTATTTATACAAACTAAGATAAAATATATTTTACATTTTAGTTACACGCGCTTTGTACCAATTTCGTAATAAATTAATTCGTATGAAGCCAATGACAATTAAGATTAATATTATTATTTATACTGTCCTTCCTTATTTAAAATTTAAATACAACTTAGATGGCGCGAAATATGATATATTGACAATGGTAGAAAGAGTAAGAGAGAGTAACATACAAAAGAATCAGGAATCACGCCTAAAAGGCGTAAAATAAAATGGATCGGTTTCAATAATATAGAATTTTAGCAATATTTATCTCATTAAGCTCTTTCTTGTACTTTGTTTATGTTAAGTTAAATTGTATAATTTAGATACAATGTAGTAAAATAAATAAATCATAGTGAATATATATTTTTAAAACAATAATTAAGTTATGTAAACATAATATTTATTATAATAATTCCAATTATAGAAGACACTACTGGCCAGCTTGCTTCGCTGAATGAAATGGTATTTAAAAAAGGAATTATATAACAGAGTCTGGCTTTTAATTATAGTGTGAGATTAATTGCTAATCTGAATGCTTATACATAAGGCTAGTATTTAACTGACTGGATTAGCTTAAGACAAACTTTGAACTTTAAATATTTACAATAGAGTTTATATTCTATTAACATTGTAATTGTACAAAGAATGTAACTTAAAGTCCATACACACACATCCTGCAGTATAAATTATACTTATAACATGCATTCTTGAATTGTTGATTTGTTTATATGGTTACAAGGTGTATGTAAAGTTTTATGTGTAGGTCATTAATTATTCATAATTTTTTTTTGAATAATTATTTTATTGTAATATAGCATATTATCTACTGTAAGACACAATTTATTTTATAAAAAATATTTATTCTATGATATTGACTATATGCGCCCAGTAGTCATTAACAAGCACATAAATAAATACTTACATTGGGCCCCAATGTTAAGTTCTTGCATAGCACCATTAAATTGAACGACTAGAGGCTCTGCAAAGAGAGACAGAGACATAATAAAAAATAAGTGATGATTATTATTATAGAGATTATTATAAAAGTTATTTGATACATACCCTTTTGGAAGACTGATATATCATACACTGGTTCTTTATTTTGACTAGAAACTTTCTTACTGGAGTCAACAAGTAACATGTCTTCTCCTAAATCTTCAACATAGTATTTTCTTGCATTCGGCGATAATTCACTTTTACGGAAATCCATCCTGCCTTCACGAGCTTCAGGCCCCTTCAGCTGAGGCCTCAAATTAGATATCAATTGACTATGTATTGGTTTGTCTTGACTTAACGCACCCTCTTTAAAATTTTGTATGAGAAATTGTTCTCTTAGTGTGTCTATTTGTTTTCTCATCGAAATCATTTCGTTCCAGTAGTAGAATGCAATGGAACAACTTATTATCATGCATATTATACTAAGCAGAAAATTAAATATGAACAGAAGTTTGATTTTCTTGGAAGACGCTATAGAGAGAGTCGTATTTATATGTACACCGACGTCCGCTGGCTTCTCTAAAAATTTAAATAAATTATAAAACTTTTGATTTGGTATTAAATAATAAATCAATAAAATGTGTAGAACTGAAAATCACCTGTTTTCAGATGAATTACAGTCCCGTTATTTACTTTGTTTTTACCCGTGTTCAAAAAAATATTAGCAGCTGGCGCGGAGTTTAGAGGGACCCCTTCAATTAAGTTAATTTTCTTCTCGCCGTCCATTGCAAATATTTTTAAAGTAGTTTACTACAGTAGTACACTATACTACCATTCACACAATCACCAGCGTAGGCGTCGCCGACCCTAAACAAAGGAAGTAAAGCTTATTAAAAGTTCGCACGGCTGGCACGATAACGAGTTGATAACAAAAAATCACGACACTTACACATTTATAGTTAAATGCGGCTAGTTTAATTCATAACCTTAATAACTGTTCACTTGTTGCGTGCACACAGATAGTTTTTTCCCTTGTCCACTAAAATCAAGTTCTTCCACAGCACCAAAACAAACAAAAAAGTAAATAATACGAGCAAAACTTCGAATACGTCCGCCCGGCCGCTGGCTGGCAATGGAGCGCGCGCGCGGCTTGACCGCTACAGTTGACGCGCCAAATTCAAACTGTCGAGAGTGAAGCGCCAGCCGCCAAGCGCGAAGCGAACGTGAAGTGATGGGACGAAGCTGCGAATGTAGGACGAATGCCGGCAACGCAGCGACAGAATCACGACTGTTTAGCACTGGCAGTCGAAAGGTTTTACGATGAAAGTTCACCGTATCGTACTTATAATCGTTGTAATTTTTAAAAATCAGCACAATTGCCTATTTCAGCAAATATTTCATAGTTAACGAGGTTCCATTCGTTTTAAGTAATGATTCTAGTGATGCCAATTATTATTTTTTGACTATGTAATTAAAAATGTCTTTAATAGTTAGATAATTAATATTACTTAGAAATTATATCACTGCTAATTGTGATTTATAATATGCATTAATATTTATAAAAACGATTTGAAGTTTTCTTTTTAGACAAAGAAAATTCCCTTAGGTGAATAATAATATGGCTCAATATTAAGGGATTACCATAACATATATAATTTTTTTCAGCAATACATATTTAATTAATAGTACTTAACAATACATATATAACCAGTAATATATATTTTTATCATTTTTCAAGTGAACTGAATCACGTAGAAAAGAAAAATACTTTTTAGAAAACGTTTATAAATTTGAACGATTTGAACCCGCGCCTCTTAGAAACTGCACAATACGTATTTTTATACTAGTAAATATTTTTGTTTCTCCAATATAGTTGAAAGTTGCGACGTTGAGTTTCGCTATCAAGAATACAGTCTCGAACAAACTTAACAGAAGATTTTGTTTCTATTCCGCAAAATGTATGTAGATTTTTAAAAATAATAATATTGGTATGGTATAATTAATATTATTCTTGCCCGTGCACAACCACATAAGTATTTAATAATCAGAATCACCAAACAAAGTTATAAGTATAATTTTTTGACCGATTTTTTTTATTATTTAAAATTGTACTTTCCATAAAACGTGTAATATTAAGGGGTACAGTCTATTGTCATTTTAGATAATACAATAAAAGCCGGGGCTTTTCTTAGCGATAATCTTTAGAAGGACCTATTCACAGTCAGCTGCTTACCTGTGAAGTAAAGTGTAAGTAGTTTCAATTCCAAAAACTTTATAACTAGGGTAAGAATTACTTGAGTATATAGAAGAATATTGAATATTGAGTATCGAGAAATAAGTGTTTAAGTAATTGTTAATAATAATAATAATAAAAAGAGAACATGTAAAAGTAGGTAGATTCAAAACATAGTTTCACATTTTAGATCCATGGTATGCGCCAGCTGCTGCTATTGCTTGTCTCATTAGGGTATGCACTCACAAATCTTTTAGGAATAATTATTGAAACTTTATTAAGTATTTAAATAATATTTTTTCCTTATTTTGTTCCTTAATATGAAACAGGTTGTAAAGGTACAAGGACTGGCCATCCTTATATAGGCTGTAGTAGTTGTAATTGTAGTGGATTTTATTGGTTTTCGTTTTATTTCATTTATTCTTACGTTATCAACATCTGCATCGTATAGTTGTGCTACCTATACTAACTATAACTTATACCGAGATGAAACACGTTAATGCTTTTTCTCTTTTTAATATCCTTATTTTTTAAATAATATTCTACATAATTAACAAATAACGTAAACTACTGTAATTCATTACAATTTTATGTAGATAATATGCTTTAGTTAATCTTATACTAATGAAGCATATATAACAAGTTATGATAAGTGTAAGTACTGTGTGAATCATTACTTAAAAGCAAATCAAAATTGGTATCGTAAATTATAAATATATTCAATGTTTGCGTTACATTTCTTTAATATAATATTATTTGTATAATAAATATATATTATAATAACTGCTATAGTAATCCGATATTATGTTTTCCTTTTGGTAAGCTGGCCATTGAATGGCTGACGTATGTATATGTGTAACAAACAATTCAAATATATATCGAGCACAGGATTTGCGGCTACTGTATGATATTAATGACTAAGGATCAACCTAAATATTAACGTCATAGTTATGGGTAAAAACCATTTTTATTATAATAAAAAAAATTAAAAGGTTTAATTTAATAATTGGGTGAAATATAATCTAAGTGATTTGAAAAAAATATGCACATATTATTTGAGAAAGTAAGAAGTCTGTGCTTTGTACTAAATTAATTTCAAATATTATAAACATACTCTTATTTATATTCTATATCCACGTGGACAAATTTAGCAGGGCTATTCCGGCGCGCGCCATGCGGAATGTTTTTGCATACGAGTATACTCGGTAAGATTCTCAAATGCAATTCTTGTCATGTGCTAAGCACATCTTATGGGATTTAATAATAGAATTCCGGCCTGTAAGCATTTGGTGGTACCTGTGAAACAATTTATTACATTTTCTTCATATATTTTTATTTACAACAGTGAACATATATACCTATTTACATATTAAATACTCGAAATAAATTTTTTATAACAGTAATTTGGGAAGAACCTGGACGGCCTACAAAGTGATCTGGTTTGTCAAGTTTTTTGTAGTAACCAAACTCCATGTTCATTGGCAAGCCTCGATCCTAATCCCAGGTAGTCGGGCGCGCGCGGTTACCTTGAAAAATATCAGTAAGCCATAAATATATTTCTTTTTATAAAACAAAAGCGATGTGAAATAGGATAGTATTATTTTTGTATAGGAAATTCTCCATAATGTAGAATAGAAAACCTATTACAGCTTACTTGATTTAGGTACATACATATAAAAAAAGCTTTTTCCTATTAATTATAATATAGCTTGCTGATGTTAAGGTATTAAATCTGTGGTTAATCCAATTACTTGCTGTTATGCGTTCCTCAGTCAACAAAAAAAGGATATTTAAATAATAAATAATTAGCCGCTCCGTCCGTTCGCATATCCCTATTTTCCCATATATAGAAGTGTAGACAGAGAGAACCTAGTCTTAAGACGCTCCATATCCCACTTTCTGCCTAATTTTGGAAACATTGCATGTTGAGAGGTGAACATTAACACCGCGTTTAGAAAACACATGTTTTAAAATATTTATTAGAGATATATGTATATGAAAGTGGGGAACGGAGTGTTTTAACACTAGGTTCCCTTTGCCTACCCTGCTGTGTGCGGGATACAACGTGAAGCTGATATATGTATATAACACCACGCTGGCGTAGCACTTTTATTAGCTGATATGTTAATCAATAGGGAGAGAGTTATTACCTATTTAGTACATATTAAATCCGGGATATGACAACATTATGTTTATGTTTTATTAACGTTAAAGACCCAAATTATCTTAAAAAAAAATTAATATAATAGATATATCAATATGCATAGAAAATTATTAGACATTATTTCTACTATGGTCGAGGACATGCCCATTGGATCTACTCATTGAGATATGCCCTGGATTAAATTCTGAGCCTTATCAACATCTCATAAAGGTAAAAGGTCAGTTCTACGCTACTGTCCAATACGCAGTATACCGAAGTGACTGATTTTTATCTCAAAAAATTATTATGCCTAAGGAAAATAGGTTTCAATTAATATACATATAAGACGTATTATATACTTAAAATTTACTAAGTTCTTTGAGATGTGCATAGGTGATTTGTGACAAAACGATGTCAATAACGGTCAGAAACTTGCAATATGGAGATAAAAGCAATTATGTATTATATGGGTAATATTTAATAATTATTTGTTTTATTTAATTACTGCGATCATTATAAGGGCCAATAGTCCTCAAGCTGAATTTATCCCAGAATCAATCTTCGTTTCAGTAGGACCATTCTTGTTTGAACTTTTGAGTATAGGGCAGCTTATTTTGTACCACCATTCACGGGGCGTCGAAATAATAATAAATGCTTATAAAACCAAAGTAAAACGATTGGTAACAAATTAAATATTTGAATCTGGATGAGTAAATAACTATGTGTAAGTAGGAAATTATTATAACATATCGAGAAATACCCAATCATAAGCAATAGCGATATCATATAATATTATAGACCAGGTAGACCAACCGTAGAGACTCAGGTAGTGAAGGTACATTCCGACTATGAGCACATGAAATTTGAACTAATATTTAAATTTAAGGTTTAATTCATGGTGTTTTCATGTGTATACGAAAAAAAGCTCAAATTGTAGAACAGTAAAGGTAAAGGGACCTTCTTTTTTGAACATTGATAAAACGAGGGTGTGCTTAAATACATATCCATATAAACGCGCCATAATAATCGTTGTGAAAAATTTTGTCTTTAATTTTATTAATATAGGTATAAAGAAAATTTTAGATAAAATATATTTTCTTATTATATTTTTCAACGTCTACTAAGTATTTTATAGATAATTTTTTCTTCAATGTTTGCAAAAATACAGTTTCAAATTCAGGTATGGTCGCGTGCGTATGTGCATGCATTATTTAATACTGAGAAAAATTTATGAGTATCTCGTGCATCGGTTACCAAAATACGCTGAAGAAATTGGAGCTTCTTTAATGAATCACGCATAAAACGACAAACAAGGTTGACAGCTGGCCGCAAAATCAAGTTATTTTTTTTTAATTGACGAAATGATGGATTCAAATTTTGCAAATATTTCAAAATATTATTTCAAAAATTTACCTAAATTTAACTAGTTTAATT
Source organism: Heliconius hermathena (assembly GCA_013403705.1). Taxonomy (NCBI): domain Eukaryota; kingdom Metazoa; phylum Arthropoda; class Insecta; order Lepidoptera; family Nymphalidae; genus Heliconius; species Heliconius hermathena. Next base: position 105,206 of record JAAIXJ010000027.1, read on the forward strand.
TCGACCGATTTCTATAGATGATTTGATAAAGGAGGTGTTGCCTTTTGTGTAAAAAATTGGAATTAAGATTTAAATAGTTAACTCACCAACAATGCCCCCTGGCTGGCGAATATTCTATTCACATATATAATTGTCAGCCCTATAGTAAGTAATCTTTCCTCTTTAGTGTTTATTACACGTGCGCTTGATATTACTTGAACAGAAAATTCTTCATTCTTTGTCTCCGTGGGCCATTCACAATGTAGGCCAAAGGTTAAAGAAAGAAATTAGTCATATCCGTTGTTAGTTGTAAGTTTACCTGTTTTGTTATACGCAGAGCACCTATTGACATAAAGTTAAACTTTAGGCCTAAGTCTTGGGCTTTATCATTTTACTTGCATGTTGGGTGAATTTATTCAATATCATATATGCGTTTATAAATTGCCTCAATGAGGAAAGCTGATACTATGGCTGCTAGACTATATATTTTTGATGAAAACCAGTAAACAAAACAAAAAATCTTTCTACAGTACAATGTTAGATCTAGGTTAAATTATAGTATGCTTGGTCAAACATTGAAGGAATAGGTATAATGTCTTAATAAAATACATTATAAAAATCATTCAAAAACTTAGTCACGTGAATAATACAGGTACATGAGAGGATTTGTACATTTGATTAGTGGTTGGTCTTTAAAAAATATAATAACATTTTTACAGTTATTGCTTGAGTATTAAATACTGTAAATGAAACCTAAGTTTCGAATTTAAGTTTTCTTACATATATGTTAATTGTGTTCCGGGATGAGTAACACAGTCAATGCCCCTGCCCCACATTACCGTTATGGATGTTTGCTTTTTGGGTCATTCATGCTGACACCGTAACATCGTCTTATAAAATCATTGATCACGACATTGAATACAATTGAAAGTGGCTTTTGATAAAATAGCTTTGTTTTTTTATAATTTATAGTAGCTATTTGTTTTTTTATAATTTATAGTAAATTAAAAAAAGACGCAGTGCCTTAAATAGAATTGGAGGTGGGGGTAAAAATTTGTCGGAGACAGAGTATTTATTCGTAATTTTTTTTCCAGAATTTTTGTTAGTTGCAAAAATATTAACAAAATTTTCTATTATATAAAAAAATATAAAAACATTTTACATAAAAAAAGTTATTGTCTCTTATTTAATTTCCGGTTAAAACGTGACAAAGCAATCATACAACTTTCGAAGAAAGCAAAATCATTACATTCCACTGCTTGAATCATTGAAGAAAACGAAATTCAGTGTTTCAATTAGAGCATAAGTTGTGAAATAATGAATTTATATAGTTTACACAATTGTAAAATTGTGTATTATAATATTAAATATAAAAATGTTCAAATTATCAACTTTTATAATTTCATGTTATTGAAGAAGGACCTCAGTGAGAAATATTTTTCCCTTCCTTGTAATATTTTTTGCCTTTTTTTTTCTATGTGAGATGCAATGTGAGGTGTTTTGAATTCAGAAAAATTGTAAAGGTTCAGTATTTTCTGAAATGAATTCACATTTACAAAGCAAATTTCAAGTAAGTATACCTTAATTGTTCCGTAAAAATATACAGATCTCTATCGATGGATAGACAACTAGACAGATACGATGAATCTATGAGGGTTTATTTTACCCCCATTGGGCTATGAAACCCTAAAAGAATATAAAAAATATAATATATCGTGCTAGAAAATAGATTTAAAAAAAACATTTTAGCTTAAGTATGTGACTCATATGTATTCGGAAATAGGTTTAACGACCTCATATTGCTTATATTCGTCTTCAATATGTAGAAAACGTTGTACTAGTCAGGTAGGCAGGTCGAAGTTTGTTTTCATATTAATAAGCATTATTACGGTATTTTGCTTTGTGCAAAGCCGCTATAGTTTGTCTCATGGAATTGTTGTTATACGACCACACTTATAGAAGTATTTTGCGAGGCCTTCGTGGCACAATGAAATGGGTGCGGACTGTAGGCGCGGGTGTTGTGGGCTCGATCTTCCCTTGGTTGACGATTATATTTTACTTCCATGCTCTGGTTCGATATTGGGCTCAAAACTAGAAGAAAAAGGAAAAATGGTGAATTATATAATATAAGGTTTTCTTTACCTACCATTGAACACGTGAAGAATTGTAACATTCAAAAAACACGGGAAAAATTTTATACAGCTTTCGATTTAATTTTATAAAAAAAATTGAAAGTACATATTTTTATTGAACATTTAATTTCTTGAATGGCAAGAAAATATTTTTATATTTAGCGATGATAGTAGTTCTTCATATGTATATGTATGTATATAAAGGCACCATTCATATGTGCACTAAGCCCGCATTTAGTTAAAATTAAATGTAAATATTTTTTATACATGTTGCTACATGCTGAATTTAATTGAGAACACGCTTTTACTTAACGCTGCTGAGCTTTTGAAGTGGCTGGGTAGGTGTGTTTGCATAAAAGTTTACTAAAAGAAATTAAATGTGAACGCATATTCAGTATTTTTTAAATTTTGTTTTTGTATAGTTTATTATCATGAATATATATATTATCGCAGAAAACTTAATTAATATAAATTTTTATTTGATATACGTATATCTTATATACATGTAAGTATTAATGCCAATTAACTTATTAAGTAATTACATAAGTCTTCAGGGCAAAAATAATCTCCAAAAAATAAATTATCCATCAACTAACTCTAATAATTTTAGACAATAACATTTAATAAATTAAAAAAAACCAACTTCACACAGTAAGCTATGCAAATTTAAGGCCTTATGTGATTTTCTCAAGGATAGTATTGTCAGAACTGGACTAAATTAAAATAAGACCACACTTAAAATACTAGCTTTCAAGCAAAAAGAATCATCAAAATCGGTTCACCCAGTTAAAAGTTCTTAAGAACAAATATAAAAAAATACAGTCAAATGGTTAATCTCCTCCTTTTAGAGGAGTCGGTTAAAAACAACCCCTGAACATAGAAAATAAGAGTGTTAGTATACACCTACAATTTTAAAAATAAAATTTTCCTCGCACCTTACCAAGTAGGGTGGCTACCCTTAACTATTTACTAGTACGCCTCCCTTCTGGTGTCCTTGGCGTCGTGCCATTGTAGAGGGTAGTGGACTTAGTGAGAACTACTGACCTTGAAATGATAGTAGGTATAAAGGTTGTAAAGTTTTGAATAAACTATAAGTATTAAAAAAATACTTTATGCAATATATTTATAAAGATAATTTACACTACAATTAATAAAAAAGTATGTATATATACATTATATATTATGTATATATGAGTACATATAATTTATTTATATACATATTTACATATGTAGCTTCACGTTGCATCCCGCATGTGACAAGATGGCAGAGGGAACATAGTATCCTTTTCACTTTTCGCAAAATTTTTGAAGCATTACAATTTACGAGGCGAAACTAAACACCGCGCTCTTTCTTATTACCAGAGTGAAGTAATGAAAATAATTTATTCCCTCGAGTGGCAATCGAAGCCGCAACCATCGCTTTAACGGTCAAACGCCGTCTAACTCCGTCACAGACGGCCGCTTAGGTACTAAGACTTCATATTAATATTTAGTGAGTAACGTTTTCTATTATTAGGATGCTGAACTAGACAGTTATCCTGACATTTGTGTCGATTGTCGGCGACTGAGACCGTTAGTGACATAGTCCTTTAATAAATAAGTGGGGTAGTGAAAGCGACTCGATGTTAGTAGTATGTGCTCACATTCGACATTAATCATACACGGATACGGAAATATAATACTTAAGATTATTAAATTTAAATATAATTTGATTAATCATTTAGGAGTGGCCGCCGTTGTCTGCCTGTCTTCAGGTTATTGTAGATGTACGCTGTGGTCGTAGGTTCAAATCACTTGGGATCTGAGAAAGACTGCTTAGATGAGGCGAGGTTTTTTTTCCGTCTACCAAGCAACACCTCTAACATCCCAAATGAAGCAACGTGAGGAACTGTTGAATGAGTTATTTAGCATTCCTTGTATAACACATGTGACATAATATTTAACTACTACTTTGAAAAACTATATGTTAAACCCATAAACAATTAGAATATGTTCATTTTTAACATTTTTAAAGTGTTAATCCACACTTAGGAGAGAAAAATACTTATTTAGAAAACTTTTAAAAATTTTTACGTAGCGGGACTCGAACCTGCGCCTGCTGGTAACCGACCAGGCGCTCTGACCATACGTAATACATACGTTCAGTTGTCAGAGTGTCGTTAAATTTTTTATACGTTTTCTAAATAAGTATGTTAATTTTGTAGTTTAAAGACTAAAATAATATTGGTATCTTAACGATGTCACGTCTTTTGGAGCTCGTCTTCAATTAGAGCTCTCCTAAGTAATGGTAGATGAAGGAACCGTTGCGTATATTTATCTTGGCTTGGATAAATGTTCTCATTCATCTACCTGACTGACTATTTCAAAACTGAACATACATACATCCATCCTTTATACATTTAGATATTTTTGTTGTATACGTATATGTAGAGTTCACGTGCGTGGATATTAAAACCATGTGTCTAGTCAAATCATTGCTAAATCATCCACGTACTTTAATCAAGATGACGAAAAATCAAATCAGCTTCACGCTGTATCCCGCACACAGCAGGGTAGGCAGAGGGAACCTAGTGTTATCACATCGTTCCCCACATTCCGCCGAGTTCTGGAGACATTTCGTGATGAGTGGCGGAACTCAACGCCGCGCTTTGCCTCGACACCAGAGCGAAGAAATTAAAATATAAATGTAAGTAAATATTTCATTTCCTCGGGTGGAGATCGAACCCACAACTAGTCGATTTTATAGTCACACTTTGTGCCCTCGAGGCCTCGGCCTTGTAAAGATGACGATTATATAGTTTATATATTATATACATATTTAGTTACCACTGTAGAGAATAATAATAATAAATACTAATAAAATCCATCCCGAGCTCAAAATAAAGTGTCACAATTGTGGGAAATGTAAAGAACAATGTGGCTCTCTTATACATACATATAAGATAGGGAGAGAAGGGAGAATCGTAATCAAATAAAATATATTATAAAGTACGTCGGGTGTGCTTGTATTTATTCTGACGTCTTTTTAAGTGATTTAAAAGTTCTGATTTGTTTTATAATCGGAAAAAGTTTATTAACTAAACTTTAATAATATATTACCCGGTTAGTTTTGTTTACTAGAAGTAAATACGTAGCAAACACTTTCTTCACGTTTTTAGGCACGTGACTAAATAAGCAATAATATACATAATAATCAGGTTATTGTTACAGTTTATTTTTTAAAGCTTTAAGTTAAAACGTAGAAAGGCAAAGACAAGGCAAACGTAGTAATGAAGAAATTTAATAAAATATGATAAAAATATTTTACTTTCCAAGTGAAAGTGGAAGTTTTATCGTTTTATGTTTGTTTTTATCTTTAATTTTTAGAAAGAGATTTATTGTAGCATATGTACTTAATACAGATTTTAAGTAAAGAACCTTTTAAGTAAAAAAGGAATATGTTCAATATGAATAATTATACATTCTTTTATGTAAACAGCGGTTTAGTTTATTAGTACATACTTAAATCAAATCCGCTTCAGCATCCCGCACACAGCAGGGTAGGCAGAGTGAACCTAGAGTTAAGACACTCTGTTCCCCACTTTCTGCCGAATTCTGGAGGCATTGCGTGTTGAGTGGCAGAAATCAACGCCTCAACACCAGAGCGAAGAAATGGAAATATAAATTTAAGTAAATATTTCATCTTCTCGAGTGGGGATCGAACCCACAACCAGTCGATTTACAGTCACACTTCGGGCCCCTGCGCCACGACTGGCCTCTACATACTTAAAACATATTAAAGAAAATGTTTATTTGAAGGATTGAAAGTAATGAAGCAAGTCTTATGGATAATATCTCAATAATTTCATGGAACTGATGTGAGGATTTGGAACAGTTGAACGCCCTTTTCGAGTCTATATATAATGCATGGAGATGGATGGATGGATAGATGGATGCAAGAGCTGATGAAGAAAATAAAATATAATTTGTTTTAGAAAATAACGCTTTATCTAGCCTATTTAAATTAACCTAAAAAATACTTCATATTTTTTACTTTTAAGAAACTTAAGTCCAAATAATTTTTAAAATCGATCTGTAATTTACATAGCCTTAACACATAACAAATTACGGTCTGGACGCTGACGGCTGTATTCAAACAAACTATTTCACAATATTTTTGTTGTCATGTACCTACCTACGTATTTACGCACAAATTTTCATATAATTTTAATAACATTTGAACTTTAACAAGTATCAGTTTTGTAATCTAATTTATTCTCTATTGCTTAGATCTCTAAAGTCATATTTGTTTTATTTCAGACCTACTGTGTAGTGTGTCTATGTAAACTATTCGTTATGTAAGATACCTTAATCGGCTTTATTTTCTTATATCTATTGACTATTATAGGAAATTATGACTGACCTATGAAATTAGAAACCGAAATATCGATACTTTGTTTATACTACATCTAAATATTTTAGTGTATTTACTAAGGAGTTCTTTCAGTGTTGTGAGATTAACAAAGGTATTATTTTTATTAAATTGTCACGAGTTTTATATTAATTTATTAAAATATATAGAAAGCGATAGCAAACTAGATCCTTTTTTTTAGCTACAAAAAAAAACAAGACTCAAGTGTCTTAAATTGACGAGAAGCGAGAAACGAATTTTCATAGCATCAAGGTAATCTATACCTTTACTGTGCTGTTCAGGAGATGCGTGCGTGACATTGCCAAAAATGCTGTTAAGTTTGTTCCGGTAGTCGTGTTGTCCCCTAATTATTTTAAAGAAATGAAATCCTCGTGAAATAAATATAATTAATTAATATTATGAATAATTGATATATTGTGTCTAAACTATAAGTTTCTTCTACTTACCTTGATATGAAAAGAAAGACGTAAAGCTGTCTGTATATAAATAAAATACAAACAAAAAAATTTGGCTGTCTTTCAGGCTTTTATGGGCTTACCAATTTACATACTATACGTTGTAATGTTACAGCATACAGCAGTCATACTTACTTCTCACAAAAAGCTAGATCAACTTGAATTACCTATTGTATTATCTAAAAAAGTTAAAATACAGTGCACGTGGGCTAACGTTTTGGAATTTATTAGCAGAAACGATGTCACGCCACCATGAGTCATTGAAAATATGTACTTGAGATACTTTTAACAATCAGTATTTTTATAATGCGGCTATATAACCCATGAATTCAAACTACTTATAATTACATATGCTCCATATTGTTGTGATATATCTCCATAATATTTATTCCAACCTTTTCTCAATATTGTTATAGAGCGATAGCTGTAATTTTGTCTCTTCTAGAATAAGCAGAAAACACTGCGTGATCGAGGAAAAAAAGCGGGCTTAGAAAAAAAATATATTAATGATTTGCGATTTTTATTGTTATAATTATTTGTTAATTTACTGATTCATGTCCAGTCCCACTCGAGGCATTTAATTCTGGGCTTAAAATCGCACAGTACCAGCGTTGCTATGAGTAGTATGGATTCGTTGGGTCAGGCGCAAGCGCCAGACCCAACGAATGCCAGTGTGCCAGACCCCGCGAGTCGATGCGTCGGAACTAAAAAAAANTTTTTTTTTTTTTTTTTTTTTAGTTCCGACGCATCGACTCGCGGGGTCTGGCACACTGGCATTCGTTGGGTCTGGCGCTTGCGCCAGACCCATCGAATCCATACTACTGCTATGACGACGTAAAACATTTTTCATATCACAATTTATATCGCACAATTTAGTGTTAAAATGAATCATTGCTTTTGTTACATAAGACCGCATGAGGTGAATATTGTTCATGTCAAATTTAATTTACTTAGTTGGTTACGTGAAAACAAACTTTGCGAAGATACTGCAACCATGACATTTGGAATAGATAATATAGCAAAACTATTTATTAGCATGTTACTTATTGATCAAATGAAATAATGCTAAAACGTAACTATGTCAATCGGAGCCATACTGTCTGGATTTCTTAGAAAAAACAATAACAATGTAAATATTTAGATTATTCATTAAATATCTTTGTTTGATTTGTTTGGCTGTATATTAGTCTACTTAAACTCGGTAATAAAATAAATTATTAAATTAGAGAAAAAAAATCCTCCTATAAAAACTGATTTGACAAAAATCATATGTCAATGTCGTCATATTGCAATAACAAATAAATATTTTATATTTGTTAAATAATACCTGTCGGTTCATATAAGTGTCTTACTCTTAATATTACTGTAAATAACGTGCCTTTTGTTATTTTTATTTCCTTTTTGATTTCATGTGAGATGAAGAGATTTTTACAGAGTGAATGAATGGATAATCCTTAATAATAAAATCATAGGATTCTATGACATGTTTCAGGATTATGCGCTCAAAATAAAATAAGTACAAAAATAAATGACTGACTTAATTATAGTGGTTTAAGTTTCTGTACACTACAGCTAAGAACAACTTATATACATCGGTCATCCGGTATTGTGATATTCTTCATAGGGTACAACAGTAGATGTTGTAATTTTTTGGAAAAATAATCTGAAATTCAAGTGTATCCTTTTATTTGTAATAATTTAAGCATATTTTGTGAAAAATAAATGTTTAGTGATCTATGTGGCCAACTATTAGGTCCTTACATTTTTAGTTAGTCTTAGTTTTGTCATATGCACTAATCACAAATTTCTCCTTCTTGGCTATTAATTCGAAATTCAAATTTATACAGCAATTTACACATGTTTTTGAGTTTCGTTAACCTTCATTAATTTCTTTTTTCTTCTGTTTGCGTCACTCAGCTTACAAAATGGAAAAAAATAAATATTACGTTATTTACGAGTACGAATTCCACCGTAGCACCATTGCTGCGAAAACGGCTCGAAGGGTTAATGATGTGTATGACAGTCGTGTCGCAAAAGAAAACACAGTGCATTTTTGGTACCAACGTTTTTGTCCTGGAAATTATAACCTGCAGAACAAGTTCCGTGGACGGCTGAAGATCCAAGGCGATAATGAAGAATTAAAGATTATGGTGCAAGTGGATCCATCGCAAACTAAGTCTGAGCTAGGTGTAGGCTGTAGTAGTAGTAATAAAACTGCACAAAACAGTAATAAAAGCAAATTGAGTGAAATAAGGTTCTTCTGGCTAGGCTATTACGGCAGACGTCAAATGTCCGGAATTGCAAACCAATGTTTGAAAAGCTAGCTGCTAAACAAACGAGGTTGGCCAATTGCTCTACGCCACTGCTGCTTCACGACATCGTTAGACCACACATTGCACACCACACGGTTAACAAATTAGAAGAGCTTTAATTGGAATGTCTAAGACTACCGTTACCGATTACCGTTTTTTTTTTTCAAAATTTAGATAACTTTTTGCGAGGGAAACAGTCAATGCCGATGGGGAAGACCAACCCGTCTAGAAAGTTTTTATTGATTCCCTTTAGAGTTGTTTTTTTTAAGAAATAGGTCAATGAACTTCCTATGAGATGGCAAAAGTGCATAGAAAACAATGGTTCATACTTTGGTTAAATAAATATATTATGTTAATAAATATCCGAGTTTTTGTCCCTTCCCATACCAAGCGCGAATTTCATATTGATCTATTATAATATTTATAAAATGTGTGTTTACAAATCTCAAAGTGGTATAATACAACTTTTTACATAAATTAAAATACGAGGTTACTACTATAAAAAGAAAGAGTCGATCCGAAAAAATAGCAAATGTTTAAAAAATATGTCATATTGAGCGAGTCTTTTTCGCTAAAAGGTGTCGTGACTCGTGATACTCAGGTGTAAACGGTCTTAAATTTTCTTAAAATAAAAATAAATCAGCTTCACACTGTATCCCGCACACAGCAGGGTAGGCAGAGGGAACCTAGTGTTAAGACACTCCGTTCCCCACTTTCTGCCGAATTCTGGAGGCATTGCGTGTTGAGTGGCAGAACTCTACGCCGCGCTTAACCTCGACACCAGAGCGAAGAAAAGGGAAATATAAATTTAAGTAAATATTTCATCTCCTCGAGTGGGGATCGAACCCACAACCAGTCGGTTTTGCAGTCACACCTCGCGCTGCTGCGCCACGACTGGCCTCTAAATTTTCTTTCTAAAATATAATATAATCAAATCAGTAATATCTTTTTTAATTTGTTTAAAAATTTATTTAAGATATTTTTATATTACTATAAATCACAAGAATTCTAAGTGTTAGGTGACGCATCAATTTCAAGAGTCAATAAAAAAACGGCCTAAGAGTGTGTTTAAATAATCGAATAATCTTTTTGCAAACACATTATGAGTATATAACGCAATAACGTTAATCAGTTGATGGATGAGCTGTTATTATAATATTTCAAGGCTGTACGTACTATTTAGTCCAAGGCAAAGGATCTTATATCTGTGTCATTGTATCAGTATCATTGGTTGACCCGTTTTGTCCATGAAGAAGTTTTTGTCTATATTGTAAATATCTTATTCGTTATATATGTATTTATATTTACATTATATTTATTATTTATGGAATATATAATTATGTTAAATTATTATAATATAAAATATTAAAATGGAATAGGTTATTGACAACGATCGGTTATTTTGAAGTAATTTTGCTTAGTGTATTAAAAAAATCTTATAAACTTACTTATACAAAAAATACTCATATTATGTTCTGAACAAACATATATATTTTTATATAAATAACGAGTCATTTTTCTTCAAAAAAAATATAATAAAAAAAAGTTTATTTATAAAAAATACTCTTGGTAATTTTATTAAAATGATATGCAATTTTAACGTGAATATCTAATTCAAGCTGAAGCAATTTAATGTTTTTTTCTTAATTATACATATCTATTATTATTATATACATACTTATAAAAATATAAATTTATAAATTTTAAGTACATAAGTATATAGACTAAGTACGTTTAGGGAAAAAAAGAAAAATGAGAAAGGAACTTTTATCATGTAATTTTGCTGTTTGTGTAGAAATTGGGGAAATATGTAAGATAAGCTTGCTTAGCTTAAATAAAACCTTTGATCAAAAAGTTACTCCAAATAAATTCTATCTCCAATTTCATAAAAAAAATTAATGAACTGAGCCCTGCAGAGGATAAGCAAACAATTAAAATAACGTTAAGTATATTAAAAACGTTAACAAGTTTGATTACCATGATTTGCTTATAATATTCACATACTTGTAACAATTGCTATGTACCAGTTACATATTTTGTAACATTTTTTTTTATCTGTACTTTATGTAAAAGTATATATCAAAAGCTATCGATACCAATAATCCAAATATTATGAGTGCTATTGATTACAGTGATTATATATTAAAAAAATATTTCCACGGTCAATCTGATATTTAAATCTATATTTTAAATATTTAACTCTCTTTCTCTTCCTCTTAAAACATACTAGTATTAATAATAATAATAATAAAACACATTACATTACTTATTACCGCCTAGAATTTGCAAACACATTTATTTCATTAATTGCTTGTAAATTTGTACAGGCGCTTCAGTATTCTAGTCAGTGATTAACATTGGGGATGATCCATTGTAAAACTGAACTTTCAAACGAAGAAAAACGTAATGACAATGACATAAAAATAGCATCAGCAAAAATATCTATTATAAATAATACAATTTATTTTAAGTGCCTAATAGCAAAAATACCATCTTGATGTTAGAATAGGAAATCATGCAGTACATATAACTTGAATGAATGATTTGTTTAGTTATGTCAAACAATACCCTTAATATGGATTACATCGATCGAATAAATCATTCATCATTTGATTATCCTTGTAGATAAAGACCTCTTAGATATCTTCATGTGAACCCTAACATGTTAAGCTTACCAGCTTACCGAACCATATTAAGGGTATGTGTATTTAATGAAGTCTTCTTCTTTGTCGTGTTCTTCATTACTGAAGGTCGTGCCCGTTCTGGTAGGTCTTGGTGGAAGAGCAAACGAGATGCTGCCATGCCTCCCTGTCCTCAGCTTGCCTTAATGCGCCAATCATGGAGAGTCTAGTAATTTCTTTGACGGCGTCGGACCATCGGCATGGTGATCGGCCTCTTGGTTTTCTACCATCTACTTTGCCCACAACAATAAGTTTTTCGAGATTATCAGAATGTCTTCGAGCTATATGGTCAAAGTATGAAAGTATTCGTTGGTTACAGGTAGTGGATAGTCTGACTTGGATTTTCAGCTGGCTGAGGATTGATTTATTAGTTCTTTATTCTGTCCATCGTATTCGCAGCATTCTTTTCCAGCACCACATCTCAAAAGCATCGATTTTCTTAATATCCACTGCACGGCTCGTCCAGGACTCTGACGCATACAAGAAAACCGAGAAGACAAGGGTTCTTACGAGTCTCACTTTGGTGACATTGGAGACGGTTCTACTCTGCCATATCCTCATGAGTTGAGTCATTACACCTTTGGCCATCTGGATTCGTCGTCGAATTTCCTGCACGCTCCCTCCCTGATCGCTTATCACAGAACCAAGATATACGATTTTTTTTACTATTTCCAGATTCCGCATTAATCCAGTCAACGATAGCTGGCATGTCCTATCAACACACATGAGTTTGGCCTTTGCTCTGTTAATAGATAGATCAACCAATACGCTTTCGGTCTCCACTCTACTAAATAGCTCGGACATTTCCATCTCTGATGCCGCGAACAGTGTCGTATCGTCTGCATATCTAAGATTGCTAACCTTTTTGCCACCAATTGAGATGCCACCATTCCACTCTTCCAGTGCTTTCCTCATGATGTACTCCCCATAGATGGTAAACAGGAGAGGTGATAAGACACATCCTTGGCGTACGCCTTTTTCTGGCTTAAATGGCCTCGAAATCGCATCATTCACCCTGACCATCGCTTAACCATCCTCATATAGGTTCACAATCAATGCTATGAGATGTAAGGGAACGCCCATTTCCCGCAGAATATGCCATAAGTTATCCCATTGCACGGAGTCAAACGTCTTAGAGTAATCAATGAAGCATATGAGCATCGGCACATTAAACTCTCTACTCTTCTCTATGATTTGCCTCACGTTTGTTATTTGCTCTCTTGTGCCTCGGCCTTTCGCAAAACCAGCTTGCGCGCTTGGTATTTGCCATTGAAGATAGGATTGTAGGCGACTGTTAATTATATAAAACATTATTTTGCTGGCATAAGATATAAGTGCTACAGTCCGATAATTCTCACAAGTTTTCGATCCTTTTTTATGTATCGGAATTAATAAGGATTCTTTCCAGTCACTAGGCCACCTGCTTGTTCTCCAGATCTGGTTGCATAGATCTAGCAACATCTTCACACCCGTATCTCCAAGATGTTTCAACTTCAGCGAAAATTGTATCTTTGCCGGCTGATTTATTTATTTAAAGTTTTAGTAAAGCGCTTCTAATCTCTGCTTCAACAATGACGGGCTCCGAATTGTAGTGATTTGCTAGTTCGCTCTCACGTAATAATCTATCGTCAGCGTAGAGACTTTCACAGTAACATCGCCATCTTTCAATGACGGCATCAATATCCGTTATTAGACTTCCATTCGCGTCTTCGATGGAGCTCGATTTAATGGCGTAATTAAGAAAAATACTTATTTAGAAAACGTATAAAAATTTGAACGTAGCGGGACTCGAACCCGCGACTCCTGGAACCGACCTGGTCGGTTTTTTATTAAATACACATACCTTTAATATGGTTCGGCAAGCTGGTAAGCTTAACATGTTAGGGTTCACATGAAGATATCTAAGAAGCCCTTATCTACAAGGATAATTAAATGATGAATAATTTATTCGATCGATGTAATCCATATTAAGGGTATTGTTTGACATAATTAAACTCATGCTATTTTTATGTCATTATCATTATATATTATATACTAGGATCGGCCATATGATGTGCACGGCGGATGGAACTGAGCGAAGCTATGTTTCGCAAAATTTTGCGAAATTTTTTGTCTTGTCCGCACGCGCTGGGTTAGGTTAGTCAAAGTTCAAGTGTGATCCCAGCCTAGAATAGGATCATCCTGGTACTGGTGGTGTCGTAAGAGGCGACTAAAGTATTATGTGTGGTAGAGTCATGTCGCCAGCAATGGCAACACGCATGGGCAGACTCGACCGGATCATTACCACTCCCGGCATTTAAAACCGGCGTGAAGTAGTTGCTTTGGTGATTCGTTACCGTTACTTTATCCTACCGTCCATCATCCTAATATTTTTTTCAGTTTTAGACTTTTCCCCATAGCAAGATAGAGAGACCGTGGTTGTCATGTTCAGACACTATTCTGAACATTACACCCGGACTTAATATATTGCATTTGTGATAACGAAAAAATAATTAAATATAGTCAGTCCTTGAGAGGGGATTGAAGCTAATGCGTACAGTCGCTTTACAGGTTTACAGCTGCAAACACTAATCTACTTGTGCCCAGATGGGTTCATAAAGTTCGTTCATATGTAAAATATTTTTTTGCAATTTGATTTGTTTAGGCACGGTGCTATAGGTATGTTGTGTTTTCCTCGGTAAATGGAGAGTAGAAGAATTCAGGTTCTCTCCCTGTGTTCCATAGGTAAATTAGAAGATATTTTTAAGACATAAATTAAAGAACTACTTACTTACATGTTTTCTTCTAATTTATCCTGTACAACACATGAATATCAAAAACTCGTATTGTATGATATCATTTATGTATGTGAATGACGACAATATAATCGAAACATAACATTTGTCTCTTCCTATGTACATATGAATCAGAGTAGGATATATATTTTAGGTGCAATTTTATTACTCATTTATTGTACTGGAAGTTCTTGGATTCTCTCTTGTCCTAGTTTTTCTTAATAAAGCTCTTCCAAGAAACGTGTATAATTTGATTATTGGATTCATTACAGCTTGTTAGCTACACGGACCTCAGTGTACAAGAAGCTGCGAATAAGGAAGTAAAGCTGACCGACTGAATATAACAGACTAGTGGGCGCGCGCAGCTTCGCCCGCTTATTTGCACTCTTAGGGGTGAATTCTAAAAAAACCACGAAACACGTGTTCAATAAAATATTTTTACCGGTTTGAATTTAAATTTTTATAAAAATCGATGGAGATTTATAGACTTTTCCATATAAACTTACAACCTCTTATTTGGACCCTTAGGGGGTGAATTCTAAGAAACCATGAAACATGTGTTTAATGAAATATTTTTAAGAGTCTGAATTTCAAGTTTTATAAAAATCGGTGCCAATATAAAAATTTTTGCATCCAATTTTCAACCCTTATTTCATCCCTTTAAGGTTAAAATTTTTCAAAATCCCTTCTTAGTGGATATCCAGATTATGAAAATAAACATCTGCCATCATAAAGATTTTATTCAATAACGATACGCGCCCAAGTAATGTGCCGATATTTTAAGCATCCAGCAATAAAAAATATAGTTCATATTATACAATTAAAAGGTAGATTAAATATATATATGTAATATAATAATATTTTAGGGCAGTCGTGGCGCAGGGGCAAAAGTGTGACTGTAAACGCGAGAAGTTGTGGTTTCGATTCCCACTCGAGGGAATGAAATATTTAATATTTTCATTTCTTTGCTCTGGTGTCACGGCAAAGCGCAGCGTTGAGTTCCGCCACTCAACACGCAACACCTCTAAAATTTGGCAAAAAATGGGCAACGGCGTGCCTAAACACTAGGTTTCCACTGCTTACTTTGCTATCTAACTATATAACTATCTACTAACCATCTCCACACCGTTTCCGTTGATGGCGACACCCTGCATGTCACACTTTAGGCCACATTGGCGTTATTATGTGCTCTTATGTGGCATAGTATATCTATGCCACATAATAACGCCATATAAAACATATATTAGGGAAGTTAGCTTAAGCAGGTAGAATTTTTTTTAACTGTATATTTATTTATATTTAATAAGTATATAATAAGAATTGACAAATATTGTTTTTGCTTATAGACAGAGAGAATATAAAAAGTAATTGCAAAGTTTAATGAATTTTAGTTCCCTATTTTATATATATATCTTTTAAATTATTAATAGATATATTTAATTTCGAAGTACGACGTTATTGTATCTGTTTATTTAATTAATAATAAGTAAATTTATAAAATTAATATTATTGTAATTATCCTGTTTCTAAGTTTTGACGGCTTTCTGTCACAGATATAATTATTGGAGCACAAAATGTTTGTACTTAGAGGTAAATAGCCTGCGTTTGCGTGTTCACTGTCAAAGTGGATAACGCAAATGACGTCAATATTATTTTAGTCGACACTATGTAATGAAGGAGGCTAATTTATTTTTTAAATATTCATTTATTTCAATACATTTATTAGTAAGTACACAAGTATAATATAGCTATAATATATTTGATAACACAAAAATATAAATCATTTTATTACAATAATTATATATACATATATAAATTGTTAAATAGGCTTAAGGTCTAATTATGTTTTTTTTTGTAATAAAATAATTATATAAAAAAAACAATATTAGAATTAACTTGCACAGTATTCAATATCATATTAGCCTAATGTATGTATAATTTTTTATTTTAATAATTTATTATTCATTATAAATTTAAGCACATCATTACAATATGGTTTGCATTTTAAACTATATATTAAAATATTTATATCGCAGAGCAAGATCAGCATCAGCTGCACCTGATAGCGCGCGTCACGTCTGCCCATAATAAATGCAAGGCACTGTTAAGTATAGTGAACACGTTTCACACGTATTACCACCTCCATGTTTCTAATGAAAATAACATATAAATCGTTCAATATTTTATTTATATTTTTTCTTTCTGGATTAAAGTCCACATGCAATCTTTTATGACGGTTTTATATTTTTTATTATTATATCTTTTTTGTCTTATGGATAGGTCTTAAATTTTGCTAGATCTAACATTGCAATTTGCATATTATACCAAAATATTTTATTTTTTTTAAGTATCCGTAGCTATTAAGGAAAAGAGGAACCATTATATGACCACTCTGTTGTCCGTTTGTCTATCTATCTCTCTGTCTGTCAAGACCTTTTATCTGAGAAACGTTTGGAGATATCGAGTTGAAATTCAAAATATATATTCAGATCTACGGACCCATTATTTCCAGATAAAAACATATTTCTATGTTTATTTAGAAAAAAAGATATGGACGTTTATATCGCAAAAATTTCGACACTATAAAGGGAATCAAAATTCATAGGGTACTTCCGGTTGACCTAGAATTATAAAATTTGGAAGCTAGCATCTATAGGTAGTATTAGTTCAGGAAACAATGTGAAAACTATATATTTGTGGTGAAATTCTGTGAGGCCAGTCGTGGCGCAGGGGCACGTAGTGTGACTGTAAAACCGACTGGTTGTGGGTGGCTGACCATTACTCCAGGAGATGAAATATTTACTTAAATTTATATTTTCATTTCTTCGCTTTGGTGTCAGTGCAAAGTGCGGCGTTGAGTTCTGCCACTCAATACGCAATGCCTCCAAAATCTGGCTAAGCTAAGCCTGAATTTCAGAAAAAGCCCAATACCTCTAATTTTTGTACAAAACCTTCGGTAGCCGAGCCCGACTCGCGCTTGTCCGGTTTTTTTATATGTAGTACATATATTAGAAATAAGATATAACTAATGAGATAACAATCATCTCGTGCAGAAATAAAATGAAAACGTAATTGGATCGTCAGATCCAACAGTGTCAATTCTGTCTTAGAAATCTAATGTATGATCTTTGAACCGTTCGTGTGCCTGAAGCTTTTGCGTCATCAATTAATTATATTAAGAAAATGATTAACATTTCTTATGATATCTATAAATGTGAGGATTTTTTTTATTATAATCATATTTACTTATAATACATGCATATTAAAAATTGTTGTCAGTATGTATAAAATTTATTTAGTTAATTTTATACGTCTTAATGGAAACTTTTATAGTTGACTTTTCAATGGTCAATGGGTGGGTATTGGCTTGTGGGTACTGAATTTAATGATATTTTGTAACGTTATTTTCAAAGTATATTTGCCGATACTATGTATATTTTTATTTTACGTTAGAGCGTCTTCATCATCATATAAGCAAAAACTTTGTATCTGTTTTTACGAAAATTTTGCATTATGAAAATATAGAGAAAGAGTGCAGAATGTTAATATTTTGTTAAAAAAATACACAACAATACATAAAAATAATTAAATAAACATAACACAGATTACAATCAGTTTGATAATATGTTGCATTTTTTTATAAAGTGACAAACACTTTGGTACAGCAACGCGTGTTTGACGCGTCAAAGGGTCCTCTAGTACATATAATTCTAGTAACCACACACAGGCTAAGTATAATACAAAGGTATATTTAGTAAATATTCCATTTGCTTTTTGACACAAGTCAAATGTAATTACTAAGTAGTAATTTGAAATCGATATTACTTTTGTACGAAAAAATATAGCACAGATTTTTAAGAGGAAATTCTATATCTATACTTTTAATAATATTGTAACTGATCAGAGTCCGTATAGTAAAATATACAATGCAGTTTTTACTATTCCATTTTAGCAAACTTCTTTTAACATTTGGTGTTTGGTTTATTTCAATCGGTTTACATTTCGGTCCAATTCATAAAGAGTTGCATGCTTACAATATTGCTACAAAATAATAGATTTATTGAATTGGCTAAAACTTTCACTTTAAATCAATATATGGATATTTTCTTTAAAATTATAATGTTATTAGATCACGAACGTAATTTAGATCAGAAAATAAATAACTGTGTAGTTATGATTTTCTCATGGGTGGCATTGTTAGAACTGGTCCAAATTAAAATAAAATCACACGGGAAGCACCACCTTTCAAATAAAAAAAAGAATAATCAAAATCAGTTCACCCAGTCGAATGTTTTGAAGTAACAAATATTTAAATATATCATATGACCATATAATTTAAAATCGAAATCGATTAAAAATGAAAATAAAATTTAAATTGTAATGCTGTACATATTAGTTTGCTTGCATAATTTCTTTAAGAATTTTAATCTTGAAGGCAAACAAATGAGAACATTTCGTTTACTTATTCGTAGCGTCACTATTTGATGATAAAATATCTTTCTCTGTTTACCACCTCGTTATCTTAAAAATGTGATGAATTTTATTTATGCGAGTTTATAAAATAAACAGCTGTTTAGAAGTAATGAGAAATTTGTGAAATTGTGTAAAATTGTAAGTAATATTTCATAAGTAACTTTAAACTTGGGCTATGTCCGAGCAAATTGTACTAAAGCCCTTCGACATTCATTTTAGTTCAAAAACACGTATTATTTTAAAGGATTAAGGAATCCTTTAAGGAAATACGTGTCGCTTATAGAAGGTAACAAGTTGCAACATTTGCATAATCCATGATTACTTACAATTCCACCAAGGAAAACGTGTAGATACTATAATTACATTAACATTAACTGTACATGTCTATAAAATTTATGTTCATTTTATATTAATATAATTAAAAAATCGACATTTTGTTTCTCACGTAATAAATAAAACGATATATTTATTACATTTAAGTGTTCACAAAGATCAATCCATCGAATTAATGCATTCGAAAATTGCGGCGAGCAATGGATGCGCGGGCGCCGCGTGCCGTGCGTCACTCGCTCCTAGTACGTCTCGCCGGTCACGCGTATATTCCTGTCTTTCGGCCGTTCCTCGACACGTGCTATTATCTATTCACTCGACCTTCCGAGAACTCGATAATGGGCCGATAACGGCTAATTGTTCCTAGTTTGCTATCTTGTGACAGATCGCGTGTGCAGTGTGCAGTAGGGGTGGGATGGCCGAAAATCGTGCGTTAATACCTGAACCTATCACCATGTATACTCAATCGGAATCGACGAAAGACTCAAAGGACTTATCTAAGAATTTAATGAGTGGAGAGTTTGAACGTCAATATCCAAGAGGAGAGAATAAAAGGCCTCGAGGAGGCTGCATCATCCTAGGAATTGCTGTTGGAGCTTTGGCAGTATGGCTTTTGGTGTTAACTATCCTTCGAGAAGTGCAGATTGTTCGCCTGCAAGCTCAGGTAGAGGAGCTTTCTGCAAACATGATGGAAATGACAGTGAATGTAGTGTCGTTGAACACGAGACTAACTAATAACAGATTATTCAATGAATTCAAAACTTTAGAGGACACGGTAAGAGAATTTGATGTTTACATTCTTTATATCAAATAGATAGTCATAGATTATGCTTAAATATTTAATCATGCCACTGATAAAGTTAGAAGTCAGAATTCTGACTTTGTAAATATAACTTCTCGTTTCTATATCTCGATTCTATATTGCCTCAAAGTTATTTTTAACATAACATAAAAATATAATTTGCTTTTAATGACAATTGTATTAGATATTTTATATAATCTAAAAATTTATGCATATTCTAAAAATTTTAATGTAAAATTTTTGGAATATGGATAAAGTTTTAAATTTATTTAAAATAAATTTGATATACTTTTAAAATAAATATAAAAATATAGTAACTACATATGAGAAAAGAGTCTTACTAAGTATCGGTTTCCTGTATTTACATATTCACGTAATCATTGGAGTAATTGGTTCTTGCTTGATATTAGATAATAAGTCGCAGTCGGTCCAAGGTTCCGCGCAGGCGATGTGCTCTATACTATGATTATAGTCAATTGACTCCGTGCGATGACAGCTTCATAAAACAATTTAATTTATACTCATATAGTGTGGAATTCTTCTGTTGTTTGAAATATGTCACATGTCGTATGTTTTCAAATAATATGTCATAAAAAAGACTTGTCTTCTTAAAAGCACAATACTTTAGACCTGGAAAATGAAAATGTGAGATACAGAAATTTAAAGAAGAAGAATAATTAGGAGATTTACGTGAAGAAGTCTTCCCTATATAGCTTTGAAGGTATCAAAATTTGGCCTAGAAATTAACAACGTTACTGGTGACTTGGAAACATTTGTTCTTATTTGCTTGAAGAAGTTTATAAATTTAGAGCATATTTTATTCCCCAATATTAAAGTCAGCTAATTTTAAAGGTTTCCCAGTATATTATTGTTAGTTCAATGGCAACAAACAATCATAGTCGAATCGATCACAAACTACAGTTTCCAATAACATTTCGTTATTTTTGTTCAAAACATAAGTTTGTTTGTTGAGGTGTGCCAATTGTAGCCATTAAATACTAGTTAAATATACTTATCTGGAAACTGTATGCGATATTTTGCACGTTTTCGATACACAATATAGATATCTATTTAAATTTAAACATTTAAGTAAAAACGACTTCTACGCAGTAGGAAAATTTAGTCCATTATTATTTAGCTCGCTATTTATACGTTTTGGCAAATAAAATGCTTGCCCAAAAACGACGGCGGATGTCCGCCAGCTTCGTAAAACCAGTTTGATTCGCAAACCAGTTAGATTCATTGTAAACATGGAGTGATGCGCCAGAGTCCGAATATAATTGCGTAACTAGTATTTTTGTTATATTATGTATAATAATACTAATGATTAAATGTCAAAATTTCTATATTTGGAGGTTTTTTATATGATATACATATATAGCTATATATAGAATATATAAAATATCTTGATTAACATATGTCGTAGACACAGACATACATAGAAAGCTGAAATTCATCATTTAGGTTACTTGGGGAGTATATACTCTATACTACTACATTAATGGCCCTCTATACTATAGAGGGCCATTAAAAGAGGTTTTCTCAAAATTCCTACGTAAACGAAAAAAAGCAAAATCTTACCTTTTTACGGGGCCAGTCATATCGAACGGGCACAAAGTGTGGCTGTAAATGTGACTGGTAGTGGGTTCGATCCCCACTCGACAAAATGTATTATTTATTTAAATATATATTTTCATTTTTTCACTTTGGTGTCGAGGCAAAGCGCAAGCACTGCACGCACCAGCACGCAATGCTTCCAGAATTCGGCGTAAAGTGGGGAACGGAATGTCTTAACATTAGGTTTCCTCTGTCTAACCTGCTGTGTGGGGGATACAGTGTGAAGCTGAAGCTTACCTTTTTACTTCACAAAGTCCACCTAGGCTAAGAACTATAGTTAACTAATCAATATTTTCCGTCGTTGAGCCGAAACTTTTTAAACGTTCTATCGACCACATTTATTTATATAACTTTTGTTATAGTCACAAGATGCTTAGAAGACCTACAGATTTTATGATTATATTCTGTTATTTTATATTTTGTCTGCGGAATCGTTAACGATTATTATTCTTTATATGCAATGTCAGCCAAGCGTAATGCAACTCTCCTCTTAGCTCGAATAAATTCATTTCCAGAAACATATTTGTTTGTATTCTAAATGTATAGATTTATGACTGAGCGACTCATAACATGATAACTTTTAAATTTATCTCAATCAACGCTTAAAGTAGGCCGGCAGTATCGCAATTAGACACATAACATTGTAAGGTCACACGATAAATGACGAAGAAGGTACTTGTTATATAAAAAGTATATATTATGAACATAAAATATATCTTCTGGAAAACTGGAGAGTTTACTTTCTTTAAAATTAAATCTGCTTTGAATTATATTTACACTAAACTAAACTAAACTAGCTTCACGCTTTATCCCTACCTCTACATACCCCTTTCGCCTCTTCCACTGTCATCAACCTCTTCATACATGCCCCCCGGGGGGTCCTCATGCTTTTTACGTGACCTTCCTCGAGTATCTTTGATACTGCGTGTTCGAAGGTCAACCGAGGTCTCCCCCTACCTCTCTTACCGCTCATTTTTTCATCATAAATCTTTTTTGCCATTCTTTCATCACTCATTCGTTCGACGTGCCCAAACCAGCTGAGCACGTTCTTCTTCATTCTCACTGTGACACGTTGCACGTGAATTATACACATTGTACGTAAATTAGAAAAATACAATTACAAAAAAAATATAAGCTATTGATTTTTAAGAACAAAAAGCAATGTATTGTTTAATATATATGGTAGCATATAGCAATATATGTACGTATGTACTGTCACTGGAGAGTTTTAGAAAGCTCAGCGACTTCTAATTAGAAATTCCAAAAGGGAAGAGTAATGAATACAACTCTGTTTGCGTTTTACGGCATTGCGCAAGAAGATAATATACAAAATATATAGTCGACCTTGTTATATATAACATATGAAAATGTATTTTGAAAATATATTTTTAAAAGTATAAAATACAATTTAGACACACCAAAAAAAAGTATTATGTTGTTACGATGTATGTAAGTCAACGTAATGGGAATGACTTCAAATTTCACACGGAAAAATTGTTTTTCCTTTAATAAAAGTGTTTCTGCAGCACGGTTAGTTAAAGTGTAATTTAAGTTAGTTAAAGTGTAATGTGAGTTTCTAAACTGACGGAAAGCAATAATATTCACATTTTACTGTTAAATTTTCTGCTTGGCCTGTAAAATGGTGATGACGTAAAATACAATATTTTTTATTCCTAATATAGATTAAACGAAATTATATGACATTATTATAACAGAAAAAGATTTGGCACATTTTCACCAGAAGCCGTTACACCTAATTAAATAAACACACCCATCACTCGACTCCCTAAATCTAAACAAGATATTAATATAGAATAATAAATCTCTCAACGCATCGTAAGAAATTAGTCGATAATAAAATGCTAACCCGTATCGTCACTCTTTACTTTTAATAGCCACTAAACTAACGCACTAGTACTTTAATTGAATATGATTGTTTACCTCAGTGTTATAGATTACACGATAAACAATAATTATTTAAAATTTTTAATAACGAATATTTAATTTTTTTTTTTACAGATACAACCCGTTTAATAAGCACAGGATGAAATCCTTATAGTTCAAATGGTTATAAGTAATTACAATTTGTATATAATATTTTAAAATTTTTAAAAGAAAGAAAACTTTTATACGTTTTTGAGAAATGATAAATACAAAGACAAGTAATTTCTGTATGGTTTTAATTGCGTAATAAGAGTTTAAAACTATTTATACGTATTTTGAATAGTAACACAATAAATTTTTGTATGATTTTCGTCAATCTTCTTGATAATTGGCTCAAAGACAAATTAACAACCATGAAAAAAGAATAACAATAAGAGAAGCCATCATCATTAGAGCGTTATATCGCTGCTATTTCGATAGCAAATAATATTTTGTTTACTTCTCAATACTAAAAATAAATTACCTACTTGGTTTTTAAAATGATGTCATACGTAGAAAGGTGGCACATAAAGTTTGACGAACAGAAATAAATATAGATTAATAGTTCTTTCGAACGTGCGCTGGAGGAACGCCAAACTTTCGTCAGTCCATTTTACTAGCTACAACTATAATATTAACCAAATCTAAATACTATTAAACTATAACAATAATATTAAGAAAAAATAATTTGTTTCTGCTGAGTGGCGGAATCCAACGCCGCGCTTTGCCTCGTCACCAGAGCGAAGAAATGAAAATATTAAATATTTCATTTCCTCGAGTCAGAATCGAACCTACAACTTGCCACGTTTCAACAGTCACACCTTGTGCTTCTGCGCTAAGACTGGCCTCTTTATCTCTTTACCTACTCTTAATTTAAAATATGCATATAATATATAAGTAGTAAGTTTCAAAAGGGAAAAAAGAGCAAAGAGATTCTAGTCTGGTTAAAAACATGTCACTTTGGGGAGAAGGCTACCTGATATGAGAAATAAAGGCGCGTCGAACCTGCAACCATCGTCGTGTAGCTTTATTATTTAAGTATCAAATGAAATTACAAATCACACTTGGTTTTAATTTGGGTGAATATTTTCGTTTGTCTCGTTCCACAATCATCAGAATTTAGCTCTACAAAAAGCTTTCAATTTGAAAGTTTTCCACACAGATAACAACAAAATTGGAGAAGCGCTTTATCTTTTATTCCTTTGAATTTTCCATTTAAAACACGCTTAACCTCTTGGCCTTATCATACTGAGTCGATCTTTTGTTGAAATTAATATTAAAGTTCAAGCTATAGTAGTAATAATATGCGCTATAATTATATTGATGTTTGTAAAAATGATTTTTTCCACTCTTATGGTGAACAAAAATAAATAAAAACGGTCAAAATTGTAGGAAGACTAAATATTAAACATATTGTTATATTTTTAATATAAATGTTAAGTTTTATTCTGTCACACCTTGAACACTTTGAAATAAATAAGACATCATTATTTATCATATCAATTAGTAAAAAAAAACCTGTAATTTATTTTCATGCGTGTTATTATTAGATATATATGTATGTATGTATAAAAATAAATTTTTATGTAACGAGGCCAGTCGTAGCTCAGGGGCACAAAGTGTGACTGTAAAATCGACTGGTTGTGGGTTCGATCCCCCCTCGAAGAAATTATATATTTACTTACAATGTTTCCAGAACTCGATGGAAAGTGGGGAGAACAGAGTGTCTTAACATTAAGCTCCCTCTGTCTACCCTGCTGTGTGCGGGATATAGCGTGCAGCTGATTTTTATTTTTTATGTAACAGCCGGCTGGCTTTTATGCTTAAAAATGCTCCATAATAAAACTACTGCAATTATTGTATTTAATTACTATTACGAGTCTGTTTATTTTTATTAAAAAAAAATTAAGTGTTGAATGAAACCACATAAGGTTGCTAGTACAAAAAATAGAACAGAAGTAAAATATCAGTTTTACTACCAATGAGTCAAGGTCCATGACCTATGATTGCTATCACAGTAGATATTGCCGGCTGGTCCGACAATAACGTTAGTGTGGATTACCAACACAAATCTAATTAAAGTGGACACTGGTCGTCGCCCGCATGACAAATATCTACTAACTAACGCCTACGAATTCACCATTGTTTCATTTAGGTACCTATGTATATTCTATGGACACGCTGAATCATACTTTAACCAAGTGCAATGGGAAATTACATTTATTTACAGTATTAACAACTGCAATGAACTATTTAAAATAGTCAAAATATTAATATTTGAATATAACATAAATAATATAATTTCAACTCAATAGTCTTTTAGCCTACATTATACCTTCTTTAAGAAATTATATAGAGAAACAAAATTATTACTAACTAACACTTATAGCGTTAGTTAGTAATAATTATTTTACAAATATGAGGAGAAGTATTGCACTGTTCCCTATACAAACAAAGTAGTACAAAGTAGTACATGAGGCGTATGTGTAAAGATATTTTTAATCTTGAAAATTTAATTAAATTATTTATAATTTTGTATCAAATGCATTCTTCTAATATGTAACTCCTCCTAATATGTAATCTCCTGTGTAAAATTATCTCTTTTGTACCATACAAGCTCCTTCGTGTCGTCTCCATGCAACGTGACATTTGCGAAGTGATATGTGCTCAACTGGCACGCTCGGTACGTCATAATCAAAGAACCATACCATACTATACTTTACCATTTTGTATTAAGCAAAAATCACTTAAATGTGTGATTTTTATCGATGAGGTCATTGTCTGAGGCTTTAAACATTTTACATGGATTCGGAAACAAGATTTTGCAGTATAGATTTTGATTTATATATAGATATAAACATATTTTTTTATGTAATAACACAAATAAATATTATACATTACTAATGATTTAGTTACCAGTTGGTAATCATTAAAATTTTATTTTCAATATTATACATTAGATAAAGTTTTATCAATTAAATTTTATTCATTAGAATATTTAATGTTACCACTATGTGATCTATTAAGTAACAACTCATTAAATTATATACATACTCTACTATCGCACATTGATTGATTGATAATGACCTATAAACGTAGAGCAGAATTAATTAAGCAATTTATTCTAAGTCTCAGATGATACACTTATACTAATAAGGAATAATAATATATAATTATTATCTTGTTAATATACAATTAAAAATTATATAAACTGATTACACATTCTTATGAATATTTATTATAATTTGTTTATTATGTTAAACATTGTACAGTAAATGAAGGTTTTAGATAAGAATATATTATAATAAATCAAGAATCTGAAAAAAGTATATAAATACTATACACCAAAGTAATGTGTGGTTTCAATTTCACAATTTTCCCTGTATAAGTAGACTATCCTGTTCCTATTATTGATCTCGGACCTCCTTCGAGAGGACGCCCCCAGCCTCCCACACTGCCTTCACTCTCGGAGAAAGCTTTAAGTACAGTTCAATGTTAGCTATTAGTTATATTAAATTTATAAAAATACTGTAATATTTTATATTATGGTACTTTAATAGGTTGCTATTACTTCGAAATTGAAGTGCGTCTTATTGACATGTACTACTGTACGTTATATATGATACGATATGTTTGAGTTCAAATTACATACGAAGGAATGCTTAATTCATATATATATTTGTATATCTTCCCGCTCTGGTTAAATAAAATCAATTAGTAAGATTAGATAAGGTATAGGCCACTCGTGGCGCTGGGCTACAAAGTGTTAATTAACGTGACTGGTTGTGGGTTCGATCCCTATTAGAAGAAATGAAATATTTACTTAAATTCATATTTCCATTTCTTCGGTCTGGTGTCGAGATAAAGCGCGCCGTTGAGTTCCGCCACTCAACACGCAATGCTTCCAGTTCCGCTATAAAAAAAGATAAGATATTAAAACCTTTAAAAAAATAAATATTAGATGCCTTTACAAGTTCAGTAGGGATCCATCAGTATTTTTAGTTATTAAAATTACGACGTCTTTTATACTATAAAAATTCTAAAGGCTTAACAAAAGGGTGATTTTTAATCCAATTACTATGAAAGGTTGTGTAGGCCACGGGTTCCCAAACTTTTCTTGATCAAGGACCACTTTTATATCATTCTTGGTAGCAGGAACCACTATGCATGTATGTATAATAAAAATTAACTGTGATTATCAAACAAACACTTCGCCTCACCATCCCCAGTCATAAAATTTAAATCGTTCGCGGACCATATTTAGCCTTTTGCGGACAACTGGTGGTCCGCGGACCACTGGTTGGCAATCAGTGGTGTAGGCGAGGCAGGATACGACAGAATTTACTAGAATACTCACACTTCACATTAAGATATAATTTTGAAATAATATTATTCAAAATAAAATTTTGTTGATCGGATAAACATAAAATTAATATTTAAACGCATAAAAATCCGACGACATATCACAATTCTTTAAAGAATAATATTATAGTAAAAGTTAACTATTTATGAAAATAATTTTAAAACATAATAAATATAATATACAATATCAACATTTGTATGATTATATAATTTATGTTAATCTAAGAATGGCAAACTGAGCTGCGGAAATTAATTATCATTGAAGATGTGCTGTTCAATTAATTTACTGATTTGGACCAGTTGAAGCAATTGCTTCTTCAGCAATTGCTTCTAGGACAGTCACAGATACGACGTGATTTGAATTTATTATACAACATTTGATATTATTTGAGGCCAGTCGTGGCGCAGGGGCGCAAAGTGTGACTGTAAAATCGACTGGTTGTGGGTTCAATCTCCACTAGAGGAAAAGAAATATTTATTTACATTTATATTTTCATTTCTTCGCTCTGGTGTCGAGGCAAAGCGCGGCGTTGAGTACCGCACACACACGCAATGCCTCCAAAAATTGGCGTAAATTGGGGAACGGAGGGCACCTAGTGTTAAGACACTCCGTTCCCTCTGCCTATCCTGTTGCGTGCGGGATACAGCTTGAAGCTGATTTATTTATTTATTTACATTTGATATTATGTTTTATTGTACAAAATTTGAATTGGACTCTAAATCTTTTTTATAACACAGAAAAATGTTTAAAACAATTATTCATTGTATTTATGTAATTTTTTTCGTTCTAGTATACATTATTTTGTATATGATTACTATTTGTTTATATGTATTTCCTTTAATAATCTATGAGTATGAGTATGAGTATTTTTATTCGTAACTTAGATTCCCGCATGAAAAGGTTTGCTGCTAGAGAATAAAATTTTAAAGTAAAAAAAAAGTAAAAAAGTTTAAAGTAAAGTATATATATATATATATATATATATATATATATATAAACTAGACTAACTTCACTCTTTATCCCTAGCGGGGTAGTCAGACAGAACGGAGCGCCAAACGCGCCTATATATATATATTTATTTATTTAAAACATAACCAGTGCTTATATTATCATTATATCGATTAACTTAATTTTAACTTTACTTGTAACTGACAATACATCAAAGAACAATAGAACAATAGGTTATTAGTTTAACCTTTCAAGGTGTAAAGCTTCCTTAATTGAAAAAAATCACTACCTGAGGCTATAAAGCTAATGGGATGTTGTTGATGTTTGTTGAGTTACGATAACATATGTAAGACGAACTCTTTGGTTCTGTTTTATATGTAAAAAAGTTTCTTATTTTTTTCTTTATAAATAAAAATAAATAATTCAGCTTCACGCTGTATCCCGCACAAAGCAGGGTAGGCAGAGGGAACCTAGTGTTAAGACACTCCATTCCCCAATTTTTGCCGATTTCTGGAGGCTTTGCGTGTTGAGTGGCAGAACTCAACGCCGCGCTTAGCGTCGAGACCAGAGCGAAGAAATGAAAATAGAAATTTAAGTAAATATTTCATCTCCTCGAGTGGGGATCGAACCCACAACCAGTCGGTTTTACAGACACACCTCGTGCCGCTGCGCCACGACTGGCCTCTTTTTTTTTTCTTTATGCGTACTTATTATATTATACTTATGTTAGATATAATTATAACAATAAAAAGTATATGAGCAAATAGGTGGACTATAATTTGGTAACTTATTAAGAAAAAATAAAAATTATATAACGGTTTTACTATGAAGTTTCTAATGTTAAAACTATTTCCGATATAATATTTGCAAATTTCTTCTTTATAAATTCATTCAAACATACTGAACACAGAGACAGAGCTTGCTATCTATAAATATAGGTACATAGTACACACCCACACACGTGTAAAACAACTTAAATTAATAAAAATATTCTTGTTTCTTTTAACATAAGACGGTAAACGTAACACAGTAATTAAATTTAAAAATAAAAAGAGCTCATAAGTCATATAAGCTTAAAATCCTTTCTTTGACGTCTCGCTTTGAATAAACATCTATTATAATCCCACGGCGCCATTGTTCGAGTATTGGGTTACACTTCCAGTTCCTTCGTGCCATCTAGTCGGCTTATATAAGCTTTAATATACGAGCATAGACTTTATTATTCTATTAAAGATTTAACTGATATTGTTATTTTAAGGTAAATTCAGGTAAATTTAATTTATTATTATACTAGCGCCCAGCTCGCGGCTTGGCCCGCTTAAATTTGTGAATTATTTGTTTGTTTAAGTACAGGGAATTACGTTCTTGTTTTAATAAATAATGTATGCTTGCAGGGCACTTAAGATTTCTAAAGTGAAAATTATTAAAGCCATAGGGACCACCCTATGGCTTTAATAATTATAGAAATACTTCTATACTTCTATACTAATATTATACAAAAAGGAAAACATATACAAAACAAATACATAAAGCTAATTATTTATTATACGTATATTTTTTTGTAACATTACGTTCTTTTTAACTTTTTTCGTAACATAGGTATGTTATGTAAGTCTCATCATAATTTAAATGTGCTGATGTTAATGAATAATTTAATTTACTGCTTCAGAACAAACATCCTTAAATGTTAAATTATTGGTTTGGGTAAGGATTCATAATATTCTTTGTAAAATAACTGTTATGATTGCATATTTACTCCTGTACAGTTTTTAAATTAGTTACATATATTATTATAATAGCTAAATGTACAATTGGTAAATATGTAGTTATATAGATTTATTTCAAACGAACGAACCAAAAAATCTATGTATTTACTTGATATTTCCTTGAAAATCAAATCGTTCTTTATCTCTGTGTTGAATTAATTACGACTTAAACTTAACTGTTATGATTTATGAAGGTAATCTCCATTAACAATTATTATTTTTTACTTTATAGTATAAAATATTGTATAATAATGCTTCAAAAATATATATTTTTATCAACAGTCATATAACCAAGACGTTGCGTATGTCATTCTTTGGCCAAGAATCTTACCAGCGCGATTGCTATAATATATAACATTCGCAGGCAAACTAATGCCTTGAGTTCCTTCAAATGACGATAACTTTTTATAATGTGCCTATTTTGATGAAACAAACTTTAATTGTTAAGTTGAGTTAAAACAAAACAATTGATGAACTTTTAAGTAAATCAGTTCAGTACTTTCAGAGAAAAATGTGACCATACATATCGACAGACAGACAGACAGACAGACAAGAAATTAAAAAAAATATTTTTGATTTCTATTATTCTTTTTAAGTGTCCCTCTATCCATTTCAGTCAAAATTACTAAATGTACAGACAAAATATTTTTACTGTCTTATTATATATAGAGATAAAAGTAATATTATAGAAGTAATGGAATTCCATTCTATAGCGATGGTTGTGAATTCGATTCGTACTTGTAAAATGGCTTACAATAACGATGGCTAGTTTACTTACTAGTGATAAAGTAGAAGAAGAGATCTACATCTCTTATTCTACGTTATCTATTTTTTTCCGCTTATCCTAGACTTGTGAAGAAAAAAATATAAACAATTATTTTTATTTCCTTACATCTTACGTAATTTAATGAAGTAAATTATGATAAACATGATTATACTTTTCATCTATATTTAAAATGAAAGAAGAAGCCTTAATAAATGTATATAGATAGATATAGACGTTCAATTACGTTGCGCTGTTTGCTTGTCGGGATTCTTCCAACAAAGTTTTAATTACACAACATCAAATATATACCATTTGAGGACGTCGTGACGTATGAGCAGCAACGGGACGATTGTGGGTTTGATTCCGACTTGAGATAATGAAATATTTGATGTTTTCATTTCCTCGCTCTGACAACGAGGCAAAACGGCGTTAAATTACATCACTCAACACGCAATGCCTCAGAAATTCAGCAGAAACTGTTCGTAACGGGAACAGAGTGTCTTAACATTAGGTTTTCAGGTGCCTTCTTTAGACCTTGCTACCTGCGTGAAGCTAAAAAATTTTTTTTATCAGTTTCACGCTGTATCCCGCATACAGCAGGATAGGAAGAGGGAACCTAGTATTGAGTTCCCCACTTTCTGCCGAATTCTGGAGGCATTGTGTGTTGAGTGGCAGAACTCAACGCCGCGCTTAGCTTCGACACCAGAGCGAAGAAATGGAAATATAAATTTAAATAAATATTTCATCTCCTCGAGTGGGAATCGAACCCACAACCAATCGCCGCTGCGCCATGACTGGCCTCAAAAAAATAATCTAAAATATATCTTTAGTATGACTATAGCGGTCTTTTAGTTTCAACAACTTAAAATTGAAAAGACAATAATTAAGGGAAACCGAAACTGAATTTTCAATATTTAAACAGAAACGTGTTCTAACATTATGCTCTCCATTCCTCGCTTCTACTAGTAAGTACATTTTTCTAACAGGTAGCAAAACCGATGTTTCTATTTATCTAATCAAATCGAATAAACATTTGTTTATTAAATATACACTTTTGAATGTCGGACAGTATTGGATAGACATAACTCAAGTGCGTAACGGCGGCGTCAGTAAATACTCATAGATTCGAATCCAATATTTACTTAGTAAAGAAAATAAACAACTTTGGTCCGACAAAATATCATTATTTAATAGATTATTGCTTCGTAAAAGAATACATGGACACAGACCATTCCCTGTGTATGTATGTGGATATTATAAATTTAATAAAAATAATGATTAAACAAATCATAGTATTTTTTTTTACATTGATTTTTATATTTAATTATTTTTGTAGAAAGTAGGTTATCTTAGTCTTAGATGATGGGTGCAATGATATTTATGTTTAGGCTATGCATAAAAAAAGCTAAAAATTTAATTACAGTTATTAAAAATTGAAGCGAATGTAGTAGATACTATTCTTGATTTTTTATTTAATTATAAAATAAAAAAATGTAATCACCGTTAAATGCATATTTTTCATATTTATTTAACTAATGTGTTTTGATAGACTTTATTAGCTTCACGCCGTATTCCGCACACAGCGAGATAGGCAGAGGGAACCTAATGTTAAGATACTCAGAAAATATTTTTTGTGTAATTCATTTGTAAATTAATAAATGATAGGTATACTTACATGTATTAATAATTGCATCACATTACATCTCTAAGGTCAAAGCGAGTATATTTTATTATATACAGTACACATTTCGATTCTACGGCCTTTACACGTCGCTGGCAGTACGCCAGACATAATATTTAATAGTGTTTATAATAATATAACTATACATACCCATATGATTTTATTGAAATGAATATAAAATAACAATAAACTTGTACAAAATCAAATAAAATTCTAATATGATTTGTTAATTCAATTCGTGGTCAAAGTTTTATAGTTCTGGAAAGTGTAATAAAATTGAAAATAATATTATATGCATGAGCAATTTTATTCATTGCCCTTCTTAGTACCAAAATAGCATCTATTAAAGTTATTATACTCTTTTTTTAATAATAAAAAACTATTAATTTAGTCTATTTTATATGTTTACAAGCTCTTACCTTTTTCTTCACTCACGTGGTCAAATGGTATGTGGTAATAATGGTAATACATCCATACTGAAAGTTGCATCGAAATAAATAACATGATGTAACGTAGCCTTCCTCAGACTATCCAAACTAAAAAAAAATCCAACTGAAACCACTAGTTCCTGAGATTAGAAGGTTCAACCCAACAAATTATTTGGCCTTCTAGTATTAGTATAGAATTCAGATAGAGTAATAGAACGCTTTAGATATTTGTGTGTGGTTTAGTCATGCACCACCAGCATTTACCATATGTGCAAAGTCGTGACCTTAAGTGTGGGCGGCGCAAAAATAGAAAGTTTTATATTATATCGAAAAAGCATTAAAATAGGTTCATATAATAGATAATGCGATAAAGTAACGAGTATCCGATTTAATGTTTGCAATTATAATAATTGAAGCTTTTATATTGTTTTTTAAGGACACGCGCTGCGCCGTTATACATAGATATGAATATAAAAACATAATAACAATTAGTCCAATTAATCAAACACATTCTGACTGCCCCGCAATAGCTACAACGCTGAGGCGGTAACCGATATAAAAAAGTAAAATGATATTTCGTTATAAAAAATAATAAATACGTATAAATAACATAATATATAGTAAGCCATATTGTACTTAAATTCAAAATTGGGAGAGTAAGCAACGAAAGGCAAACACTCTATCTCTATATGTAGAGTTTCTTTGTAAACGAGGAATATCATAAAAAAATGTTGAAGAATGTTTTTTTATTTAATCGCCCGTTTGCACCCCTGCGCCGTCGTGGCGTAAGGGCACAAGGGCGCGATTGTAACCGCGACGGTTGACGGTACGTTTTCCACTAGGGCAGTGAAAAATTTTATATTTTCATTTCTTCGCTCTGATATCGAGAGCAAGGTGTTGAGATTCGTTACTCATCATCCAATAATTCAAGAATGCATCGGAAAATGGGGGACCGAAGGCTCTCAACACAAAGTTCCCAGGTTCCTTTGCCTATCCTACTATGTGCGGTATACAGCGCGAAGCTTAAAAAATACATACATATCGAAATAATGCCACATGGGCGTGGATACATACCTACATATAGGTATTCGATGTTATTGAGAATTGAGAATTGCTGAATGTTGCCAATTTATATATAAAAAAAAAAACAATTTTCAATTCTCAGGAAATCTTAATTTGCATATGAATTTCTGTAGGCAAAGACTATCATAGTTTTTTAATA
Source organism: Heliconius hermathena (assembly GCA_013403705.1). Taxonomy (NCBI): domain Eukaryota; kingdom Metazoa; phylum Arthropoda; class Insecta; order Lepidoptera; family Nymphalidae; genus Heliconius; species Heliconius hermathena. Next base: position 140,269 of record JAAIXJ010000027.1, read on the forward strand.
AATCTTAATTGCTTGTATCTATACACTTTTGTATCATCTTTTTTTTAGAATTCCGTATTTTTTAAAGAAAAAAGGAACCCTTATTAAATCACTTTGTTGTCCGTCTGTCTGACTATTAAGAGCCTTTATCTCAGGAACGCGTGGAGATATCGAGTTGAAATTCAAACTATATTATTCAGATCTACGGTCCTATGATTTTCTGAAAAAATCGTATTTCTACAATTACTTAAAAAAAGATATGGTCGTTTATATGGCAAAAAATGCCTATTTTCGTCACTATAAATGGAATCAAAATAAATAGGATACTTCCGGTTGACCTAGGATTATGAAATTTGACAGCTCATCTACAGGCAGTACTAGTTCAAAAAAAATCTGAAACTATACATTTATGGTTAAATCCTTAAAAGGGGAGCAAAATTTGGTATTAAGGCTAAGCCAAGCTTAAATTTCAGAAAAGGTACGAGATCTCCAATTTTTGTACGAAACCTTTAGAAGGCGAGCCCGACTCGCGCTTGTCCGATTTTTTAAAATTTATAGTAGGTACCTACCTATATGAATATTTTCAATAAAAATGTTAAGAATAAGAAAAAATTTTTTTTTGCCCTTTTATTTTTTATGCAATTGTAGAATATATCCATACGTTCTTCTGCGTTGAGTTTAACGAGTTATATCAAATTTGAATTGAAAGCTCAGATCGGAGAGTTTTTTGACAGACATTTGATACTCTAATATTGCACATGGTGGACAATCGGTAAAAAAACCTCTTTAATAGGAATGTTCAAAGACTCTAAAATCTTTACAATAAAAAGAATAAACTATGAAAAATAACAAGAATTTATTTTTAATTGTTTTTTTATTTTTTATAATTTAAAATTTTAAGTAAAAAGGTAAGATTACAATCAAATTTTCATATTCACATTTTCCCAGAAGTTTCAACTACTGTGTGTTTAATTGACAAAAGATGCCTTTTTAGTAAATTTACCAAATGTTATACATTTGGTACCTTAGTTTTAGTTTACATATGCGCCAGGGCTGCCCCAAAAATAGACGAATTGCAAATTGCATAGTGGCACGGACGCAAACGTAAATTTTCGCAGGGAAACATTCACGGTCTATTTCAGGCAGATGTGGGTTAGCCGGGATTTGTGCTTGCGTCATACTTCACCACAACGTACGCTTCCCAAACAGTCGAAGTCAAATTGCGCATTGATAGGATTCCTAATTAGCTTTACTGTGGTTTTACGATGTACTTAATTAATTACTTGAGTGTAGTTCTTTTTCGTTCGTTCGTTGTTTAAATAGACTGTGTGGTGTAGATATAATATTGTCGATAATAATATTTTTATGTAGAAACACAAACATTATCTATGAACGTCTCAATTTTACAGTTTAAACAGAAAGTCATTAAGTATTTAATATTTCGTTGTAAATGATTGTTTTTCCAATTTGTAAGACATAGTTGCTTAATAGTTCCTTATTATACATATTCTATATAAAAATGAAATATAATTATAACTCATTTTCATTATCTATCTATATATAAGGCAACGCGAATCTTAGTTAATCTGTATATCAATCACATAAATAAGCCAAGAAATTAATTATTAATAATTGCCAAAAAAATGGTGTGATTCACAGTTTTGGCTTCCATTTTAATCTTTTTTTTTTCTTTAAACAAAACTGAAAAAACTTTACTGAAGACAAAATTTACATTATTACAGTACAAAAAAGAATTCATTCAATGTTTATTTTATGATTCATACTGTAGATATTGCAAATTTGAATAATAATATGACATATTTTTAATGAATGAATGATTCACGACACGTTTTTGTTTTAGCTATATATATATATTACAGTATATTATGGTCACATAGCTGTAATATTTTAAATTAATTTGAAGAATTTTCAAGGTGAATACCTTGAACTTTATTTTTGAAAAGTGATTTATAATTTTAAATATTAAATATAGATAATGTAGTATATGTATTAATTCTATATTGTCTAATTTTACGCAGTGATAGTGAGTACTATTCCACTCGAAGTTTGTTTATATAACAGCCTAACACTTTATGAATATCCTGCACGTTGCGGAACTCAATGATGCATTCATATTTTTGTTTTTATATTTGTCCTATCTGCCTTTTATCTGGTTTAGTCTGGTTGGCCACATCGATCTATGTATGCTAGTAAAAACAGTCATAATAAGAGCGAAAAATGAAGTAAACGATATACGAAATGTATGATGATAGATTTTTTTATGTTTGCCTAATTAATATATTGAATATTATATCTTAGCTTTTTAAATTGAACTAAAAAGACAGACGCATCCAATTGAATGTAAAATGAATTATTTTTTACCTATAATTAAATCGTCATAAATACAATAAATGTTTACGTATTTTTTAATTGATGATTAATACAATTATATTTACAAACAAAATTCAATACAAATCATTATCACAAGGATTTTTTTTATAAAAACCCGCTTTTGTGGCTTAATGAGATCATGGCGACGTCATTAAATAATAGAAACAGTTGTTGGAATACAAGATAATTACGTACTTCTAATTAATAGCGAGGTTGTTATTCATTGAATTGATGACTAACGCGTCGACTGCATATAGAAGACTAGGCTTAGGGAATATTAACATTACTTTCTCCACTTTCCGCTCTTTTTGAAGACAAAGTTCCTACTCTACTTTGTTGTTGTTTTGTCAGAGCAAAGAATTATTATAAATTATAATTTAATTATAAATATTTTTTTCTTAGCTTCACGCTGTATCTGGCATATATTAGAATAGGTATGGGGAACCTAATCTTAAGATCATATTTAAATATATTTTAATTTGAATTAGGGACTCCAACCCACAACTATTAAGTCTACAGTCACATATTGCTTCGCTGCACTTCAATGGTGTCAAATGTAAATAAAATAGAGATAGAGGTAAAAAAGATGCAAAAGTTTGTGAATATTTTCGTATGACAAAATACAATGTTGGGTTCCTTCACCGCTATATCGTGAATTTAAATAATCCAATTTTAAACCAGTTTAACGTGAAGAAATGGGTGGTTTGTCGGCTTTTTTGACCAATTTACGAGATATCTCCAGGTATTAATAATTAACATAACAGTTATATTATATTTTTATACTTCATTAAAGTAACTTGAATAAAATATTAAAACCATATCATTTATTAAGCATATAATTTTTTTGTTGTTAGTGAGTTTTATTGCTTGCTCTATAAATTAGATCCTGTCTCTGAAACTAAGTTACTCACCATCTCTGTCCATTCAAATTTAGAATAGTATTTTTAAACATTTTTAAAGTTATATTCCAGACTTAGGAAAGAAAAATACTTATTTAGAAAACGTATAATAATTTGAACTTAGCGGGACTCGAACCCGCGCCTCCTGGAAACCGACCAGGCGCTCTGACCACTAAGCCATTCGTTCTCATCGAGCTACGTCGAAATTTTTGCTATGTATTATATATATACTATATATGTTATACGTTTTCTAAATAAGTATTTTTCTTTCCTAAGTGTGGAATATAACTTTAAAAATGTTTAAAAATATTTAATAAATAGCATTCTCTCTTGCCAGACGATAATTCTTAGTAATTATCTTTGGGTAGCGGAAATTTATAAAAATCTCTGAGAGATGCTAACAACATAAATAAGTTGTAACAAGTGTATAAAAATTTCGACGTAGCTTGATGTAGAATGATGGGAACGAAAATGTCTTGATGAAAAAATAGGTTCCCTCTGTCTACCCTGCTATGTCCCACACACATATAGCGTATTTATTTCCCGATAATTCAAGTTAGAAACGTTAACTTTCTATTAGGTAAAAGCAAGCTAATTTTGTATTCATTTTTCACTGTCAAGCTAGTTGGCTGATTAAAAGATGTACCTATAATACATGTTTGCAGCTGTAGAACAATCAACTTTCATTCTTTCAATGATTTTAATTAGAAGATAGAGTTTTTCTGTATAATAATTTGTAATCAGTGGAATTAATAATAATATATGATATTTGAATATATTAAGAATCCAAATATTTTTTAAATTATTGTCTTTGTTATACAAAACTTCATAGGCAAGCAATGAAAAATCGAACATATTATTATTATTATTAATACATAATATATGGTATGCGGTATGCCTACCTAATTTTTTACTTAAACTGTTCCTAATATAATACAAATTTTATTTTTTTAACATCAAAATTAGAAATGTTGGAAGTTAGGTTAAGTTAAAAATACTAACTACTATCAAGCATATTATGCATATCCGATATTTTGTAAAGTAAATTAAAATTAATTCAAATTCACTCTTTTTTATTCAAATATACCTTTGGAAACCCTTTTGATGATATTTTTTTTTGGCTTCACGCTGTATCCCGCAAACAACACCTTGCTGACAGAGGTAGGCAAAAGGGACCTAGAGTTAGGACACTCCGTTCCCTACTTTATTGATTTTTTCGAGTGGGAATCGAATCCACAACCAGCCGCGTTTACAGTCACATTTTGTGCCCATGCGCCACGACTGGCCTCACTTTTGTGATAATAATAAAATAAATTTCATTACAAAATATAAAAACAATTAATAACGATAATAGCTGCATTATTTATTATCTGTGTGAATATTAGCCCCACAAGCGTTGTTTCATATAATAGTTTGAAAAGTGACATTATTTTAGACTTACCATATATTTATCGAGTTGCATTATGGGATATGCTTAAACTGTATCTAACCAGATAGACAAAACACTAAAGGCATAAATTAAAATATTCTCTTGAGAGAGAGCTAAGACCCCAAACACCGAAGACGTAACTAAACCGTGACGACGTCTAAGTTATGTAGCTTAGCACCGTAAAACAGTCTTAGTTCTACCATTAGAGTCTACTTATCTTAGTGTAAGTTATTTAACTTAGTATCTATTTTATATAAATCACATGCGAAAAGCTAGACTGTTATTTTATCAGTAAATCGTTGCTAAGCGGCTGAGCTGTCGACAACAAAGCGTGTGTTCATATGCGTGGAAAATCCCTGGAAATCGCTCACGTGTTCCATTTCACGTTACGAGCGCTACGTAAGCTCAGCGTCGCGTAAATTTTGTAAAATGGAAGCTTATAATTTATATAGCGTTATAATTGTGTGAAATGAAATTTGTTTTTGTTAATGGAATTTAACTTGTAAAATTAATAAAAATTGCTTTTGCTGGAACTTGTATAGTATTTATTGCATCTTTCATAAATATTACAGGACTTTTAGGTGGGTTCGAAACACAATAACTAAAGAACTGAACTGAACTAAACTGAGATATTTTTTTATATAGGTAATCCCATACTTCCCAAATCTTAGGAATCGATAAAAAACCTCGGGAACAGTCACTTCCAGTTCCATATTCTTTATATCGCTTAGTAGGTGGCGGGATCTACACATAAAGCCTGAAAGGGCAAACGCTTAGGTAATAAATTTAAAAAGTTATAATTTGTTTACTTCATATTTATTATAAGGGGTACAAGGGATAGTATGTCAAGTTTATTATAGTCAAAGTTACTCGTTAATATATTCGCCTTTTCATTTTATACTCTTCACAGAAATATCTTCACTATAACGTGATGTAAGATTATTTGGACTAAATTTTTTATTATAATATTTATAAAATTATAGGATGCTTTTATTCTTAAGTGTTAGTTTCAGTCAGATCATTATTATTCTTACAGCACATCGAGAGAAGGACTCCATGAAACTTGCACTTTAACGGTGAAGAGCCTTAGTACGTGTCTCGAATGTGAACTTTTGAGCTTTCAAATGATTATGTGAATAGTTTTATAAAAACTTAAGAGTCAAATTTGTTTACTCTTCGATATTAATAATACATAACGATATATTACTGTATGTGCCTAAAATATTTATTTAAACTTTTAAAATAATTATCGTAGACAATTAAACATAAAAAATGTACAAATGTATCTGTGTAGAAATACAGGATTTGATTTTCATAATTTTCTCTCTCATTTTTTATGTTACTTGTGTTAATATTATTTTTTTATATTTAACATTAAGTGCACAGTGTTGTGACTATGAATTTTTTTTCTTCCTTTACTGCTTGGTGACATACATTTTTTTATTCTTGTACAGTGGTCTCGCGGGCTGTACCCTAATTATTTTAGGCATTCAAAGTACACCAAACACAACGTCTTTTATAAAATTATTATGTTTCATTATATAAAAGTAAATATTTTTCCTTGAAACAATATTAATAAAGATAAAGACAAGCTTATCTAAAGAGATCTGCACAAATCAGCTTTAGTAAACAAATCAAAATGTTCATTTATATAATATATGTATGTATGTATAACGAGAGAGTGCAAAATATTATCTGGCATATTGCCACTAAGCCTTGCGAATATTGTTGATAAATCCGCTTCAAATCGGCTATGGCCTCGATATCGATCTAATATAATGTTATCTAAACAAACCATTAATAACGCATTTGTTATTCAAATTTATATTTTTCTTAATAGTCTCAAGCTATGAAAACACTCAGTTTATGAAATAATAGTTATTTTTAGATTTTAGAGGCCGGTCGTGGCGCAGCGGCACGAGGTGTGACTGCAAAACCGACTGGTTGTGAGTTCGATCCCCACTCGAGGAGATGAAATATTTACTTAAATTTATATTTCCATTTCTTCGCTCTGGTGTCGAGGTTAAGCGCGGCGTTNGTGGGGAACGGAGTGTCTTGGCACTAGGTTCCCTCTGCCTACCCTGCTGTGTGCGGGATACAGCGTGAAGCTAATTTAATTAAATTTTTTTTTAGTTATTTTTAATGATTTTATTACCATTTTTATACTTTCACGTATAAAGTGTAGAATGTATTTTTTTATTTTTTACGCTATATCTTTATCCTTCTGAGCGGATACCGAACCCACAACCATGGTATTTACGGTCAGACGTTATCCCACTACGCCACAATAGCCTCACATAATCTATATTGTAAGTTTATTTCAAGTAAAGTTGTTAAATCAAAATAAAAGCCACAAAGCGTAAATTCATCTACGTGTCAGCACACCTAGACGATACGACTTCGCTGAGGCGAAAAAACCTACCTTGCATCGAGGCCGTTGCGTCGTGGCACAGCCAGGGGCGATTGTAAACTTTTCAATTTCCATTCCGAGGGAAGAAATATTTTCATTTTCTCGCTCCGCCACCTAATACGGAATGCTCCAAGATTTCGGCAGAAAATGGGGAACGAAAGTGCCTCAATGGGAAATGGAGTGTGTTAACACTAGGTTCCCAGGTTCCGTCTGTCTGTTCTCTTATGGATTAGAAACAGCGTGAAACAGAAAAATCATAGTTAAACAGGATTCCCAAAACACCAAATTGTACTTTTAATTAAAATTTAATTTAAACTTTACGTCGTATAAACAAACACATCAGAAGACAATTTATGCCATCGGCCAACTTCAATCTTTTACTCAAACTGTTTTCTTCCACATAAAATCTTTGAAAAATTGACATATGGCGCTCCGACTCAAAAATACATACTATATATGCTTTTGGATAACTATTCTGCCTAGAATTTTATTTTTAGTGTTTTATATAAACACTAAAAATAAAATTATCAAATTTATAAACTGTAAAACAGTTACTTGATCATCATAATATTATATTATTTTCTTATAACAAATTTTATTTATTTATGTATTATATAATACAAGAATTTTTCTATTGGACTATTTATGCTCGTCCATTCTGAATGTGGAACGTGGGCGACCATGGAATGTGCACGACAAAGCATTCCCTACTCTGTATAGACGTCATTAAGGGTTGCCACCTAATACGCTATATACATATTCAGAGCTACTGAATTTTTATGTTGAATTTCCATCTGAAGCTGGACGATAAAATATGGACAATATAAAATATTACAACTATGTTTTTCAATAATTTTAGGCGTAGACTTGGTTATTTATGTTATTGTTGTAATTATAATAATATTTTGCAGTAAAATATGGCCCTTATTATGAGTACTAGACTCTAGGAACACAACACATATGTAAGTCCTATTCTGAACATGTGATGTACGAGTAGATGTGAGCGTAACGCTCTAACGTTGCTAAAGGTCGATTTATTTGTTGACCAGATCGCAGCATATAATAAGAAAATTGTTGAAATCTCGTAACCACCATATAGCGACAAGCTCCATCCCATATGTCCAATAAAACCTATATCTAACAATCGTAGTCAAATTTACAACGTAATTCGAACTACGTCCAATTTCTGTGCAGCATGAACTAGTTACCGTCCTCGTTCCCTCCGCCGGGTTACGCGGACGAATAATTGAAGCTGATCCACTTACACATCCTATTACCGGAGTGCCGTTCTTCAGAATCCGTTTACACTCGCGAAATGGGGCACGACTTTTAAAAATGTTATTTCCCAAATTGTTTATCAGAATCCCAAGTAGGCCGCACTCAATTATGTATTGGTGAATGTTTTGAATTCAGTTCAATGATCTCGAAAAACAAAGGACCAACGCCCGTTCTTATTTTCCGATGAATCGACGAGATGCCAGAAGGTAGTCACGCTCTGATTGCATTACTATGAAGCAATATGCGCGATGATTATTATTATTACTTTTATATATTCCTAACATATGAATGTGGAGCGAATTGCGATGCGGACGATATGGATATGAGCGACGTTCTTATTCTTAGATAATAGATGTGTTGTAGCCACATTTGTAGCAGATGTTTGTTTTGTTTTACCATCACACATTTACCACAACAGAGTAATAAGATTATAATTATTTCATTAATATATATATATTGTTCATTAATATTATAATATGTGCGTGTCTCGAATTTTCGCTAAGTGGTCAAAGAGGACCTATTGACCTATCACTCCTTTTTACAGTTTTACACCTATTCACTACTTAGAGACGTCACTTATTAAGTAGCAAGATCAAGGCTAAAGTTTATTATAAAAATAATCATTATCTCAAGTAGTTAGGATGAGCATCAATTTACCATCATCAAGTGCAGTATACATTTATTAACAATTTGATGAATAAGAGCAATTATTTTTATATCTTTAACAAGATTTTTATGATTGTAGCAATTTAAAAATTGAATTGACCGTGGCAGTGCAGGGGCACAAGCGTGTGATTGTAAACGCGACGGTAGTGGGTTTGATTATCACTCGAGGAATCGGTAATGAAGCTAAGCGCGGTGTTGAGTTCCACCACTCAACTCGAATTACCTACCTGAATAACTCGGCAAAAATTACAGGACGGAGTGTCTTAACATTAGGTTCCCATGTTCCCTCTGCCCTGTTATGTGTGGGATACAGTGTGAAGCTGAAAAAAATCCAGGACTGTTATAATTTTTTAACTGCAACAAGCATGCCAAAAACTAAAAATAGAATTTTGGTAAGTCCATAAGCTTACGTTTAATACTTGACTGGCTTTTAAAAGTAATGTGTTGTCTGTTAAGATAAGATACAACCGTGTTAAAACGCTCAGAGCGCATTCCATCACTGTGATGAAGGAAACGCAATTCACGTTGTTTCATGTAAAAATAAATGTACATCTCGAATGCTGGAGCTGAAACATATTAATGGAGCAACATCAAGTATTTCTTACGACAGGTTCAATGGAAACGAACGTCTGAATAATAATTTAATGACGACGTAAACTACTTCATTAAAGTTCCATCGCTATACCCTCATAAATAATGGCAGTTTGTATGGTGAAAATAATTTGAGAGCACGTTCATAGACGAAAAAACAAGTCAAGTGAAAGTAGAACTGGCCCACCGAGGGTTCAGTATCAATTTCGGAAATGTAGGGCAATGGTAAATACAACTTATAAAAATCGACAAATTTAAGTTTGTGGGCATGTATGCACTCTTTGTGTAAGAAAATTAACTTCTTATAAGTTTGTGATAGTTTTTGTCCAATTTGGATTCAGTACCAGATTCAGGATGGACCGGATTATAAAAATTGACAAACTAAACCTTGCACGTGTATGCGCTTATTTTTTACGAACAACTAAATAATTTTACTAATTTTTTACAAATGAATTTGTAATGATTTTTTTTAGCTTCACGCTGTCCTGCACACAACCGAATAGACAAAAGGAACCTGAGAACCTAGTACCGTGTCCCACTTTCCGCCGAATTCTAGTGGGATTGCGTGGTGAGTGGCGGCTCACCAATTGGTACTAACGCCGTGCGTTGCCTCATTATTGAGCAAGGAAATGAAATTATTCAATATTTCATTTCTTCGAGTGGGAATCGAACCCACAAGATGTCGCGTCAACAGTCGCACACCTACACCACAACTGGCGCATGGGCTCAATGTCTTCTCCAATTCTATGAACTACGTATAAAATTTTACATTTTCAATTTTTTCGAATATTTGTAAGTTTTTACTTTGAAGTAGGTAACTTATTGGTATTGATTACGCTGCTAATTCGACACAAAATACAGGAAAAACAGTGCATTAATGATTTGCATCATGGACAACAAAATGATCCTATAAGGGGTCCGTTTTAATTTACAGAAAGAAGAAAAATTATAAAAACAAGCATTAAAATTAAGAAATATTCTCGTATTATAATTATTTAATGCTAACATTTTATATTGAAAATGCTATTTAGAGGTTAATTTACTTTAATTACTACTGTACTGTAATGCGGTGTGTGAGTTCGATTTCCTTCCGTTCCGTTCGAATGAATTTATTTATATTAAGATGTCTCAGATTTAAACAGTTGCTTTCTATTAAGATAGGAGTGCCTTGACACTAAGTTGCAGGTTAAAACATAAAAGTTTTATTAAATGTATATTTATTTCACTATTGCAAAATTCAAAAATAAAATGTAAAATTCTTAAATAAAGTAGTAGTCAGAGATGTCACGATAAAAATGTTTTACTCGTCTGATTTATGTCGCTTCGACAACATAAACTACAGTGCTGTGGAAGGAACTAGCAAAAAAATAAAAAGAAGTGTAGAATTAAGAGTATTTAGAAATAAGAGTTTCGTTTAAAATAGTGTAGGTTAATTTCTCACTATTATCCATATAATATGCACTCGGACATAATTTGTGGACGAGTCCTGATCCGACTTCTATATTTATTATTGTACTTTACTTAAGTGACTCTAGTCTATCTGTTAAAAACAAGCGTTATGGGCGATATATAGCAATTTACCTAAGCAGATCGGGCTTACGCGTACATTGTAAATATTTTCATATAGCGGTATCAGCTTACGTAAAATATATCAGTGAACTCCCGAACTGACACAAAAATATTATTGTACGTCAAAACCATATATAACGGCGCGGCGCGTGTCCTTAAATACCAATATAAAGCTTCAATTAATTGCAAACATTAAATCGGATACTCGTTACTCTTTCGCATAATCTAGTAAAAAATAACGTGAGCCTTAAAAAATATCTTTTTTTTTAAATATAATCTTTCTACATCATCATCATCATCATCATTTTCATTTCGGTATTCATTCATTTTACTATTTATTTCTTTGCATATAAAAAATTCTTGAATACTAAATGTATCTCATTATTCTGTACAAATGCGTTTTAATTCCGTGAGCTTCCCAACTAATTATAATAAGAAATGAGCACTAATTAAGACTTTGCATATCAAAGCAAATAAAAAGTATATCTACAAATGTATATAAAATCCAACACATCTACGAGACACCGGTGCACGGTACATGTTGAATTTGATCTCGAGTTCTTATTGGATTCGTGTGATTCGATACGGAATATGTCATATTTTATTATCTGAATTGCTATATTCCTTTTCAATTCGTTTTTCACTTTTGTAAGAATTTTCAGTTTGCTAAGCTAACTGCATAAAAAAAATTAAGGGTGTTGAAAAGGCCTAATGAAAAAATAAAAAGATATGGACGAGGTTGTTTTACAATCACTACACTATCACTTAATAATCTAAAAATCGATAGTCTAATTCTATTACCTATGAGAAAGAAACCTTCAAAATACTAAACTGAAGCTTTATGTAGTTACATAAAATATTAGATAGTGACTGACAGCTTAATAATTTACTTTTGACACATTTTATGTACGAAACTTTATAAATATTTAGAATCGAATATTTTTCTGTATTATTATGACATGAACGTTGGCAATACATATTTAACGTATCAACGAGATATTTGAACAAAATAACTACCCACATAAAGCCGACGGCAATAATAAATATTGATTTGGATTCGTTACTCGTCCATTATGATGGAGCTCGCCCGTCGATAAGTTCGAAGGTCCGACCGATCAATATCATTGTTACATAAAAAATAAAAAAATACACTTTTTTATAACTGATATTTTGTTTAGTGAAGATGGAAGATGCCAACGTTAGTTGTAACTTTTGTTATTGGTAATTAATCTTAATTTTTACTGTAGCATTTTAAATTAATATTATAGTCATAAATTTTAAATATATCTAGCAATCAATGTAAACGTTCCCACGGATGTGGTATATGCGTTTTAAGGAAGCACTACACAAGTTACTCTTTAACCACGGAAACAAGAGCTTGTGACTTTTTTGTCTTCAGAAAGCGCAGTAACATGCATAGCTTTACGTATTAAAAATCTAGTGAAATGATTTTTATTATACTTGTATTTTTAATAATCAAAATACTTTTCGCCAATAAAGTGAAAAAATCTTAATACTTCATTATTTTAACATTATTACAGATTCTATTAACAAGCAAAACCACTAACATAAACTAAACATGAACATCTAATATTAATAAACAAAATATGTTTCCCGTAATTGATTTCAGTGTTTTAAAAGCGATTAATCACCAAGTAACACAGCTGTTCGTAATAAATGTTCTATTCAATCATAAAGCCAATAAAATACGGTACAAGCATTAAATGCTACCCTCATTCCGTTGCGATCAAATGAAGCTATTTATTTTTAAAGCTCAACGTTTATATCATGTGTTCTGATGATATAAGTATCTACTTGTTATAACTTATGAGCTATCTTTAAATTTTTATGATATGGTTTTACTAACAAGGGCGAAGGAGCGGCGTCGTGTTTCAAATTATTTAATTTCTACCTTAATAAGAATTAATTCCTAACAGAGTGGTTTTTTGATACTTATGGTGATTATTTTATACCATAATTATGGACCATTGACATATATCATTCATACATAATTAATTCATTTATTTATATAAATAGAGTCATAAAACAAATTGGAACATCCTACTTATGCTTAAAATATACTTATACTTTTTGTAGCTTCATGCTGTATTCCGTACATAGAACCTGAGAATTTAGTATCACTCCATTGTCATTTCCATTTCTGTTCCCTACCCTTCGCCGAATTGTGGAGTCAATACGTGTGAGTGGCGGAACTAAACCTTGAGTGGGAATCGAAGCCACAACCTGTTGTGTTGCACGCTTGTGCGCCACGACTGGCCTCAATGGTTATGTTTATTAACTATATTACACAGATAAGGTGTATTATGTTGATATATGACATAAGGTATAGTTGTATAGAGATAATCTATCAAAGAAAAATGACACCGAGACAAGATGAACACGGGGACAAAGTAACGGTAAAGGGTTTCCGAAAATACGCTAATGTATATACAAGATTGATTACATTTCATCCCTTACGTAAAGAGCTTGTCAAAAAAAATATAATGTGAAATGTTATTCATATTTTTTTAAATATTTATTTAAAAAAATATATTTTCATCTCTTCGTTCTAGTGTCGAGGCAAAACGCGGCGTTGACTTCCGCCATTCAGCACCCAATGCCCCTAGAAACCGCTAGAAAGTGGGGATCAGAGTGTCTTAACACTAGGTACCTCTGCCTACCCTGCTGTGTGCGGGATACAGCATGAAGCTGGAAGGAATAAATTAATAATAAATATATATATTTTTTATTTTAGATATACGCGGATGAAGATCAAGACAGCAATTTAGTTGAAGAAGACAAAGATAAGAGCAAGGAAAAGCAAGGTTTCGAGTCCCTTGAGAAGATAAAAGGTCTTACAGTGTTAGAAGACGATAACCAGTTCGGAGACGACGAGGATATGTACGACGGGGACGAAGACGCAGAGAGCGGGGATTGGTATCCAGACTATGACAGGCGGAGGGAGAAGGTAGACTATAAGATAACATATTTTATTTAAAAATATTGTTTGGCTTGTAAAAACTAGCTGAATGTCCGATTTCACAAGGCGGAATGATTATATAATTTTTTTTCCCATGTTCATAGACTAAATAATATTTATCCCATTTCAATCAAGAAAAAAAAAACATATTTTTTCATTAATGAGCATGTAACAAATAGATGAATAGACAGGACATTTCATGTCCTACATTCTGTTCTTCAATAAAAAGAAATCATTAAATTAAAAATGTCATTTACGTAGAATTTGGGTCTAACACAGATAACGCAGATAGGCGCATTACTTCCAAAAACGATTAATTGAAAATTTCCCAACACTCTAAAATTGTCAGTAGACCTTTCATTACATTAAACTTTGTTAAACAATTAAATAATAATGTAACCCTTTTGTATCATTGTTCATAAATTGCTGTAGTATAATTTTTATCGTATGTCTAATCGCTATGATTTTAATAGTGTAATATAAAACCCATTTAGATAATGTCGATTCTATATACGTTCTGCTTTTGATATAATGTTACTTATATAATTTTTATTTGTTTTTATACAAAATCTGCATATATTATATAATAGTATGCAGATTTTGTATAAAATATAATTTATTTCCATACAAAGATTTCAATCATCTGAGTTTCAAATTAGTTTTTTTATTATTTTAAAATTATTCACATGTTAAATTGGTATATTTTAACTTTCCAAGTGCCTATATTTTATTTGCTATGAATACTTTATATATTTATTTTATTGATATACAAAATAAAGCAGTTATATAATATTTTTATACTAAATTCCTAATACTTTGTTTAGATTGGTACGTCAAATATGGTGCACTTGAAACCTGAAGACTTCACAGATTCGATGATAATAGTAAAAGAGGAGCTGGTCTCTGACATAAAGAAAAAATTGAACAGCGATCCTGAGGCAGACGATATTGGTAAATTTCTGTATTTTCTGCTCAAATAAAATATAGCGGGATACAGCGTGAAGCATGACATGTTAAATAATATTAACTTTTAAGTTTAAAATGTAACAGTAGAAGTTAATATTGTCGTTTATATGTTAACATTTTTCTTCAAATTTATAATAATAATAATAATATAATACTTTATTGCACAAATAAGAAGAAGAATAAAATACAATACATTATAACAACGAATAACAAGTGTGCAATGGCGGCCTTATCACTAAAAGCGATCTCTTACAGGCAACCAAAACAAAAAAGTAAGAATTAGATTTATAAAAGAAAGCAGAAAGGTGCAAAAAGTACTAAGAAATACATAAATCAATATATAGTGAATACAAAATTGTTTTAAACATACAACTATACAAACAAACATACATACATAAATATATACATAAATATATTCATACATACATACATACATACATACATACATACATACAACAGTTAAAAATAAATACATATACACTTATCATATTGTCCTTTTATGAATTAACTTTAAGATAGTACTGTTTAAGACGTCGTTTAAAAATCCCAGTCGACTGGGAACGTCTTACTTCCAATGGCAGCTCATTCCATAGTTTTACTGTTTTAACAGTAAAAGAGTCACTATAGCATTTCGTGCGGCATAATGGAATTTCGAGGATATAGTTATGGCGGGAACGGAGGTTTTGGGAATGTAGGGTGTCTGACCCCAGAAACTTAAAGCGGTTTTTGAGGTAAGATGGTGTAACAGGTTTGGAAAGGATGGCATAAAGGAGAGTGAGGGCATGCAAATTACGTCTATATTCTATTGGCAACCATTTAAGTTGACTACGATACTGCGACACATGGTCATGTTTTCTTAACCCAAAAATAAATCTAATTATAAGATTTTGCAAACGCTCGAGTTTGTTCAGTAGTTGCTGGGACAGATCTAAGTAGCATGAATCAGCATAGTCTAAGATAGGCAGAAGGAGAGCGTGGGCCAGAGAGATTTTAGTCTTTATTGGTAAGACGTTCTTCCATCTTCTCAATCTACCTATAGTAGAAAAAACCTTACGACTAAGCTCCGATACGTGAGGTGACCAGCAAAAAGTACCATCCATCCTGATTCCCAGATTCTTAACACTCTCACTAACCTCCAAGCAAACATTATCATAAAAATTTTTATCTACATATTCATTTTTACAAACTGACGGCGCCGCGTAAATTCACGGGAATGAAGTATGAATATAATACTATGATCCTTAGTCTTCCATACTATCTTTAAAATACAACGTATAATAAAATCATTTATTAAATTTATTTATAAATTTTATATTCAACAGAACTGTCGGCAATTTCGCCATCAACAGAGGCGACCAATCGCGAAAAGCGAAGCGTTTTTCCTGACGCTCCCGATAATATTCCTGAATTTCAAGAGCCTGCAATCATGTCTAAAGTGGAGGAAAGGTAAATTATAAACAAATTTATAAGGTAAAAAATTTATAGGTCAAATTTATTATACCTCTCTCTGACTTTTCTCTATATATAAGGCGGTACGTACTGGTGTATATTACGTTTAAAGGCGTAAAGTATATTGCCCGTTAAAACTATACGGCCAATATTTCACGTCTCCATAGAGTGTATATAAACTTTAAAAGGAGTTTTATTAGGTCAGCTTTAATAAAAGCAAAAGTCTACGATTTAATGTACATAACATTGAGACCGATTTAGCGCAGTTGGACAGTTTGGACTGTAGAGTCAATACATGTGGATTTATTTCCCTGAAGGATAAAACGCTGCGTTGAATTCCACCACGCAATGTCTTAGACTTAAGGGAAAAATAAAGAATGAATTGTTTTGACAGTAAAGAAAGATAGCGTGAAGCTTATCAATTATTTTTTGATTAAAGTTATAAGTTAAATTAGAACACAATATTTTTGGTTCATTTTAATGCAAGCCCATCCCAGATTCGTTCATCCATACTTTGGATAACAATACGATATTACGTTTCAGTTGCAAGCACGTAAGTACCTACATATATTTTTATTTTTCTTTATTTTTTATATGTAATACGATCGCCTCCCGTGTATGTATATGTTTGCAAAGTAAAACCAATAACGAACATTTTGGCAAATAGCTCTTTCCGTCTTTTTTTTGGGATTCCGCCTCTATATTTTTGCTATAAATCTTCACAGCGTAAAGCTCTTTCAAATTTTTCCAATTGAAAAAGAATAAGATTTGGGATTCTCAATTTCGTATTAATGTTGATTTATGATTTTAAATCTTTTAGTACCTACTTCAATATCTCAAAAAAAATAAGTGTTTAAAAATACATATTTTAAATGTTAATACTTACTATTATGATAAAAAACTTGTTTAAGTTTCGCGATTACGCTGCTGCGGCGGAATGCAACCGCAGCGCCTATCATGTTGCACTATGAGAACACGTATGACATGTTTTTAGGGTTCTTTATATTAATTTTCAAAATGTATAAGACTTTGATGGTGGTGCTATATTTTATAATTTTTATTTTGCAGTTTTGTATCGTACTAAGTTTTAAGTATATTAAAATCAAATCAAATCAGCTTCACGCAGTATCCCGCACACAGCAGGGTAAGCAGAGGGAACCTACTGTTAAGACACTCGGCTCACCACTTTCCGCCGAGTTCTGGAGGCATTGAGTGGCGGAACTCAAAGCCGCGCTTTTGCCTCGACACCAGAGCGAAGAAATAAAAATATAATTGTAAATAAATATTTAATTTCCTCGAGTGGGGACCGAACCCACAACCAGTCGATTTTACAGTCACACTTTGTTCCCCTGCGCCACGACTGGCCCCAAATTAAGTAATTAAGTATATTATATGTTAGTTAATAATAATAATACATGTTGAAAAAACAAATAAAATATTTAGATGTATTTTGCATTTTCTTGCTTCTTTCCAGCAGCACTATGGCACTATGGTGCTAAGGTATTTTAAAATAATAAAAAAATAAAAAGCTTACAATGTCGTGTAATACTATACATATTCTTTGAAAAACCTAAAAGCAGTACGAACTTTACGAGTGGTATAAAACGTGCAAGTACAAGAATATTTCCTTTGAAATAGTAGTTCACTTGCAAAAAGTTTTTACGCTCTAATTAAGTTCGTTGCTAAATTATGCACCGGAAAATGGCAGCCAACAGTTAAATAGTATATTCATTATAGAGAACTCAACTTGCAGCTTAAAATATAAAAGTTTTAACGATCCGTTCCTGTATAGAGAATTACAAAGTATACTGTAGATCGTGTATTTCAATTCGTGTTAAAACTTTGAAAACATTTTCATATTCGTTACCGTTCGTTAAAAAAATACCATATTTAAATGAGTAGAACATGTCAAGTCAGGCCAGTCGTAGCGCAGGGCATAAGCGTGCGGCTCTAAAAGCGACAGGTTGTGGGTTCATCTCCCAATCGAAAAAATAAAATAGTTGATGTTTTCATTTTCCTCTTTCTCGCAACTTCCGCCACTTAACACGCAATGCCACAATTCGGCGGAACGGAACGTCTTATATTATGAAAATTTCAAATATATAAAACTTTGTAAACAACATTTTATATATTTGAAATTGTTTTATATACGTAATAACTACAATCTTTAACGACCTGACAAAGCGATTTCCATAATATAATTTATTATACATAGTCCACACTCCACATACCAAACTCTTCTACGTGACTTAGCTCTGCGAACTTAATATCCGAGCACATTACACCGTCCTAGCCCGGTAATATAAGCCATCCCGTCGCGACGAAATCAATAACCTGAGCGTACACTGTATATGCTTTATCTCACTTGTTTTGTTCTAAATACTATTCTTATATCTATATAGAGTTAAGTATAGATAATCTTATAATAATTAATGTACTCGTATATAATATATTGATTACCATTAGTTTGAATTACCTAATAATTATTACTGATTAGACACTACTGACTCAGAGTGGTAAGTGAAATGTAATGTAATTTTTGAAAGTTTCTATCATATTTCTGTATAGTACGTATTTAAAATTGAATGAGATGCATAACTAAATTTGCATATTTATCAGTTCTCTGATGAGCATAGCAGAGGCTTCATCTAGTTTACGATGGTAGAGCCATGTGTTAAATATCAAAATATATGATAGCTATATCACTCTATTTATTATTTTGTATGTATTTGTATCTATTTTGTCAACCATTGTGGCCTTAATTTTTAATTTTTTTATATAATAAAAAAATTGTATATTAACAATTAACGGAGTTGCGAACGCAAGTCGTAGGAATGATTAAATTTGGTCTCCGTTTTCCTCTTTTTATTAGATATAATTTTATGGTATGTTCTGCCGCCTCTAAACAATAATTATTTTTGCTGTAAGTCTTAGGGCGGATAGTAGACATTAATATATTGCGTTTCGAAGTTAGTGTACTAAAATCGTATATATATAGACATAGAAATATAATATATAGACGATATAGAAATAAAATTATTAAAAAATAATTGTATTTAAAAATTAAATCAAATCAGCTTCACGCTGTATCTCGCACTACAGCAGGGTAGGCAAAGGGAACCTAGTGTTCAGACACACCGTTCACCACTTTCCACCGAATTCTGAAGGCATTGCGTATTGAATGGCGGAACTCAACGCCGCGCTTTGTCTCGACATCAGAGTGAAGAAGTGAAAGTATAAATAAATATTTCATTTCCTCGAGTGCGGATCGATCCCACAATCAGTTGATTTTATATACATGCTGCGCCACGTCTGGCCTCAAAAAACTAATTTGTACTTTTTTTTGACAAAATTGTATTGTATGTTTCTTTTTCTTTATCTTCTAATAGATAGAAAAGAGCCCAAACAAAGCGATCATGTTGGTTTATCAATATCCGGTTTTTATCATTTACTACTTCGAACACTTATATTTTAAAATTAAACATTCTGCTCTGTGTGAGATTTGAATCTACCATCGTCGCGTGCAGACAGTATTAATTAAACATATCACCAGGGTACAACTACTATGTAAGCTATAGTTAATTATGTACATTCGTAAATCGAACTTTTAAACTTCAATTTTTAAGGTTTTGCGTCTAAATTTTTTTTTTAATAATCAATGTTTACTTCCAAATCT
The DNA here is from genome assembly GCA_013403705.1 of Heliconius hermathena. Lineage (NCBI taxonomy): Eukaryota > Metazoa > Arthropoda > Insecta > Lepidoptera > Nymphalidae > Heliconius > Heliconius hermathena. The sequence goes on from JAAIXJ010000027.1 coordinate 160,552, forward strand.
ATACATATAGATACTCGTACATGTTTAATTTATTAATTATATTAATAAAATATTGTGATGTAAAAGAAATTAAATACTTGAATTTAATTTTCGCATTTTGGGATTGCAGATAAAAATCTAGAAATATTTAATACTTCGTTCATTTCTTCCCGTCTAAATAGAGATGTCATTAGATAACTGGAACAAATGTAGAGCTATTTCTAACCAGACCGAGAAAACGATTATATTTTAAATATTTACTAATAGAATAAACAAAAGCTATAATATAACATATTTTATAAGTCGAACGCTTAAACTCCTGCTACTTTGAAACAAGTGTCATTAGAAAGTCTTTAACATTCTAGTCTGGAACGTTGAGGGTTCTCACAAGATTGTTACGCAGGTTTCACACTTGCTTTTGACACTTGAGTTTCTTACTAATCTTGCGTTTACTTTGATTAGATTTTATTATGTCTCTACATTTTCTTTACTTTCTTTTAAACACCGTGAAAATTAATATAATATATACTCGTACATTTAATTTTATTGCATGAAATTTCATTGTTTCAGGCGTATGTTATGAATAACAATAGATTTTTTCAGTGTTGCTTAACTATAACAGTGTGTATCAGAAGAAAAATAGAATTCATAAAGGCACTTTTATGCCTTACAGCCTAGCGCTGAAGTTAGCTTCAATAATATGTATCTATTAATTTAATATCTATACATTTTAATAATTAAGTGGGGAATGGAGTGTCTTAACACTAGGTTCCCTCAGCCTACCCTGCTGTGTGCGGGATACAGCGTGAAGCTGATTTATTTTATTTATACATTTTAATATTCTAATACAGCGTGAAAAATCTTAATTAAAAGTGCTTTGTAGACAGGAGCCTGGTCTAGGGCACTACGTTCTCTTTCCGTCTGAATTAGTAGAAGCTGAAGTAGCATTTTGTGTTAAATAGTTGAGTTTTAACTCAACACCACGCTCTATCTTACCAGTAAATCGAAATGATAATAAATTATATCCCCCAAGTGGGGTCGAACCCGCAACCATCCACCACAGAAAAGTTTGCATATTGTTATATGATTGTTTCAGGCGTAAAACAAAGAAGTTCTTAAGGAATGGGGACTCATTAGGCAAGATGACCTTACACACTGTGTCTAGGACTGCGAGGAATAGCAACGACGCGGTAAGCTATTATAGTATTATGTAATCATCTCATATAGGGCATTAACATAAACTTTTAAAATATTTAAATAAAATAGTTAAATAAGCATTATTAGACAAAATAAATATATCTAATAATAAAACTTATTTCAAAGTTACTATTGAAAAAACGTATAAAAATTTGAATGTATCAGGATTTAAAGCCCCGCCTCTTAGAAACCATCCAAGTAAATAGTATATTTTTATACGTTTTCTTAACAAGTTTCTTTCTTTATTATGTGTGGGATGACACTTTAAAAATGTTAAAAATGATTGTATTGATGATTTCAAAGTCTTCTATGTCCATTTAAGATTATGTTAGTGATACATACATAGAGATACATACATATATAATATATAAATATTTTTAGTAATCAATTTAATTGAGAAAAACGACATCTTTTAAGTGTTATTTCACACTAAATAAAAAGAAATATATTTATTTAGAAAACATATAAAAATTTGATCATCCCGTAATTGAATCTCGCTAGATTTGAACCCGCACCGCTTGGAAACCGTCGCTCTCATCTCCCTACAGAGGGGTTAGCAATATAAATAAGTTATAAAGAACGTATAAGAGTTTCGGCGTAGCTCGATGAGAAAGTATGGCTTAGTGGTCAGCGTTCTTGAATGATTTCCAAGAGCCACGGGTTCAAATCCCGCTACGATCAAATTTTTATACATTTTCTAAATAAGTATATATCAAATATTTTACGATCTTTTATTGAATAAAAACATTAGAAATGCGTTCTATATAAATACTTATCGCGGAAAATAAAATGTTTTTCATTTAGAGCTTCTTTTATCATCAAAACATTGAGTAAAGTTATAATGAACAAGGGAGTTAAACAGGTTTCCATTACATTAGAGTTGCTAAATTAATTTTCCTTTCTCAAAGATATTTGATTTAGATATTAATAACAAGGTCTATCAAAATTTTCTCCGAACAGTTATCTATTGTTTGATCTTAGTAGTTGTTACGAACTCACAAAAACTAGAACTAACACAATTTTAACAAAATTACCGCAAAATATTAATACAATCTCACCTTTAAAATTTCTGTAAACTTACTAATGTAATTCTTTGTACTTATTAGGCATCCATTTAGTGGTACTAGCTTCATTGAAGTGCTCTACAAAATAGGTATAGATTCTTATTGTGATGTAATACAAATGTAACGATTTATAATCACAATATTATAGACACAACTGTTAAAAAATATCGCTGCGTCTTTGGTTTGATTCCCATCAAGGGTATGTTGAGAATATTTTTATTGAATCACGCCTTGTTCCTACGTTATTAGGTCATCTATCACACATATTAGCGGTAAATAGGCTAGAATAACACATATCGGTCTAGGTATACCCTTTATATAATAGTAATATCGGTAACCTGTTTTTTTCTCTCTTAAAACCTTTCTAATTTTCTGAAAAAACAAAGAAATTCTGATTAATTTATTATGTAGCTACTGAAGAAAAATGTCCGAATACAAAATACGAGGCACAATTTTTTCAGGATGGAAGCCAGCGGAGGCCGTTTATAGCGGCTCATTTCCACGGCAACACGTCACATCTCAACACAGAGGCTCACGAGCACTTCAAAGGTATAATTATAATATTATTCATGAAATAAATGTAGATTTTGATGCTAAGTCCTTGAAATACGAGAATAAGTTTATATTATATAGCTATGGTCTTTTTTTAAAGCATATACTAATATTTATTAGGAAATTGAGGCCGGTCGTGGCGCAGCGGTACGAGGTGGCACTGCAAAACCGACTGGTTGTGGGTTCGATCCCCACTCGAGGAGATGAAATATTTACTTAAATTTATATTTCCATTTCTTCGCTCTGGTGTCGAGCGAACGAGAACACGAAAGAACGAGAACACGCAATGCCTCCAGAATTCGGCAGAAAGTGGGGAACGGAGTGTCTTAACTAGGTTCCCTCTGCCTACCCTGCTGTGTGCGGGATACAGCGTGAAGCTAATTTAATTTAATTTTTATTAGGAAATTAATTATTATACATATATAATTTATTTCTTAAATGTGTAGTCCTTTGCACTTCAAGTGACTCTTTGTTTTTCAAAGAATATGAATGCAATTCCACATTTTATTCGAGGAAAATGATTAAATAAACAAAATTATCTACAATCCATTTTACTTTCATGTACAACATTTAGATATTCTAAGGATATATCACGATAAACGCTTCCATTTTAATAATCATTTTGCACAAAATATACATACACCTTTGACGCTGTCGTGATACATTTAAAAAATTACCGACTTTTGCGATTGTTATATGTTCGATTGACTCTCGAAAAATAAATTAATAATAATATTTAAATTATTTTAAGCCCTAGATTCATTTCTCTTCACGTAGTATCTCAAAATGGACACAAAATTAAAAATAACATCACATTTTAAAAATATATAGATACAAGCTTGTATTCTTTTAAAAAGCATACCTAAATAATAACATAAATATATAGTAACCACAGACTACATTAATATCTTAATTACGTAGTCGGTGTTAAAAATACGCTCATCACGTCTTAAATGGAATGTAATTTTGGGTGGTATATACGTAATTTGTTAGCATTACGTGTCGAGATTCTAAATAACATGGCCCAGGGCGTTAAATTTGGGTATCAGACGTTTTATTTAACTCAATGTTGCAAAATATTAGCTACAACTTTGTAATTTTATAGAATTTATTATAAATAATTATGCAATAAAAGGTGGGAGATCGATGATGATCGATGGTTTGTAAATTATAATTTAGTATTAAAATGTAATGTATATTTATATATTGCATTATGTTTATGTAGATGGTACACCTATACAAGGAAAAAGATACTTTATAAATCGATATTTGATTCTATAAGGTAGCTGCGTCACACTTTGAAGTTTATTTAAATTAGTTTAGTCAATAATAGTCCATGCGAAAATTTACTGTATTTACGCATGGACTATTTGAAAGTTTTTAAGGCTTTAAGATTACTTTCAATACCGATTTATTGTTTATTTTAACTTTGATTTGAAAACGTACAATATCTTATATATTTCAAACCGACTGCTGTAATAGCTCTTAATAATGTTTTTATGTTAAATATTAATAGTTCTTATATTTAAGTAATTGATTTTATGGGAGCTAAACCTACGACCACGAGTGCAAACCTCTCAACTGCTCTATAACCATATGTATATTATATAACATTGGTACCTTTATATAATATATTTTTTTATAGGTAATGGTCTAGTCCGCGTGTCCCACGGCGCACCCCACGACGTCTGGTACCCGGCGCCGTGGACCATCGCGTCTCCACACCCGCGTCCCACCCTCACTAGGAACGGCCACATACACGTGCACCATACTGGTGTTTACTTTGTTTACGTTCAGGTAATATAGGAATATGTCGTTTTTTAACTCAAAGTAGGTAATAAAGAAAGATTGTAGTTTTTAATTAACTTGTCAATTAATCATGTCAAGACACTCCGCTCTTACATTTCCGCCCAAATTCGAAGCGTCACGTATTGAGTGACGGAACTTAACACTGCACTTTTTATACCGAACCGGGGAAATGAAAATATAGCTAGGTAGTAAGTAGAGATAGAAAACGGCCAAACGCAACGTTTAAATAAATGGCAACTACGAGTATGTTTTACTTATAATTGCCATAATATATTTGAACGTAACTCATACAAATTTAAATCTGTATGACTACGACAGTATTTTGTTTATATTGATATAATTTTTAACATTCTTTAGTTCCACTATATACATGGAAGAATTACTACGCAATGATTCCACAGAGATTCCGTTAATGACTATAGTATAATAATGATTACTTTTTTCCAGATATACTACCTAGACAGTCACGACATCATTTCATGGGTATTACATCGCACCAGTCCCTACTCGGACAGTCGCGAAACTCTCCTCCAATGCGCACAATCCTCCCACTCCGCTGAACGTCTTGACAAACCAAACTCCTGCTTTTCTGCTTCCGCTCTCTTCTTGAAAGCGGGAGACAGGCTCGCAGTGCGAAATACCGGCGGAGACCGACACTCGCTGATGCAGCCCGAAAAAAGCTTCATAGGTCTAGTTAAGCTGGCCGACGCTGAAGAACCGAATGAAGAATTTTAAATATTATTTTATTTTATTTAATAGGCTGTTTTTTATGAAAAATTAAGGATAGAATTTCTTCAAAGATGCTTAAAATAATTGAATTTATATTCAAATGATAACATTACATGTGGTTGTCATTCAAAAATATATTTTTCTACATATTTTAAATAGATTGTGGATAGTTTTGCAACGATCGAATAATTTGTACCTAGTTATAAGTTTTATATTCGTGAATTATTAAGGGTTTCCCTAACGATTTTTGTATACGTAATTTGTAGAATTTAATTCTTGCCCAGCTTTACAGTCTGTATAGTCATGGAAGTGCCATTATAAACATGAACATATTAATTAAGTTTTCTATACTTCTAAGCCGTCATATGTTTTTTAGAAAACTTGCTCGCGGTCATGTAAATGTTTTTTTTTTTCGGAATTAATTTGTATAAACATTTATTTTAAAACTATAAAAGTCAAACAATTTTTACCGATGATATGTCAGTTTAGCGACTTAATTATAAAAAAAAATAACTTTGTTAATTTAGTGTTTTTGCTTAATATTTACGTAATAATATGTAGACAATAAGATACTTGTATGTACTCAACACTTTTTATATTTTAAGTGCGGTCTAATACAGAAGAATATTATAATTTTAAAAGATCTGTTATGCCATTGATACTATAAGTTTTATTTATTCGTACATTTGTATGTATTTTAAATTTATATACGTATTTCAAAAACCAATGCAACTATCGGTGTTATGTTAAGAATAAATAAGTACAAATTCAAAAAATCTTTAATTTATGCCTGAAATTCTTGAAAAAGTATATGTTCTGTATATATATATTATTCTATTTGTGTTCTATAAATAAGTCATGCTCAAAATAAATGTATCAAAACAATAACCACCCGCTCTACGTTTCATCTTTGTCTTCGTTTGTGTCTTTACGATTGTCTTTTGTTTTCTTTTCCTCTTGTTATGTGGTGTACAATAAAGTATATATAATTATTATTATTATTTTTAACCATACGTCTTTGATTGGCCTCTTAACACATAGTACTGTATTAAGTAGCTACTAGCTACTCAAACCAGTACCTACAAAACTCTTTTATAATAATTCATAAAGATAAGGACATAATAATAACATGTGCGAAAATATCCAATCAAATATGAGCGTTTGGCTTAATTTTGAGTGTTCTGTTCCTCAAAAGGAAAATGGAACTTTCACTTTCACTATGTTGTTCGTTCTGTTCTAACAAGAGCATTTATCTCGAGATCTTGTGAATTTTGTAATATATGGGAGCAAATAAAAACACACGTATCAAGCTGAAATTAATATGAAATGTTCAGGTCTACGGTCCTTAGGAGCACAAAAATCAACTTCTAAGTCAACGCAATCAAATGATACATTTATTTATCATTTTTGCTGCATTTTGTATGAAATTCACCACGTACTCAAAACCTTTAAGTATATTGTACATCTCGTGCACCAATAGTTTTAAATTTGGCACGAATTAAGAACTTATAATACAAATAAATGTAAAATCCGAAATGTTTTTTTTTATATATTTCACAGAGAAAAATCATTACAAATATATATTTTTATCAAACTTAAGTTTGTCAATTTTTATAAATTGTACTTACCGTTGACGTACAATCCTGAAATTAAAACGGAACCCTCGATATGAGACTCCGAGTGACACAGATGACCAGTTTTTGTTTATGATATAGGCCTATGTTTGCATTTCTAATTTGTTCTATACAGTCAAAACAAATTGGATCTAATTAAAAGAACGATTGTCGATTCCATCTGTCCCTAGTAGTTATTATTGTCCCCGTTATATATTTAAGGCCAGTCGTGGCGCAGAGGCACAAAGTGTGACCGTAAAACCGCCTGGTTGTGGGTTCGATCCTCACTCGAGGAGATGAAATATTTACTAAAATTTATATTTCCATTTCTTCGCTCTGGTATTGAGGCAAAGCGCGGCGTTGAGTTCTGCCACTGAAGCTAAAAAAAATATTTATCACACTCACTGTCAGCGTATGTTTATTTGTCTGTGTTGTTGTTGCATATTAGTTAATATTTCATACAGGTTCCCACTGCATAAAATTTAAGCTTAAACTTAAAGGTAAGTAAGTATTGATAGTTTTATTTTCTTATTTGCATACATAGTTTGTACATTTTATTATATATATATATATATATATATATATATATATATANGTTGAGTGGCCGACCTCAACCGCGCTTTCCAGAGCGAAGAAATGGAAATGTAAATTTAAATAAATATTCCATTTCCCCAAGTGGGGATCGAACCCACAACCAGTCGCTTTTACAGTCGCTTTTACGACTGGCCTCATTTTTTCATACTCACTATTCATTATATTGAAATCTAATATAATAATATTAGATTTCAATATAATGAATAGTGAGTATGAAAAAAATTGGCAATGAAAATTCAAAGCGAAATCTTAATAAATTTTCTTTGTATTCCTTAAAACACGCGACGCAAATATAAGAACGCTTTGAGTAGTAACTTAACTAATCTATTGTTTTAGATTATATTTTTAACTGAACATTAAAAAAGTTCGTTATTCTAAATTATATTTATTTACAAAATATATTAGTTGGTTTCGTTCTAAATAACATAGCAAGCCCGTCTCAAACTCGACTTGTCATCGAGGCACTTAAACACGAAGTTTAACTCTCGTGTCGCGGCTCTCATCACATACCATACTCCATACTAACAATAATTGCCACTTAACAAACTTTCATTTCACCCTCCAATAATGTATGAGGCGAATAATGAAAGCGATTTGAGGCCGTTGTGGCGCAGTGATACAACGTCAGATTGTGAACGCGACGGTTGTGGTTTCCCACTTGAGGAAGTGAATTATTTTAAGTTAATCACTCTGGTAAGACGACAAAGTACGGCGTTAAGTTTCGTCGCTCATCACGCAATACCTCGAAAATTGGAAAAGTTGAGGATTGAGTAAATTTCATCTGCCAAACTTTCAATATGTGAGATACAGCGTGAGGCTATATGAAAACTGATGTACCATGTAGAACAGTTATAGAAAAGTTATATTGTTTTAAAGTGTAAGTGGATTCAAATTCTTGAGGAAATGTTTATTATAAAATTGTAAATACTAAATTGTAACTGAACGCTGTCTATACATAGAGCCTGTATGAGAAAATCTATTATCTGGGGACATCTGTTAATATGATAGAACTCAAAACAATGATTTTTATTTCATAATCAGCTTAGCCGATTTAAGTTCTGTTCACTATTATACTTTGACAAAATTCCCTTAACATTTGCTTGTTTTATTTGAATTGCTAAAAAATATATTTTTCTATGGAATTGGCTGAAATTTTAGTTTTCAATGTATACATACTGTCAAAATCATCAGATCTTATTAGAACACGCAACTAATACAGATTAGTAAATAAATAATTGTGTATTTCTAACGGACGAAGCCGGGAGCGTGTCACTAGTTAATAATATAAGCCGTACATGTCAGTTGATTGAAAAAAATGTCTATACATATACAACGTTGAATTCGGGGAATAAGTTTAGTCTAGACTGATGTTTACATGTTTTTTTTAAGACAACATATTTGTAGATCTATAGTAATATATTATAATATTTACAACTTCAAAATAAATAATAAACGTTAGATTGCTTATAACATGGTTTAGATATTAGAAGCAAAACGCCTAATTTTGTTTATATAGCAAAAATCTATATTATTTAGTTACATTTTAACCTCAAATTTCTGAAGATAATATCTTACATTAAGATGTGTGTAAAGCGTATCACGAACCAAGAGTTACTATTACTAATAACATTAGAAAATCAAATAAGCGTCGCTGGCGGGAGCAATAAGTATAATTACAGCGACATCGGCGGTCTACTTCAATTAAATACCACGATGGAAGAATGAGAAGCCTCCAAAGGCATCTTCTTAAACTGCGTTCACAATAAAAAATACTTCTATAGATATATTTAATTTCCAATACAATATTAGGTATAGTGTTGAAGATAAAGCATTAGTATTTCTTGACAGAGCTTTATTCAAACAAAGAGAAATACCAAAACGTGTTCTGCGTAAAATGAAATAAATTTCATAAATCAATATTCACTTCAATAATACATATATTTGCAAGAGGTCAAAATTCGGAACTGCATTAAAGTGCTGACGTTAAATAAACAATTGGTGCTATAATATTCCACTCAGAGAATAAACATTTTCTCTGAATATAGCACAAACAATATAGCTCAGCAACAAAGCAGCTTTTGTTTGTTTTAGAAAGTTTGTTTTCAGTGATATTGAATTACAAATTCAAAGATTCAACTAGGTACCTAATTTTATAGGCAAATAATAAAACAATCTAAAAAAATAGTCCAGAAATTAATTACGGTATTACCTGTAATACCGTAATTATTTTATTTGTTAGAAAAAAGTTTGTAATAAAAAAATATTAAGACACAACTGTAAATATCATCATCATATTTAATTTTTTTTGTACTATTACAAGCTACCGGGATCATGGGTATTCGATAGTTCTTTTAACTAAGATTTATCTGTAAATATAAAAAGATATATATTAACAAAATATTAAAAGTATATAATATAAAAATAATATATTTAGGTCTGGTTTTAAATGACACTCTCATACTAGGTATGTCTATCAAAGTTTAGAAGCGACGCCATTTAGGAAACTAATTCATTTTACGCGATGACTTCGTTCTCGGTTGTAACTTTGTCCTCAGCGGAAGACTTAAATTAGTTGAACGTTCCACAAAGTTGTGCACGGTCACTTTAACTTAACGCACTACCAACCTACGAGTATATTGCTGCTTATAATTGTCAGCTTAAATATCTTTACAAAATGGCGCAACACTAACACTAAAATTTTATATTATACTAAAACAAATTAACATATTATTTACTAACTCTTTTTTCTTTGTGATAGAAAATGTTCTATATTTTTAAAGGAAATTTGCTTTTACAGCTTGTCTGAGGCAATTTCCGGCAGTGAACCAAATAAATTAAAAATCTATGCAAAAATATTTAAATAAGAGTCAGATAAGGGCGCTGCGTATAACATAATTTTAAATTGAGTAGTAAAGGCATTTATTTAAGAAATTATTTAATTTTTTAAATAAATACCTTAACTATTTTAACTAACATTTAATTTATATTTCATATGAACGAATATAATTCGATTAGAACGAATATAGTTCGAAGAAATTATAAATTATGATATGTTATTTTAGTCATTACCTTTTCTAGACGAGCTTCCCGAAATAAAACAAAGCTCAATCAATAAAAACTTATAAAAATTATAAAAACAAAGCGAAATAAATGCAGGTCGCACGTCCGATACTGCAGGCAATAAAGTGAACTGGACTCGATTCAAATAAAAATAAATAAACACCGCTACTGTGTACTGTACCTAAGCCCGGCTTCGTTTTCTATCGATCGTCGTTATATAATCCCCGCGCCCGCCGTTCCCCTCTGATATCTTTCAGCCATATCATTCACAGTGAGTTCCGTAGAACCTGAATTCTACAGAACCCTAGGAGCTACTGCGCACGAGGGTACGCGCAGGGTGCCAACTTTCAGTATCCCAGTTGTTATCCAGACGCCTTAACATTAGTACGCGCTTAGAAATCAATCCTGTGTTTTGTTTTGTCGTGCTAAATGCTGTAAGGTAAGCCATGTAAGCACCTACCACCTACACTCCTAGATAGATCAGCTGACAGCGGCCGAGTTAATTGACATGATTTTTTTACTTCCATTTACGTACATTACCAAGCTCTTTGTTTGGTTTGCAAATAGTATTTATGCGAAAATGGTGACCTACATAAGTGACCTGAGTTGATTTTATTATCTTCATTTTGTGTTTAAAGTAATTCTCACCTGTCACTCTTAATGTTTTTTTTTAAATTATTCAAATCTAATAGACAGTTTATTTTTTTTTAAATAAAGATGAACTGACAAATAATATATAAAGTTTATATACATATTAATAATATTCGTCTATTATTTTATGGTTGTTTTATAATCAAAACTTCATTAATTTTTGTGGAAAATATAACAATTAAATAATTATCAAAGAAAGTAACTCGTAACATTATTATACATTAATTATTATTTCTTAAGTAAATTTTCTTAATATGAGAATATTATTATAATGCACTGATATTTTTTTCTGCAAACAACGCTGTCTGCCTAATAAAGACATGCAATTCTACTGACCCATAAGAAACGGCTCAATCGAAACATGTTAATTAAGCACTTTTTCGCTTAATTTTCTTCATTATTCAATTAATTATTAAGCGACATTTCAAACAGATAATAAAACAATTATGGAGCCACATTAACAAGTTTGAATATTTTTAGATAAAAAATAATAGTTAAAAAAACTACGAGGCCAGTCGTGGCGCAGGGGCACAAAGAGTGACTGTAAAATTGACTGGTTGTCGAAGAGTGACTGTAAAATCGACTGTGTGTCCGATCCGAACTCGAGGAAATGAAATATTTATTTATATTTTCATTTCTTCGCTCTAGTGTCGAGGTGAAGCGCGGCGTTGAGTTCCACCACTCAACACGCAATGCGTCCAGACCTCAGGCAGGCAAGCAGGGAACTATTAGGTTCCCTCTGCCTATCCTGCTATGTGCGGGATACATCGTGAAGCTGACTTAAAAAAACCTAAAAACACGCTTTGTGGAAATATGTAAATAGTTTTTTTATTATGATTTAAGAATAATGTAAAAAGACGGAGGGTGGTTTTAAGTGTGTTTACATAACTTTAAAAGTAAAATATTTTATGAAATATTATTGACCCCACGCTTTTGTTACATTATGCTTAATTCAAAATTTTAAAAATATATTTTTTTCTTTTTTTCACGAAACTGTGATTTTTTATTATACTATTATTCATATTATAGCACTCACTGCCCCCCGTCCTTCGGTAAGTAGCGTAATTTCAAATTAATCCAACGTTTCAAAGTCCGTCAAAATCGCGGTCAAAGTTCCCATCACAAACATGCAGCTAATAAAAACGTGTTAAAAAATGCTGTAATTCAATTTCTAGTCATATATTATTTTAAACATGAACAAAGACATAGCATAAACAAGAACAAAAAAATTGAAATATATTACGTTATAACATAAAGTCTAGACCATGCAAACGGCCGTATTGCCTATAAAAAGTAACCTGTAATGCCACCGTAAATTTTATACGATACGTAACATAAAAGAAAATTCCCGTTTAATAATTCGACTACATTACTTTTAAATAGAATTTAAATAAATTAAAAATATTAGACAGATTTCTTTACCCACGGAAAAGTGTTGGTACGGAACGGAAAAGTGAAAAATTAGTGGTGCTTTCACGCACCCCTAATTTTATATTTTTTTAAACATCTGCATATAGCTAGGCACAGTGATCCTATTGTGTGATTATGTGAAACTTTGTTCTCTACTTATCGCCAGGAATTATAGGCGTATTGGAACCTATCCATAAACTTTGTTTTACTAGAACAAAGAAATTGCAGTTAAATATTTATTAGCTACATACTTATTAAAAACATCTTCATACAATGTATATTTTGTACAAAAGTTATTTGTTCAACTGTAATGATACATTAAATATAATCTTTGTCGTCGTCATTGCAGCATTACGACGCCCAAAATTAAATTTTAATAATTTATTGTATCAATTTCTTATGATACTACACTTACATTATTCTATGTTGCTTTTATTAAGAATAAGATTTCGCCTAGTGAGGTAAATTACAGCATTTCGAAACCACTTTAGCGAAATAGGGTCGGCCTCCCTAAGGAAAAATCTACTTTAAGTAATTTGTTTGTCGTTGTTACTTTACATTACTTTAAAAGTAAACGAACGTAGATAAAAAGGTGACATGGACAACGTACACACATATGTATTTGATCTAATTTGGAACCTATAAAACTATGTATTAGGTAAAAAGTATTTTAGTCTCATGACTTTATTCCTAGATGGGTGTCTCATTTGCCTCGTTCACTGTCATCAACTTCTTCAGTCATGCCTTCTGGGGGTCCTCATGCTATTTGTGTGACCTTCCTCCAGTATCATCGATACTGTATTTACGTTCGGTCATCTTAGTTTAAGTAGATATTGAGATTTTTGTTGTTTTATGTAATAAATGTTATATTTCACAATATTATTATTTCCAACAGCAGGAAACAATATGCATATTCTCTGGGTGTGGGCGGTAGCTGCTTGTGCGGTATCGTGCACAGCCGACCGCGGAGGATCTCTTCGCGGCGCGCTCGAGGCGCTACAACGACGTCAGCGTGGACGTATGCACGTGCCGCTTGCTCAAACGGACTATGATACGCTGTACGATTTTGTACCACCTCAAGCGTATCCTGGTACATCTACTAACACTAAATAAGTAAATTATTTAATCAAATATTTGTAAGCACTCTCGTTTTTACTTCTTTTACAGAACCCGACTATGGTGTTGACGTTGAAGATATTGACGAAGAGCCGGAACCTAAGTATATTGTCAAATTATTGGGTGATAATTCCAGGCCCCCTAAGGCCTATGAGTATGAAATAATCAAGAAAAATTACAATAGACCTATTGCTAACAGGCAAGAATCGGCATTCCGCGAAAGAACTCAACATTCTGACAACGATCAGCTTAAAGATTTATTTATGGATAGGAATTCAAAAGAGGAAAACGATTATAAAGATAATATACATCAAAAGGATGCAGAATATGCAGTACTCTTAAGTGAACTTTGGTCTAAATATAAAAGCAACAACGTTCATGGAACTAATGATGATAATGCACAAGGTGTAGTAAAATTATATAAAGATAAAATTGTTAAAAAAAGATATCCTAATAATTGGGGTCCTATAGCTTTTAAGAGGAAACGTAGTTCAGATTTAGATAGAGAACCACTTGTAGCTAATGATAATGAAGATAGTAAAGAAAATGTAGAGGAAGTTCCGGGCCCTGTTAACCCAAATTATAATTCGTATGAAGTGTCGGAAGGCGGGGATGACGACGACAAAGACGATATGCGTGAAGAATATGCTATTGCTTTCCAACCTCTCGATGATGACAGCCTCTCCGATTTAGCTGATGAGGATCAATACGCTTATGAATCTATAGAGAAACGTTTTCCAGTGACAAAGAGAAGTAGTGGACCTTATAATTTTAATACTCAAAAGAAAAGATTTGTTACGGAACAGACAAAACATGATAACGCCAAATTATTCAGAAGCAGTTCTGGAACAGATCCAAAAATAATGAGAGATTTATCAAAAATATTTGGTGATACCGATCATGACATTGTCAAATCCCCTGTCAAACGCAGCAGCGATAACATGGAAAGCTTCCATGAGCCTAAGCCGCCAACTTTAACTGTAAGTCATAACCACACTCACGATATGCACAACACAACAGTACATGAGGACACTGACCATGAAGAACATGGTCCTAATATTCATCCACCGGGAATATCAGGTAAAGAAGTGGCACATGAACACATTCACAATGAGGACGATCCTGAACATGACCATAACCATAATGACTATAGAAATCATGCACATGATGAAGATCATGATCATGAACACAAACAAACTGAAAAACCTATCAAAATCAGAAAGAAATCAATCGATTGGTCCGACTATTTTGGCATCGATAAAAGATTGAAAAAATCTGTTTCATTTGTTAATAATCTTAATGAAGATCGACTGAAAAAACAATACTTCGACACATTTAGTAAGGAAGTTATATATCCATTAAACTCTTTTCGAAAACATAATTATGTAAAAAGAAATTACATCCAGGTTAAACCTATGACTGGATCTGAAATACCGATGAATCAAGCGCAAGCTCTAGGAGTCAGAAACGAAAAGAGAAGTTCTGAATCGGATAGTGAATCCAAATTGGATAATATCGACAAAAAATTGAAAAATATGGAGGGACTGATTGTTGATGAAGCCTTACATTACTCTAATATTGGTGAAGAACTTGACTCAAAAGAAGAACAAGAAATGAAAGAAAAGCTCCTTTCGCGCCTTGCGGCAGCTTACAGCTTGGAAAAAATGCGCAAAGCACTAAAAGATTTTAAACAAAGTCTCCAAATACAGAAAGCATCCGTTGCTCTACATTCTTCTCCTGATCCAACTGATATGAAAGATAAAAGAGTAGCAATCAAAAAAGAAAAAGTAATGATGAGCAATATTATACCTGGTCTCAATAATCATGAAAAGAATAACGATTTTGAAGATGAACAAGGAGCCGGTCATTACTTAAATGGAAAAATCGAAGAACAACTTTCCGAAGGCTATATGGGCGGAAGTGGACGGCACCGAATTCCTATTATGTCGACTGGTAGGAAAAACAAATGAAATAAAAAAATACAGGATAGTTTACTTTTATGTCACTTACAAATAACTATTTTTAACTACAGGTAGCTCAACTGGGGCGTGCCCGGTTTTAGCCAAAATTGTGCAAAGATGCCGAGGTGTTGATTTGTTAGCTGGCGACCGTGGACAATTATTCCTACCACTGTGTAGCTTACATCAAATTTGCTATCTTTGCGTAAGTCTTAATCGTATAAATCTCTTATCTTTATAACGAAGTATGCAGTGATTTTAACAAAATGGTTATCTTACAGGGCGAAGCTCCACCAACAACATGCGACCTAGTGTTCCTATCAGAAGCAGACTCATCATGCGACGGAGATATGAGTTGTCAGCGCGCCGCACGATCCGCTTTAATGGCTCTGAGAGAGCTTCACGACAACTTGGCTGACGAACTGGACGGGGAATGTGAGGCCAGTCCATGCCTGCCCGCTACCCTCAAACTAAATCTGGGCTGGCAGAGAGCACTACAACGATAAACAATCAACGGAAACCGATTATTTCGAAAAACTGAATAGTTACTAACATATTTATATGTATGTAACTCATTACGATGGAAGCATAATTTTTATGAGTAGCAGTACTCTATTGTCAAAAGCTTCTCTTTGTATTGATTAAAATATTATTATCGTAATAATTTAAAAAAATAATAGTTGTATTTTTTCTGTAAGTGTCACTGAATCCTAGATTCCACTAGTAATCACCGATCGATTCATATTAAATTTACATCGATTATTTTATCCATACGCGTTTAGCCAGCCATAAAGGCGAATGGATAAAATTTATATATTGTAATCGATTAATCGTTATATTTGGCTCTTTGCTATAACATATTTGATGATTTACGCGATATTCTTACGCTTTCATTGTTAAATGTTTTCGTTAAGTATTGAATGTTGTGAGGAGTTCGCCGGTAATACTTTGCAGTGTTTATCTGATAGTTTGTGCCGACGTTAGATGTGATTGGGTTAGACCTGTGAGGGGAAGTGTCCAGGAATTTGTAGGTGGCGTTTATATTATGAATGTTTTGGAAAAGTATCTCTATCGTTGTTAAATATTTACTTACATATACAATATTTATGTGTGTCATTGTAAACTAAGTATTACATATTAATATTAAACTAAAACATATAATTATATTACTATATAAAATTTGAGCATTTAAACTTTAAATATATCTATATATAGAATCATATTATATAGTGAATTTAAAACTTGTAAACAAACGAATCCACTAAACTTAAATGGTAACCGGAAACAATGAATATTT
This sequence comes from Heliconius hermathena, assembly GCA_013403705.1. NCBI lineage: Eukaryota > Metazoa > Arthropoda > Insecta > Lepidoptera > Nymphalidae > Heliconius > Heliconius hermathena. The sequence goes on from JAAIXJ010000027.1 coordinate 177,581, forward strand.
CGAGTAAATTTACATATTGTATTTATACATGTTGAACATCAACATACAATGGTGTATGTAAGACATGGCGGTATTTAGACACTGCTTGAGAAGAATGAAAGAAATGGAAGGCTGCTTTAGAAATTTTCTAAATGCTGTCATTAAGTAGCACAGTATTAAGGACGACTCTCATGGTATGGCACGGTGTGAGTATCGTATAGTACCTGCTTTATTCTGCTGCTAATGAATGAAAGAATAACAGAAGGAAACCATGTCTTTATGTCATGTTAGTCGCCTTTGATATAAGGAGAATCTTTGAAATATAAAGCACAATTAGCACTAGGGCACTACTCTAGACTATACTAGGACAATAAAACTTTATTGCTTTCACAAGACTAACGAAATTTTAGTCAAAAATTGCGCGTCGAAAATGGACACGTCAAGGCAAAAAGCAGCTCGGAATAAAATAACTGAAGAATAGAATGAACACTCACTGACCGCCGAGCTGTTTTTATATCATCATTTGAGTAACAGTATGAATGTACAAAATCGTATCTTTTCAGTCTTCCGGTAAAAAAGTAAAAATATTATTTTTTACTTATATTTAATTCGGTCTCAGTTTACATCTACGTACATATGTATATCGTCATTAAACATATGTATATGTTACAAGTAGTAACTTTCAAAACTAATTTTAATAGGCAGCGACTTAATATGCCAAAGATATATAAACTTGAATGTTATCACTTTATTCGTAATAATGTTCGAGTTCATGATAAAACATTAATATAAATGGTTTTCAAACTATTTTGTTTTATTTTTTTAACCCATATACACATATGTATATACAGGATGGAAGTGTCAGCACCACTTTAAATGAAACCATAGTTTTAACTACTCCATAAAAGTCTAATACAATTAAAAAAAAATGTTTTTTCCAAAAATGAAGAAGTGATATTTTCAAACAAAATAAATAATAAAATTGTTACTTATTTAGAAAACGTATAAAAATTTGAACGCAGCGGGACTCGAACCCGCGCCTCCTGGAAACCGACCAGGCGCTCTGACCACTAAGCCATGCGTTNTATGGGTTTGAAATATTTTACCCTATATGCTGTTTCCGTAAAAGGAGCGCTGCCTCTTCCACCCTGTATATTCAAACAATATTCAAACTTTAATTAAGAAAAGAAATAATAAATATAAACTTCTATACTATACTTATACTTTACTTCTATACAATATCTTGAATAAAAAAATATTTTCTTAACAGAACCTGTTCTATTGTAACATACATATAATATATAATTTTAAGTAAAATAATGGATGTAGAATAAATGCTGAATAGTAAAAAAAATCTGCACCGACTAAGAATTTTAACTACAAAATATATGGTCCATTTGGCAAGGTCGTATAAAAATTTTATTAAAAATTAAAATGGAATACATTTTTCAGTAATATAGCACTTCTTTCCTACTCCCTTCTCATATAAACAATTGATAAGCACATAAACCCTGTTTGTCGACGAATCCTATATATTATTTTCAAATATTCTTATGTACATGACGATGGACTTGGGCTTGGATAGATCTGGTTCATCGCTTATCTTGAAACCAATTAAAAATTCACAATTTCTTTGGACGAGGTTTCTACGACAAGATTACATCAAAGATTAATATAATATAAGCAAGTTCGAATTGTACTAAGCTAAAATATTGATCACACACGTATAGTAATATACAAGCCATAACATCTATCACATGTACATATTTGATAATGATTTATCTCTAGATAACTAGCGTGGGACCGATTGGTTTCGATATCAGTGTAGTACAGAGTTAATAACAAAGAACATCGTAATGATATTTACAATATAATAGTCATATTAAAATAGTTCCTCAAGAATAAAGTATGGAAAATGGTAGAGGCGAACGGGGCATTGACAACCCTGCTGCTACAGAAGGTACCTTTTAGAGTTATGAAATATTGTATAAATAAAATCTATATAAAATATTGTATATATAAAGGTTATGGTTTACCGGCTAAGTTGTATCTCTTATCTACGACATTAAGTGTTGCTTTGTTTGACGATAATGATAAGTTGTATTGTAAGGCAGTTTCAACTAATCTTTTTTATTTAAGCTGTTTTAGGATATTTTACTTTAATTTTAATTGAATTTACGATATAATAGTAAAAATTATGGTTAAGAAATAAAACTTTAATCGAAATATGAAATACTCACAGCACTTAACAGAGATGCTAACAACATAAATAAGTTGTAATAAGCATATAAAAAACTTCAACGTAGCTTGATGTGAATGTATGGTTTAGTGGTCAGAGTACATGGCATGGTTTCCGGGAGGCGCGAGTTGGAGTCTCGCTATGTTCAAATTTTTATACGTTTTCTACATAAGTATTTATCTTTCCTAAGTGTGGAATAGCACTTTAAAAATGTTAAAAGTAATACATTTTCTTGTCTGTTTTTTTATTATTAAGCATTTCTTAATTAGTTTTATAAAGATTCAGTGTTGAAACCATTTCTTTTCTAAGATGATGGATCTTCGTTGAGTCCGAATTTGGTGATTAGCATACAACCACAGATACAAGGTTAGTATCAATGGATTTTTTTTCTTCATGATTCTTAAATTTTTTTAAACAAACACAAACAGTAAACACAGCGGTTTACGTTGTTTATTTTAAATTCTAAGCCACCTATACCGAAAAATTAAACACATATTTTTTTTAAATCTTTATCCCAAGGATGCAAGTAATTTACGTACTTTTTATTTTATTAATAGCAAAAAGTAAACATACATTCAAAATTTCTATTAAATTAGATATTTAAAGGCTTATTATTAAATCGAAAAATATCTACTTATTCCATACAAATTGTAAGGAATAAATCATGATAAAGATTGATGAATCTAATTAAAAAAATATTTTACCCTGTTTATTTATAGAAAGAAGCAGAGCTGAACTTCCAGTTTCAACGACAGATTGGCATTCTACTAATAGAGGACAGTTCATACCAATACATGGCTTAGACTTTCTCATTGGAGCCTCCAGTCTGCAAATCCAACAAACAGTGGAACTCAATGATTGTTAGTTTTAATTTATTATATCTATATCATTGTTTTTTTATTCCCAAATTGAGTATATATACCATGAAACATAATATTTTAGAAATTGTGCTTAAGCTTATTTAAATATTGTAATTTTTAAAGAGTAAGTTATTATTTTAAATGAAACTCTTTAATCGGAGAAATCGCGTACATTTAGCTATTATACATTTTTGAAAACCCGAAGTTTCGAACACGAGATTCCAGTGCATAAATCCGCAGAAATCTGTTTATTTAATGAAATTTATTTTTAAGAATGATACATGGTGGTATTAATTACATCTTGGCTCTTTATTTAAGAAAATATGTTATATTTTTACTACTCGTTCTTTGTGTTCGAATATTTCGAGAATCCGAACTTCATTATTACTTAGCGAAACTTTCTTGATGATATTTTAAACGATTATCAAATTATATTTTCAGTAACATCAGGAATAAATTCGGAAAATCGATACATAGTGAGGGTCCCACAAGGGGAATCGCTTTACATAGCTAGTGAAGTTTCATCGCCGACACAAAGAAGCTTGTGTGGTACAGGTCGTGCTTTCAAACTGCATCTACATGACAGTACGCGACAGGAAGCCATGGTTTTACAGAGAAGACTTGCTGGTGCATCTTGTCTCTTTCCTTGTAGGTTGCAGGTATCGTACTATCCCTATGGTTAACACGTTATATACATATGTCAATAATATGTATTTAGTCTTTTAATAACATTAAAAATGTAAATTTGCTAAAATTTTGTGAGAAAATTATGATCCTATCGGAGTTTTCACCCATAGCAGTCTGTAGTAAAAGAATTCACGAAGATCTATAAGAACCTTTACTATGTTTCTAACGAAATTATTTAATACCATGCACGATTTTAGGAGATGAAAGTAGTAACTCCGCCTGGCGACTACATAGGTCGAGTGCAACAGCAATGGACTTTTCTAGTGCCCTTTTACCTTGTTCGAGACGTAAACGACAATGTTCTGTATATTTTGGAAGGACCCACCGCATGGAGGCGAAGCGCTTTGCGGTTATCAGAATTTAAGGTAAAAGTATAAAAATACAAGCTTTAATATTTGTAAATAAAACGCACCAGGATAGCCGATCTTTCGCTATAAAATCCATTGAATAAAATTAATTAAGATACTTTAAAATATTCTTCGACTCTTTTTATTCATTGTTTGTATTGTAAGTATAATAATTTTCTAGTCTTATCTAAGAATTGCGTCAATAGATAAAAATCAATAATTCAAACTTTATTTATCATGTCATATTTCATATTATAGTGAAGAGCAAACGTAATTACTGCATCAAAGTACTTCAACTCAGTGTTTAATTTTATTAAACAGTTTATTGAAAAAATTTACTTGAAGTCGTCATAAGTCGTCTAGCGATCTTTTGGTCTTGCCTGAAATTATGTTACTTTGGTAGATAAATAAAAAATAAAATTAGAATTATGGAATCCATGCTAACTACGTAATCTGTTAAACCAACTGTTTATTCCTATTATGTTTCAATTTTTCATTGTCTAAATACTGGCTTTTGTATGGACATTTTTAATAATTAATTTTAGGCAATTAAAAGGCGGCATTAAGTTCTGCCACTCGCAACACACCCTCAATGTCTTTAATTCGGGTAGAAACCAGAGAGTCTTGACTCCAGATTATCTTTATCTACGTTGCTATTTGAGAGATAAAATCCAGCATAGATAAAATAGGCGTGACCGATTTAGCCGCTGTGGGTTCAATTTCAAGCTATACTTGAGAGTGTTTATAAATTAGTTGCATTCTTTGTTTGATAAACTCAGTCAATAAGTGTGTAAGTAATATGTAAACAGCGATTACGCCACACAACTTATGATGCACTAGATTATGTCTCTACCAATAGGGCGTTGCGCTTTACTTTGTTCAGTTTAGGATCCAAGATTCCTGCATGTATTTACAGTACTCTACACAGAAGTGATCTGCAAAATACCGAATATAACAATTTTTATATTTTAGATTTTAAGTGGCGATTCGCTGCGAGAAGTAGGCAGTATATCTCACGGTTGGGATAGAGAACTTGTCAGCTTTACTACAAATATCAACTATCCAAATGTTGCTGTACAGCCAAGACATAAAGCCCTTATACTAGCAGCAGCATTTTTATTGGTAAGTCTCCTAAAAAAAATAACGTATATTTTGCATTATTTATTAAAAATAATTATTTATGTATAAATTACAATTACTTATAATGAATACTTGATCGTTATAAATGGCGAAGGAGCTCAGCTCCTAGTTAAAAATTATTGTATTGTTTTTAGGAATACACGTATTTTGAAAAGGCGCAGATGAGTTGCTTGCGCTGTAATTGTTGCTGATTAATTCAAACTCTAAAAAAAGTTTTTAATAAATTTAAAAACTTTACCACGGCTAAATAGATATTATTTTTTTATATATTTTATATTGAATTTAAATATATGATTTTGTAAAATATTGTTTAATTTATTGGAATAAAATATTTATCTCAAATATTCACTGCTTATGTCTACAATAAAGAAATTTAAAAAATAATAAATTTTGACATTACTATTTTAGGATATTTTTATAAATTTATTTTTAATAACGTTAATTTATCGTGAATATATAGACATAAAATGTTAAAAGTGCATTGTTCACCAAATACTTTGGGCGAAAAAAGGTGGTCCTATCAGCAATATTACAGAGGCGAAAAGGATGAAGAAGGTAGAAAATGTGGAGAAGGTGAAAATAACTGGTCGGGACCTAAAGTTTGTTCAAATTTATTCTTATTTAAAAGAATAATTTTATTATGCATATAAAAAGCCCCTGCATTTGTTTAAATATCTACTAGCAATTCACTTCAATTTGCCTTTACTTTAACTTGTTACCATGTAGTTCTTAGGCCGGCGCGTAACGTGGCCAAACATCTCAGGGAACGTTCTTGTAGCTTACTACTTCACCGGCTCCAAGACTACCTCCAATGAATATGGGCGTATGCGGTCAGACCGCGTTACTTCGCACATCTACCTCAGCATCTTAATTTCCGTGACGTGAAACCCCTGAGTGTGCCGAGATAGTGCTGGCCAGCATTCGCTGCCGGATGCTCCAAAAAACCGGTCGAATGATGCTCTTGTACGAGTATATCAGCCCCTTGAGTTTGGGTGGTATCCTGCCATTGCAGACCACACCAGTGAATTCCCACCGTTTGATCCAGGCATTGCTTATTCGGCTACGGATGTGGTGATCGATGCCTCCAGACTCGTGTACAACGAATCCAAGGTACCTGCACTTTTCCGACTTAACGCCTGGTTCAAAATCTATATGGATAGTGCTTCCGCAATCCATGCACTCGGTCTTCGACAGATTTAGTTTAAGACCGCCGTTCTGAAGCACATCTTTCCAGAGGTTCGCTTTATGCTCTTGCATCAATCGGTTCTCATCAATGAGTGCTATGTTATCGGTGTACATCATCAACCACGGAGGCTGGTCCTGGATGTGAGTCGATACAGTGTCCAGCACTACAATGAATAAGAACGGGCTAAGAACCGAGCCCTGGTGAACCATCCAACTGCAGTCCTAAGTATAGAAGCGGAATCGTGGTACATGTACCTGATAATCTCAATATAGGCCTCAGGGCCTCGGGCATTGGGATCCAAAGGGATCCCTTTTGGATCCCAATGCCCACCAGATACACTGACGAGGCACACAGTCAAAGGCCTTCTGCAGGTCTAAAGAGGCCACATGCAGAGCTCTCCTTTTTTCCCTGTATGCCCCCATTAAAATTCCGAGGGCGAAAATGGCGTCCATAGTGCCTAATCCTGGCTGAAATCCATATTGAGACTCAGTGATAGTACTATTCGGCGGAGCGTTAAGTCGATCATGCGCTTGAAGAGCTTCATGGTATGATTCATAAGCTTAATGCCCCTCTAACTACTACAATCTTGGACACTGCCCCTTCTCTTGTAAATAGACTGCACTTTTTTTATTACGGCGCTTATCCGTTTATTATTAGTATCGTTTTTTTTTTTATTATTACATTATATTAAAGATTTTGTAATTGTAAATGCTTCTTTTAAAAGATATATGACTAAGTAAGAAACTCTTTGTACTTTATTTTCAAAATTGCTTTTAATGTGCAACTCACACTATTCTGAATGTAGGCATATATAGTTTTACAGTAAGACACACTTACTTAAAATTTTAGAAAATTAATTTATTATAAAGAAAAATTTATGATTAGAGGCCAGTCGTCGGCGCAATGGCACAAGCATGCAATTCCCTCTCGAAGATATGACATATTTAATATTTTTATTTCTACGCTCTGGTATCAAGGCAAAGCGCGGCGTTGTGTTCCACCACTAAACACGTATTTGCCTCAAGAATTCGGTGGAACGTGAGGAGCGGATTATCTTAACACTAAGTTCCCTCTGGCTACCCTGCTACATGCAGGATGCAGCGTGAAGCTGTAAAAAATCAAGAAAATTGATATATTATATTACGTAACATATATATGTATATTTGTCTAGTCACTTGAGTGTTATAATGGTCACTTATTACGTGACACAATGCACGGAGTTGGGGACTACAGATGGCGATATCGAGGGCCAGAAAACACATCAATCACGTATGAAGGACACTTCTATTGTAACAATATCTATGGATATGGAACCATGTCGTACGATGATGGCAGAACATTTAATGTAATTCGATATGTATACATTTTTATTACATATACAATAAGTGCAAAAATACTAATCGTAAATTACGGTGAATTTGGAAATTGCCTTCATTTTGAAGCCCGTTTATCGTCTGTTAATCATTTAAGACGACATTGCGTTGACTTACTCTCTTCCCTTGGAACAGTTATAAAATTTGGCACTAAGTGAGAATTTACATTACAAATAAAAGAAAAAATCCGAAAAGTATAAAATTATAGGTATTTCATAGAAAAAGATAAATACAAACTTATATTGCTATGCCCACAAAATTAAATCAACTTATCTTAATGAAAACTTATCTAAATATATAATAAATATCTACTAAATAAATGCAATAAATTTTGTCGACCAGCCCAGCGCCATTATATTTATACTTCCCTTAATTGCGGTAACTGTGGTAAAGCTTGAAAATTCTTAAATTCTATAGGTATTAGCTGCAATCGCCAAACCGCCTCGTTGCTAGTTTCGTTGATATAGAAACCTTGAATATATTTTTTATACAATCCCATTATTAGATCAGATAACGAAATCTGCTTCTATCAATTTTTTTTTGTCCTCTTCGAATCTAAATTTAGAAACTTTCAATTTTACACCAGTGTATTGTAAATTACGAATCCTCCCTTCTCTCACTATCGACCTATTTCAATTCTTTCTTTTCTTTAAAAAATAATTGAGCATGTGATTTACTGTCAACTCTCATCTCAACTCTTTCCAATCCGGATTCCGCCTCGGACACAGCGGGACTATTGCACTAATTAAGATTTGCGATGATATTAGAAATACGGTATTGATTATCAGAAATTAAGTATTATTACCCTATTGGACTTTTCTAATGTATAGGACCTTGAATAAGTTGTTTTTGTTAAAAAAAATAATTTAAAATATAATGCTTACAATGACATTACTCAAAGTATTGTCCATCATTAGAGACCATCTTTCTCCCATCACTCTGGTAGCAATTGAATCCCCCGTCGGAAAAACGACTCATCTTTCGGGGAAATCCAGGAATCAAGCCATTTTTCGGCTTCTTCAAAAGAATGGAAGCGCTGCTCGCTTAAACCGTGCGTCATCGACCGAAACAAGTGGTAATCGGAGGGGGCTATGTCCGGTGAATACGGCGGGTGGGGTAGAACTTCCCATTGAAGTGTTTCCAGGTAAGTTTTGACTGGTTTTGCCACATGTGGCCGAGCATTATCATGTAATAAAATCACTTTGTCGTGTCTCTGCTCGTATAGTGGCCGCTTTTCTTTCAGAGCGCGACTCAAACGCATCAACTGAAGTCGATAGCGAGCTCCCGTGATAGTTTCATTAGGTTTAAGCAGCTCATAATAAATTACGCCCTGCTGATCCCACCAAATGCAGAGAAGAAGCTTAGAACCATGGATATTTGGTTTTGGCGACGATGTTGATGCGTGACCCGGCATGCCCCACGATTTTTTTCGCTTTGGATTGTCGTAGTGAATCCACTTTTCATCCCCAGTGACGATACGGTGCAGAAAACCTTTTCTCTTTTGCCGTTGAAGCAACAATTCACACATGAGAAAACGTCGTTCTACGTCTCTCGGCTTCAACTCATACGGCACCCAATGCCCTTGCTTTTGGATCATTCCTAACGCTTTTAAACGTTTTGAAACTGTTGACGCATCTACTTGTAACGTTTTCCCGAGCTCTACTAACGTCTGACATGGATCTTCTTCAAGCAATGCCTCCAATTCTGTCTTCAAATTTTGTCGGTGCTCCAGAACGCTCTTTGTCTTCAAGGTCAAAATCATTACTTTTGAAGCGCCTAAACCAGTCTCTGCACGTTGTATTCGACAAAGCATTGTCTCAACGAGAATTCTGTGTGCTTCTGCTGCAGATTTTTTCTGAATAAAGCAGTGCAATAAAATTCCCCGCAAAAACACTTTATTTGGCACAAAAGTACACATTTTCACAAAGGGAAAATAAATATGTAGTTGACACTGTAGTAAACACTATTTTACTATAATTTGAGGTTACATATCGTACAACTTTGGTGATTCGTTACCGTACGAAATTCCATGCGCAGATTGCCGCAACGCCATCTTTCAAAAAACAGCGAGAACTTATTTAAGGTCGTATATTTAATACCGCAGACCATGATATACTTATTGCTGTTTTGCGATCTTTAAATGTTTCTGCTATTGCTATCAATTCGTTTCGCTCGCATGTATGTGGCCGCGTGCAGTGTATTCGAGCAAAAAGTACTTTTTCTTCCTTTTCCGTTCTTCAAGCTGGTGTTCCTCAAGACAGTATTCTCCCTTCTCTTCTCTTCTCCATTTTCATGAACTCCATTACCAAATCTTAATAATAAATTTATATATAATAAATAAATTTATGTCACGCCACTCGTCCATAGTGTTATTGGTACTTTTAACTCCAATCTCCTTACCGTTAGCTCATTTAGTTTGTTATAAATGCTTTTAAATCACAGGTCGCTCTCTTTGGTAGTCATCAGCAGCTATCCAAAATCCATTTACTATCCCTTTCTCCTGTAGTGTTTAGGGGAACTAAACTAGAATTCCTTGATACTATTAAAAACCCTGGTCTCACAATGGATAATTTCCTTTCTTGGCTACCCCTTGGCACTTTTCAACTGTATTTTACTATTTTTTTATCTGTGCAACAAAGAATATAATATATCTGGGGTAAAAGTACAAAATCCGTTGCTGTGATCTGTCGCCTAAGACGTTGAAAAAATGTCCTTCCCACTAAAACTAAAATATCTCTTGCCCAAACTCTTCTTCTTCCTCTACTTCATTACGCCGACGCATGCTACTGTGACCAATCACAAACTCTCCTCAACAAGTTAGATCGCTATTCGGTTCATATTTGGGCTTAAAAAATACTATCACATTACCGAATATAGGCTCCAACTTAAACGGCTTACTATCAGGCAGCAACGTAATCTTCATATCCTCACTCTCCTTTACAGTGTCCTCTTCCATCCTCACACTCCTAAGTACCTTAAAACTAAGTTTACTTACCTTAGATCCAATCACTCTTCTTAGCCTCCGATCACAAGAGGACAATAAATTAGAATTGCCACTCAGCCGCACACAATAAAGCTGTGGTCCTTTAGAATACACTTCCGCGCGAACTACGGTAGTCTAAGTCAGTTTACATTTTCAAGCGTCAAGTTAAAAGCTATTTCTTATCGCTATAAAGTATATATATAATTGTATGTAAATATATGTAAGTTTATTTAATTATATATGTTTATTTATCTATAGTTGTATGTACATATATTATATTGATTTATTTTATATAGATGTTCATGTAAATTAGTATTTAATACATAGTGTGTATATTTTTTGAAATAGGTTTATTATATTAAGATAACATATTATATAATTTGTACACTAACCAATATCCATATATTCTTTGATCTTTTTATTGGTAAGGGTTGCCTGGAAGAGATCACCTGTGGTGATAAGGCCACCTTTACACCATGTTTCCCTTTGTTTTTCTTTTATTGTTTTAAGAATAAGTTGGTGTATTAAAGTATTAAATAAATAAATCAAATTTGTCCACTTTTATAAGTTATACATCCCGTTTTCATACAATCCTGAAATGGTACGGAAACCTCGGTGGGCGAGTCCGACTTGCACTTGACCAGTATTTTATAACATTAATGCTATTCTAAAAATACTTTAATGTTCATTTTTTTATGAAGCTTAATATTTTCAGTTAATATATTATTTACTCGATTTTGTATAACATATAAAAAATAGATACCGAATTATCATAGCAAAGGATTAGGTACTTTATTATTTATGAGAACATGTATATTGTAAAAGAAATTCTATCAATCCTCAATATCTAAGGATTATATATGTATTTCTTGGACAGTTTCGTAAACTTTCAGGGACTGTTCGTGAATAATGTAAGATGGGGACCGGGCGTAGAATCTCATTCCAATATGCGGGATGATGTAGGGTTGTGGCGAAGACGTCAGCTTGTGAGGCTTGTATGGCGGCCAGTGGCTCCGAGTATTGTACCGGAATTTATGACTAGTGCATCTGGACGAGCTATTGTTGAAGCACATAGAATCTTATTAAGAAACAATGTAGAAAGTGTTAGTTTTCCTTATAATATAAACTGTTATAGGGTATTGCTCTTTCATGTTACGAAGTTGAATAAAATATTATTTATTTAATACATGATATAGGACTAATATCTATATAAATATCACTTACTTAAGGAGACAAATTGAAGCACTACTAGTTCGAATCTGAGTTGTTTTTTGTGTGAGAAAAAAAATTGGTGATACCTAAACATTTAAAAAAATCTTAATTTAAAAATTGATAAACATTTCAAGCATTCTCATAATCTTTATAGTTGAAACATTAAAACTAAATTTAAAAAAAAAAATTGTACCCGAACCATTGAATTCCTTATTATTTATTCCTATTTTTATAGATAGGTGAAATAAACAACGCTATAGATATGCTCAAAGAATGTAACGCAGATCCTCGAATAGCAGTTGAAAAATGGAAGAAACTGTATCCAAAATTTTGCACTGATGCTGCCAGCCCGCTATGCCATATAGATTTGTTTAACTTGCATTATTATGATGCGATAATTGAAACTTTACACGAAGTCGATGTATTAGATAATGAAAATGTAAATAAATATATATATTCTTAATTTTTCTTATATAATTTGTATTTAGATAATTTTTGTTTATAATATTTTATATTTTTTTAAACATTTAGAAAGTAATATCAAATTATATCAAATTATTGTGAAAAAATTATAAAATAAACAACTATAAAAAAAGAAAAGAGTATAAATATTTAATAATTAAATGAATACATAAATTTCAATTAATAGCTCGAGGCCGGTCGTGGCGCAGCGGCACGAGGTGTGACTGCAAAACCGACTGGTTGTGGGTTCGATCCCCACTCGAGGAGATGAAATATTTACTTAAATTTATATTTCCATTTCTTCGCTCTGGTGTCGAGNCAGTAAAATGATAGTGGACATGATGAAACAGAGTTTTAAGCACGACAAACAGAGAGATAACATGATGCGCGACGTGAAGGCTGTGGTGTCAGGACCAAGGACACTTTTTAATCCACCTGGAAAACATGAATTAGAATGCAGGTTAAATATTTATTTGATGTATAAAAATACATAGTGTTATTATTATAGTATTTACACAAAAAATATATATTTTTAAATTGATAAAAAATGTAGAAACAAATTATTAGGCATAGTGGTACACCGTCTGACTGTCAGCGCAACGGTTGTCGATTTGGCTACTCGAATTTAATGAATGAAACGCTCTTGTAGACAAAATGCAGCGATGTATTATTGTGTGTTGAGTGGCGGAACTAAACATCGCGCAATTATAATAATAACAAATACATAATATATCGGATAGTTGCAAGTGCAGTGCCTTGCCAGTAGGTATACCTACCTCTACAAACAAAGCTGTTATGAGATCTTATTACATACTAGCGACCCGCTCGCGGCTTCGCCCGCTTGAATTAGATGATTATTCATTTAAGAAATNTGTCGCACAGCTCGTTAATGATAGCCGCATCCATCCCGACGTATCAGATGTTCAAGGAAATACAGCCATTATGTACGCCACTGTGAGTTTGTTGCATATTGCTTATTATTATTATTTTAAAGATATGCGCAAGTAATCCTTGGGCGGAACGGATTCCTTTTAAATTTAAGTTTACATTTCCACTAACAAAGGTTTTCTTATAATTACTCTAGCTGCGCTCTCTACAATTGAGCATTTCAACTCTTTCTGCTCGTTCAGCCCTTCCCACTTGCAACGTTCCCTTGTGTTTCCACTAATAAATACTTATTAGAAGAAATATAAGTATGTAGTTGACTCTTGCGAGGCGATCGTGCACTGCGTGTCACAAATGTTGCTTACATCGTGACATTGTATTTAAACAAATAACAAATGAGCGATCCCTATTCCAGTACCACTAGAGAAGGAAATATGTGAATGGAATATAACAAGAGATTATGCAACAGTAAGTTTTGGAAGTGGTATACCTAAAATTCCAAGTAAAATTAAAAACCTGAGTACAAGGAGAATTTTTGTTATTTAATAATAAAAGAATTTAATATTCATTTATAGAACAATAATAAAAAAATATTTTAGTACAATATGTTAATATATTTAAAAATTTGCACTGTGATTTACAACTGCTCTATCTATTTTTTGCTCTAAAACCTCTTATTATCACTTTCTATATTGTACCTGCAAAAACGTTGCTCTATTTTTTTAAATGATTCAATTAAAATATATATAAAGTATATATAGGAAATATCAGAAATAGAAGCTTTCAATAATATTGATTTACTCAAGTAAATATTGCTCTTGAATATACTTGCTTTTACTGAATTTGCTTTTACGGAATTTTTCAAAGGATTTTTTTTTCAATTACATTAGTGCGGGGACCAGCCAGAAATTATTTATTTCCTTAAACAAGCCGGTGCTAATATAGATGCGTATAATGATTGTTGTTGTACAGCGCTCGGTATCGCTCTCTTGAGATATATTTGCTGTGTAAATGATGTTTCTCCTGGTGATATGCTACAAGCTTTGCTACCGCCTTCACCATCGACACAGTGTAATTTATTTTTTTTCTTTTAGTATAGTAGAAGTAATTAACCATTTAACTGTTCTTAAGTAAAATTAGGAATTAAACGCATTTAGGCAGTAGCCTATCTTAATATTTGTTGGTATTCATTTTATATCACTTAGTAAATGTATTTTAAAGTATTTATATCAATTTTAATTTATTGTATTTAAACAAATAACAAATGAGCGATCCTTATTCCAGTACCACTAGAGAAGAAAATATGTGAATGGAATATAACAAGAGATTATGCAACAGTAAGTTTTGGGAGTGGTATACCTAAAATTCCAAGTAAAATTAAAAACCTGAGTACAAGGAGAATTAAATCATTGCAGTCCATAGATCAAATTGCGTCTAGAAGAAGAACTATAGTTCAGTCCGTACCAGAAGACACATTAGATGACATAGAAACAATTTCGAAAGAAGATAAATTATACGATTATTTTACTCGGGAATATAACATAAAAGTTACAGATAACTTAACACTACCAAACAGTCCAAGCCCAGTTACTTATCTTTTTGATATCAATAATATGATAAAAGAAATCGAAACAAACGAAGAACAAAAGAAACAAGCTGAAAAAAATGTAAAGAAAGTATCTTCAAAGGTATTGAAAGACACAAATAAGATAACTATTGATGTAATACAGAAGAATATTGATGAAGAAGTTTCATTAACCACTGTGGAAAAGAAAAAAATTGATGCGTTAGTATTTTTCATATTATCATTAATTAAAAAATAAGGAAAGTCATACCTTGAAGACTAGACTAGAAAAAAAATAAGTGACACGTCTCTATGTTTTTTTTTATTTGTAATTTCCATCTCCTAATTGACATCTGAATCATATACCCTTATAGTCGAAATCTATTCAATTTCACTTCTGATATTTTAAAATTAGAGCTAACATTCAATTTTGGGAAAAAAATAAGATTATATTAAAAGTCTGATACAGTAACCCTTTTCTTAATATATTCTAATGAACAGGTTATCAAAAATAATGCTGACAATTCTGCAATTATTATCAAACGGTGCTAATCCCAACCTTGTTAAATGTCCACAACCAGCGATGGTGATAGCCGCAAGTTCAAATAGCTCAGAACTTATAAGACACTTAGTTTATTATGGAGCTAACGTAAATGAAACTTTTAAGCAGGTTAGACTAATATTGAATATAAAAAAATATCGTGTAACAAAACTCTCATTAAGTTATACTAAAAACGATATATTGAAATCGTAATACAAATATGTAAATCTTAAATCACATATATGAATATTATAAATCAACGGTAATCTATTTTTTCCTATTTTTCATGACATACATACACAAGTTCTTAGTCTTAAGAACCAGATAATAATAAAGAATTTTAGGTATTTGGTCATGACTATATATTATAGATTGTACTGTAAATTCAAATTTCAATGCTTTTCAGTTTAATATGTATTCACCTCTAGACATAGCAATATCACGTCCATTTACAAAATATAATTTCCAAGTAATTAAAGAATTATTAGAATGCGGTGCAAATGCTCAACACAGGCTTTTATATGAACATGATCCATTGTCTAATGAAGTTATTCTCGGACCAACTCTTTTGCATGGCGTATTAGGAAAGAAGACGGACAGCGAACTTGGAGAAGTCGTGAGTAAATATTGTAAAAGTAAAATATTGAAGTTATAATCAAACTTAATAGGTAAGTAGCTTATAGCCGTGGTTTCGGCCCCACGGCATACGAAAATGACTAAGAGTTATATGTGTATGTAAAATGAGATATTCTATGTGCTGGAGGTAATTCGGACCGCAGGTACAGTGGATGAGATTACCTCAAAACTATTAGCGTGATGTAATATATTCTTCCTCTATTCAAACCATTGCTTAACCAGGCAAACTCTTCAACTTTATAATATTAGTATAGACTAATATTGATATATGTACATTTTACTAACAATATTTAATTATACGCGTATTTTTTCTAAATAAAAATCTTAACAGATAAGGCAGGACATTATAGAACTATTGCTGAAACATAATTGTGACTCAACGGCGACATTTAAAGGACGATCCGCAATAGATGAAGCGATGAACAAAAGCTTTGATATTTTTAATGTTTTCATTACGAACCCGAAAGTCAACCTTAATACAGTTATAAATGATTTGAATCAGAGTGTGTTAGTCAAGTTTTTTAACCTCTCTTATTTTAGGAGCATTGCAAGTGCAGAAAGATCACAGATGGTAATTTTTTATTAGTAAAATTTTGATTTAGTGTTAGTTTATTATAAATTTTGTAACCTAAATGTAATTTTAACAGTAAAAGAGACTTAGAATATTTATGTTTCTCAGTTCTCTACGTGTCGGTATTGCTGACTTTAATGATTGCATGTTGGTCGAAACTTAACGCTATACAGCTAAAACTACTCCTAGAGTCCTAGATATTGCTACAAAAATTCTTTTGACTGAGATTTGAACTCACAATCGTGGCTTTTGATGAATTACGTATCAAAATCGTCACGGTTACAACAACTTATGCCCAATATTAATAACCTATCTCCAACGCCAATCTTAGATTGTTTCATATATCTATCCAATCTAGAGATTGGATAGATGTATGAAACAATCTAAGATTGACGTTGGAGATAGGTTATTAATATTGGGCGTTAGTAATTAAAGCTTGAACGACTACTCCATTTTAAACGTAAAATATCATCATGACTTTCATTTTTAAACTGACTTCACTAAAAGGAGGAGGTTATCAATTCGACTGTATTTTTCAAGAAGATATTCTTAATATCGTGTGTATACTATAGTATCTATTTTTGTACGTATCTATAATATTTATGTACGAGTATGTATTTTAATTTTTCATATTTTATATATATTACAGCTTACGAACTTATTGCTTCACGGATGTAACCCATTATTAAAATGTCAAAATGGTGACGATATTTATGAAAATATTTTCATGTTAATAAAACAAATTTTATCTGATATGGAAAATATTCAAACTAAATCTGCTGCTCTACCTAGTAAGATAATTACACAGTTATACTAAATGTATTTAATTGTGCTAATTTATTAATTTAAGCAAAAACTAGTTAGTTTAGTAACTTAGTTTTGAAAGCGCAGATGCTTGTGTTAATTCTCTTATATATTTCGGTTCGGAATATATATTTCGGTTTCGTCAGTCTATAGATAAAACGATAATTGCCAAAAATTTAAACACAAAATGTGCTATTTTTTTATTTTTCTTGGAAATAAACTTGGTTTGAGTAGGTTATTGTCGTAGCTGTTTTTTATTTTTTGTTTTGAAATTAGATTACAACTACTTAAAAACTTGCATCACTTGCAGTTGAAAAAAATAGTGCGAGTCGGGGTCGTCCACCGAATTTAACGGGAAGTAATATACAACTTAAGAGTTGACTAACTTAACTACTGCTATACTTCCTTCCTGAGGCTAGTCGTGGCACAGTGGCTCAAACTGTGATTGTAAACGTGATTGGTTGTGGGTTCGATCCCAATCGAGGAAATGAAATATTTATTTAAATTTATATTTCCATTTGTTCGCTCTGGTGTCGAGACAAAGCGCGGCGTAGAGTTCCGCCGCTCAACACGCAATGCCTCCAAAATTCGGTGGTAAATGAGGAACGGAGTGTTTTAACACTAGGTTCATTCTGCCTACCCTGCTGATTTAATTTATTTTACTACTTACTTGCGGGCATATGCACTCATTTTGTATAAAAATAAATACAGATATAAGTTTGTACTGGTTTTTTTCTGTAATGTATTTCTTTGCACTGTGAGAGAAAAACGGAACCTTTAAAAAACATTACGAGTAACTAGAAAAAATATAAAAAGACCATCACTTATGACGGGTATTTATAACTATACCATATACATCTAAAGTGTATTAATTAACTTCATTTTCTATAATTGTAAGGTGCAAAACAAGATTCGAGATCCAAGAAAACTGAGAAGCCTAAGAAAGAGGAAAAATTATCAACCAAATCCGCGGGCAAGATGACGATGGACGAAGTAGAAGATTACAAACAAAATGTTGATATGGTGACCGACTGCGCACGGACTATTTACATAAGATGGTTACAGACAAAGCTAGTAAGAGAGCTCATTGAAATCATAGATAAGTAAGTACAGTATAATATTAGGATCCATATTATATATAACATATACACTTTGTAAAATATATTATGTTCTAATTTTTCCAATTTTAGATTGACATTTAACTATTATCTTAAAAAAATAAAAAATTAAAAAATTTTATATATATATATATATATATATATATATATATATATATATATATNTATATATATATATATATAAATTAAAATGTTATTGCAGATACAAACATCGACACTGGAATATGATATTAAAGCAACTAACTGGAAAGATGAACATTGGTTTATGGTTGAATCCCACTAGATGTCTTGAGATATGGGACATATTATCTACAACCAAAAAGAAAATGTACAAAGACAAAAGGACATTAAGACATTTGATTGCTATTGTTATTTTTATGTCTTGGCACAACTATGGTGGAAGAGGTTTTGATCAAAATATAACAGCAAGCTTAAAGGATGCTATTGAATCAGACACCAGACGCTTATTACACCAACATAAAGTTTGTAAATCTAGCAAATCTGAAACAGATTCCTGGGAATTTGTTAATTTCAAATCAGAATTAATCAGAGATGTAGGTATAACGCTTGTGTAATTATTGTATAAATGACAAAATATTTACGTTCATTTAATAATTAATTATTATATTTGGATTTCTTTTTTTATTTTAGATAAAAATATTTAATGTCTGCTTTGAATGCATGCTTTCGTTAAAAGATGAAAAGGTTGTATGCCATTGGTGTGGATTTATTTCATTCTGTTCACAAGAATGCATAGAATTAAATGCCAACCGGACAAACTGTCACCCGTGTAGTGTTTTTATAACAAACAAGCATCACACAAGTCCAAATGGAACATAATATATACCAATTTGAGAAATATTTTTATTATTTGAGAAATACTATTGAAAATTATTAATTTATAAATATTTAATGGAGATAATAAATCTGTTTAAAACATGTGTATTTTACTTTTAAATTCCATTTCATTCTTTCTTTTATCTTTTATCTTTTCATTATTGTCTACTGATGTATTTAGTACAATTTTCCACTACAGTCAGGACAGTTAAAAAAAATAAAACGTCAGAATCAGAAATATGTCATAATAAACTTAAACCGCGTTATACCGTAATACCGTGTTATATGCGTCTTGTGCGAAATCATAACTGTAATATTAGCACGTATTTAAACTTAAAGATAAATTAAAATACAATATTATGAATAAGTAAATGAAAATTAACAATTTTAAATTGTCTATTACATTAATAAGAATGGCATCGTCCGCTAAAAAACTTAAATTATCAACTCCATTCGAGAATACTGAAACAAAAGTTAACATAGATGAATTTATGCAACAAATACACAAAAAGCGGGAAGATACTGCAGATTCAATTTTAAATTTCAAATTTAATAGAAAACGCTTACGAATTATATCTCAAGAACAAAGTGTACCTGATAAATGTGAAGGGGTCGTGTATTGGATGTCTAGGGACAGTAGAGTCCAAGATAATTGGGCTTTCTTATTCGCACAAAAGTTAGCACTCAAGAACGAAGTACCTCTTCATGTATGTTTTTGTATAATTGCCAAATATTTAGATGCCTCTGTCAGGCAATTTCACTTTTTATTGAAAGGTAAAATCGTTTTTTCATGACACCAATTTTTTTTTGATTACAGTAGAATCTCATTAATTTGGCACTGGTTCAGGCGAATTGTTGAATTATTCAGATTCCTGGATTGTAAAATAATAAATAACAAAAAAATAATTAAAGAATATATATTTATTTGATGGAAATGTTTTTTAACATGTAATGTTTCCTCAAATGTGTCTGAAAATTATATTCTCAACCAATTGCTAGATTTGTCAGATTGTAATATATAAGTCACTATTATGTGTAAATAAACACTGTTTTATAACATGCAATTTACTAAAATTTTGTTTTTAACCAAAATTCTAGGGTTAGAAAAGGTAGCTGCAGAATGTAAGAAACTAAATATATCATTCCACTTACTAGAAGGCAGTGGTGCAGATGCACTGCCACAATGGGTGGTGGAACATAAAATAGGGGCAGTTGTATGTGACTTTAATCCTCTCAGAGTGCCTATGGGTTGGCTTGAGGGAGTTAAGAAAAAGCTGCAAAAGGATGTACCACTTATCCAGGTACTATAATATTATTTATGTTTTGTGTTAATCAAAAATAAATAAATTTCTTGATAAGAAGTGTTCTAATGGAAATAAGAAGCTACAGCAACGGTTATTAATATGTTATTAACTGTTATTCATAAGATTATTATAAAGAATTAGTGTCACAGGTGAAACAATTATTTTATATAATGAATGCCCGTCTAATAAATGAGCATGTACAATAAAATTATGTATGGTGTATATTTAGTTTAAATTGTAATTTTTAAAAATTTTATCAAAATAATTCTTATAAAAATATGTTGTAAATGGTGTACTTGGAGGGTTAATGAAGTGTTTCATTAACCCTCCAAGTACACCACTTGTGGCTAGATTATCATATTATTAATAGATCAAAAACCAAGCTTATAATATATTTTAATATTTTCCAGGTAGATGCTCACAATGTTGTGCCATGTTGGGTGGCATCTGATAAACAGGAATATTCAGCGAGAACAATAAGAAATAAAATCAATTCTAAGTTAGATGAGTATCTCACAGAATTTCCACCAGTTATTAAACATCCTTATACAAGCAAGTTTGAATCTGAAGTAAGTGCTGTGATACAATTTTTATTTTTTTTATTCGAAAAATGTTGAGGCCAGTCATGGTGCAGGGGCACAATGTGTGACTGTAAAACTTACTGGTTGTGGGTTCAATCACTACTCGGGAAATAGATAAATTTATTTACATTAATATTTTCATTTCTTCGCTCTGGTGTCGACCCAAAACGCAGCGTTGAGTTCCACCACTCAACACGCAATGCCTCCAGAACCCAGCGAAAAGTGGGGAGCGGAGGTTACACTAGGTTCCCTCTGCCTACAATGCTGTGTGCAGGATACAGCGTGAAGCTGATTCGATTTAATTTAATTTAGAACAATGTTGAACCATACTAATTTTCATACATTAACACTACTATTATATAACCAGCGTGAAGTAGTGGCTTTATGCCACTGCGTTTCGCATCAGCTAATTCCGGGCTCCGGCGCCCAACCCACTTTAAAGGCAATGCTCCTGTAGCTCCTCTGGTGTTGCACGGGGTCGTGGGCGGCGGTGATCACTTACCATCAGATGACCTGCACGCTCGTTTGCCTTGTCCTTTTCCATAAAAAAAAAACAAAAATCTATAGTTCAAGTGAGTGAAGCCTTGCGGGTCTGCTAGTAATATATAGAGAAAGATGAATGCTTTTTCATTATTCTTTAATCTTGAGGCCATTGTGGTAATGTGGGTCAGTGTATTGATATAAATGATTGTTGTAAGTACAATCAACACCTGAGGGAATGAATAATTTTTATTTCCCCCACTAATGTATTAGAAAACAATTCTTAGCACTAGTTTCTGTCTACTATACTGGATCCCACATATGCCCTGCTTCATGTGGATATAGTGTAAAGCTTAAAAAATTAAGTTCGCAGAGTGATATTATTTCAAGACTTATACAAAATATGAAAGCATTGTGTGGTGAGTGGTGTAACTCAATACAGCACTTTGCCTCGACACCAGAGCGGAGAAATAAAAATGTAAATGTAAATACATATTTCATTTCCTAGAGTGGTGATCGAAACCACAACCAGTCGCTTTTACAGGCACACTTTGTGGCCCCTGCGCCACGACTGGCCTCACGCAAATGACTTAATTAAATTTGAATATGATTTAAGCCAATAGATTGGGATGAAGCAATTGAATCTCGAGAGGCAGACAAGTCAGTAGGTCCAATTGAGTGGGCTTCCCCGGGCTATAATAGTGCCATGAAAATATTGAAAAGCTTCCTGGACAAACGTCTCAAAATATTTGCCAGTAAAAGAAATGACCCCACAGAAGATGCTTTAAGTAATTTATCACCATGGTACCATTTTGGTATGTTGTTACTTCACTTTTTATTTTCTATTTTGTTTTGTTGAGTAACACTAAAAGTAACTTAAATTTAATGTTACTTTAAAACAATAAAATATATGTTCAAAATGTTTCTGATTTATTGCTCATAGATTAAATCCAAATTTCGATAACAGCTATATTTATTAACAATAAAACAATGTTTTAATAATATACTAATAAATTGTTTTAATTAAAGAAAAACTAAAAATCTATTAAATCCTTTATTAAATTTTTTTTTTCATAACATTTCACAATATTTCATAACAAATACAAAGAAAGTCAGTCCAGATCCTCCAGAATTAATCCTAGGCTCCCTATGCCTACATTGCTACGTGCAGGATACAGCTGAAAACAAAAAAAATGTCTTGGTAGAGTGACACAGCCAGTCTGACTGTAAACACAATGGTTGTGAGTTCAATTCTCACTTAGAAAAATGAACCTCCATGAGGATATCCTTCTATATTCGTCATACAATGTCAATTCCAGGTCAAATCTCAGTACAGCGAGTGGCGCTCTGCGTTAAAGAACATAAAAAGACTCATACTGAAAGTGTAAATGCCTACTTGGAAGAGGCCATTGTGAGACGGGAGCTCGCTGACAACTTCTGTTTTTATTGTGAACACTACGATAGTGTTAAGGGAGCTAGTGCGTGGGCGCAGAAGACTTTGGATGATCATAGGTTGTTTTATTGACACTATTTTATTACAATCATATTTATTTAACACTAGGTTCCCAGGTTCCCTGTTAAGTGCGGGATACAGCAAAAAGCTACAAATATATATTTAAGTCTATTTAAATGAATAAAATACTTTATTCTTTTAATATTATTTACTTTTTGCGTCGTCGTGGCTCGTGGGACAGGTTTGTCTGTCCAGGAACTTGTCGTGCGCTCTGGTAAGAAGGCAAAGCGCGGCGTTGAGGTCAGCCACTGAACACAGATTTTTTTGAAAATTTAGCAGTCATGCGCTGCCACTCTACTACATGCATATAGCACGAACTCCTATACAGTATTATTTTGTCAACTTTTTGTTTGTTGTTCCGATTATTACTTGCTTGGGAAGGCAGAAAAAGCTAGTGTCAAGGGAGATATTAGGAGAGGAACAAAACCCAATACCATACTTTGTGTTCCCATAGAGGTAAAATAAAAACAATTTATTCCCTCGAGTGGAAATTGAATTGACAACTATCAGTGGACAGTCAGACATTGTGCCTAAATGGCCTCCCTATATTCACTTTATTAATGGTGACACACAGGTGGTATAGTTTTAATTTAAATAAAAACTTGATATTATAATATGTTATTTGAAGCCACTAAACATATATGGTAGCGACTAGCAAGAAACGTATTAAGTATTCCACAACAATAACTGCCATATATCGCCTTCATATCTCTCTTCTATATGCTCATATCATTTCATCTCAATACTATTTTTGAAGAGAATTCACTCCAATGAATGACAATTAGTCATAATGATTTTAATTTTTTTAGCTTAGCATGCTGCGTCTCGTGTATGCAGGTAGACAAGATCTAGTGTTAAGACATTCCTTTCTTCACTTTCTGTTGAATTTCCAACAGTTTGGTGACGGAACTCAACGCTCTGCTTTGTCTAGTTACCATAGCGAAACAATGAAAATATTAAATAATTCATTTCTCTGAGTACGAACCAAACCCACACCCGTCGCGCGTGTCCTTTTAACGCAAAGTTTTTACAGGAAGGATAAAAGGAGTCACATTTACACACTACAGCAACTTGCCGACTCTAAAACACACGACGACTTATGGAACTCGGCTCAAATACAGCTGGTAAAAGAGGGCAAAATGCATGGTTTCCTACGCATGTACTGGTGCAAGAAGATCTTGGAATGGACTCAGTCGCCCGAACAGGCTTTAAAGTTTGCTATTTACTTGAATGATCATTACAGTGTCGACGGGAGAGATCCTAATGGTTATGTTGGTAAGTGTGTGCTTTGATGGTATTTTTTTATATTAAATGTAATTATCAACTAAATATTATAAAGAAAAAATATAAAATAAATACTAGCTTCTACCTAGAGCTTCTCCCGCATGGACTAATACAAATAATTAAATTGTTTATGACATGTTACATTCTAAATGTCTGACATAACAGTGCCAGCAGATACAGTGGGTAACAGCAAAAAGATCTACAATTTAAACCTAGCCTTTTTTGACAAGTAAACTTTCCAACATTATAATATTTTTCAATACAAACCAGTCGGTCCTGAGGTTATTAGATATATATTAGCGCGTCCAACCAAACTCTTCAGCTTTATGTTTTAGTACATAAATATAGATTACCATAAATGTGTTGTTCTTTAGTGATGACTATAAAAATATTTAGTATATAACTTACCCATTTCTATTATATTTCTATATATGTAAGCTGTAAATTAGTCTCTCCTTGTACATGATAAATGTCTATGTAAAATTTCCATTGTTGCTGTAAGTGTTTTTGTTATCTGAAATTGAAGAAGAAATTTTGAGAACCAACAAAACACGAAAGAAGGAAAACAGTTTTCAAACATCCTCAATGCAATTTAAACTCACAACCATTTCGTAGACGAATAAAAGATAGGCTAAAATATTTTAAACCCATACCTATAAAAATTAATCGAGATTCATCAACAGTTTAGAAGTAGGATTTTTTTTTTTCAAATCGTGATTTTTATCCATACTGTATTACGTGTGACGAAGTTACGAATTATACCAATATATAATAGATACCAATAACGTAAACACCTACAACACTGTATAGAGAGTACTTACATTTGAAGTTCATTTCATACAGAATAAAAAAAATGTTAACATTATGAGCCGCATCATCAAAACCTATAAAGTATTTCCCAATCATAATTCTGAAATCGGTACAGAAACACCTTCGGCGGGCGAGTCAGACTCATGCCTGGCCGGTTTTCTCTTAAATACACTTAAATAAACATTCGTATATTTCAAGCGGGCGTAGCCACTAAATTCTTAATGTAAAAAAACCTAATTAATTAAAATTAACAAAAAATAATAAGTAAATAAAAAATAACAAGTAAATAAAAAATAAAAAGTAATAATAAGTAAAATATTAATACAAAAAACTAAATTAACTACTAATTGAACAACTATATTATCAACGTTAAATAAATAAAGTATTAAAAATAACGCGAAATATAATACCAGATTAAAACAAAATATAACCAAACCAAGAAATAAAAAAAACGAATGTACTACTAGAATAAGCGAAGAAAAAAAAAACCACGTTGTATCTCACACACAGCAATCTAGGCAGAGGGAACTTAGTGGTAAGACACTCCGTTCTCCACTTAACCCAGAATTCTGGAAGCATTGCGTGTTGAGTGGCAAAACTCTACGCCGCGCCTTGCCTCGACATCAGAGCAATGAAGAAATGAAAACTTGAGTAGGGATTGAACCCATAATCAGTCGCGTTTTCAGTCACACTTTGTGCTTCTGCGCCACAACTGGCATAAATTAATATTTAACAGCAAATAACCGCACAAAAATAACAGTAGATAGGAAATATATGAAAATTTACAACACCGTCCACGTCATCTGCCCTTTCGGATCCGTAAGGCTGGTAGGCTAGGTCATTTTAAATTAGTGATATCTCCTAAAGTATTTACGAGTATTATAATGATATACAGTAAAGTATAATTTCAATCTAGATGAAATGCTAAAGGTGACTATTATATTTATTTTGATAAGGATGAATACTAAATTATAGAAAACACATTAAAAATACCCCAATAAATATAAATTTAAATTAAGTTTAAAAAATATATTAAAAAGATTACTGTGGCTCAACCTTCAGAAATAAACATATACCATCGCGGACTTTTTATATTTTCTTTAAAGGATAATATTTTTGTAGAACAGTTTTTATGACTCATACTATTGAGTCAGCGCACGCCGTGTGCATTTCGGGCGACCTTTTCTTAAAACCACGAAATTCCTTGTTGCTTAGCAACGATTGTAATTAGCATGTCAGACAAATTACATTTTAATATCCATACCTATATTATAAATTCGAAAGTAACTCTGTCTGTCTTTTACGCAATCAGGCTAATTCAATTGTGATAAAATACTCATATAGAGATACTTGAGGGTCTTTGAATGAACATAGGTTACTTTTTTTCTCATATTTGTAATATTGTCGATATAAACTAAGAGATTAAAATACTTTTTAATTTCACAGGCAATTTATTCTGCCATGTTAATAACAACCGACCGTTGCTAAGCAACGGTTTGCAAAGTTTATTTGTTGTTATAAGAAAATGAGCTTGCTTAACGCATACATGGCGTGCGCCGACTCAACCTTATGAGATATAGTCCGTCTAAACTCTTATTGATAATCGGAGGTACTCGCGTAAAATTGCGCAGAATACCTATGCGCAGAAAACGTTCGATCACCTGTTATGTTGTTTTACCCCACGCTCAGCAAATCATAATTGAATGATAATTAAAATATCTGATCATCTTTATGTTCTATATGTATACAAAACGAACATTTTATGAGGATATCTAAATATTGAAAAAAAAATCAGCAGTTCCATACATCGTTGTCGAGAATATAATCGAGACTAGCCTGAAAAGTATTTTTTTTAAA
>JAAIXJ010000027.1:214112-234652 GCA_013403705.1 Heliconius hermathena
GCCACATGTGGCAAAACCAGTCAAAACTTACCTGGAAACACTTCAATGGGAAGTTCTACCCCACCCGCCGTATTCACCGGACATAGCCCCCTCCGATTACCACTTGTTTCGGTCGATGGCGCACGGTTTAAGCGAGCAGCGCTTCCATTCTTTTGAAGAAGCCGAAAAATGGCTTGATTCCTGGATTGCCTCGAAAGATGAGTCGTTTTTCCGACGGGGGATTCAATTGCTACCAGAGAGATGGGAGAAAGTGGTCTCTAATGATGGACAATACTTTGAGTAATGTCATTGTAAGCATTATATTTTAAATAATTTTTTTTTAAACAAAAAAAACAGCGAGATATAGTGACTCACTCTCTGATGGTCTCGACGGCCTCCTCGTACTTCATGCCGAGCTCGATGAGCGCGATGGCGACCATGACGGGCGCGCGGCCCAGCCCCGCCACACAGTGCACCGCCACCGCCGCCTCCGGCTTGTTGGCAGCCCTCATTATAAAGAACCATCATTTAATTATTATTATTATCATAAATTTAATTCCTATATAAACAATATTGAAGAGGGACAATCTCGGACTACAAAGGCGACGGATGTGAGTTCGATTTCCTCTCAACGGAATGGATTATTTTCATTTCCATTGGACCGCAAATGAAAGGAGCGTTTTTACACTAGGTTCCCATGCCTTCCCTGCTTTATTTATGTGAGATACAATGTGAATCTAAAAAATATATAGAAATTTAGATATGAAGGTATGCAAATTGACAAAAATATTATTGTACCCAAAGTATACTATAGCTATAAGTTCGTGTTTAGTTATTAAATTCAAAAGCATGGCAGCAAACATAAAATTATATGATCTTTTGTTAAACTCTATAACTAAACAATACATATTTAAAATTACTACTTTTAATAATTATTTTTGACGTGAATAAGCACATCTGTATACACAAAATAACTAACGATATTTTTTAAATTTATATATGATTTGTATGTGATTTCATATTAAAATACGAATAACATAAGATGTGTGTTTATCTTATAATTGTTAAGCTTATTGTCATACCTGTAGAATCTATAAATGTATAGTGAATAGGTATATTCTAGACAAAATGAACGCTGAACATTACGCTTGATGCGGTATATGTTATTTGCGATATTGATACAATTTAAGACCATATTACATACGTCGTTAATCTTATAACAAATGTTAAGAAGAAACAGGCCAGTCGTGGCGCAGCGGCATGAGGCGTGACTGCAAAACCGACTAGTTGTGTGTTCGATCCCCACTCGAGGAGATGAAATATTTACTTGAATTTATATTTCCATTTCTTCGCTCTGGTGTCGAGGTTAAGCGCGGCGTTGAGTTCTGCCACTCAACATGCAATGCCTCCAGAATTCGGCAGAAAGTGGGGAACGGAGTGTGCGGGATACAGCGTAAAGCAGATTTTTTTTTAAGAAGAAACAAATCAGCCAATTATATTATATTTTATAACGCAGCGACTTCTGTTAATACACACATTCATATTGTTACATTAAATAAAGATATTTTGATAAGCATCAATTGTCTTAATTTTAAATACAGTATGAAAGAGCTGCTTCGGCAGACACGAAACTGTCTTACTCAAGACTAAACAGTATAAACTTCAACAAGTAATGTTTTGACGTTAACAGCCTGATGCTTCGTTTATATAAATGATCTCACTCATCTTTCAAATTAAAAAGTACATTTGGTAAACAAATATTAAAAGGGTTCTCTCTATTCTTACATATATTTCTATGAGCGTTTGAAAATTATAAAACGAAATCATACGTAATATAAATAAGTCAATGTTCCCATGTCGTGAATAGATAAACACAATGTCAAGTCTACTAGAATAAAATTACAAAAATATGTGGAACATCTAATAAATGAGCATAATAACTAATATTAAGATTTAACATTTGTGAGATAAGATCATTTTAAAGTTACATCATTGTACAGACATACAGACTGTTGAACTACATGATATTGGTATACTAATTGGTACAAAAATTTACGTGATGATTCTAAAAATATGATTGATGTATGTAAAAACCAATACAGGCAGACGTTTGATATTAAAATTATATTTATCTATAGACATACATAGACATTCTAAGCTTCTAGATCCACTGAAAGTGCAGACTATGCATAATACGATAAAAAAACATTAAAAAATCTCTTTCAAAGGGATCAAAGCTTTATAATTATATATCATACCCTATTTATTTTGGCATGAGACAAAATGTAAACAAAGAAGTATTGTTTCTAAAACTATAATGTATCTTTTCAATTTCAGAGTTATCATGTTTTAAAATATAAAAAAAATCTATATATCAAAAACAAAATAATTAGAAAACTTTACATTTAACAAAACAAGAAACTTGATAAAAACAACAAAAGTAAGAACTGAATCAAAACAGTACTGTCTTATGAACAGGTTGAGCAATAATAAAAATTACGGATATAATCTGACCGATAACAAAACACCTCATTTTAATGTAAAACGTCCGCAGTACCTGTACTAATTTATTATAGTAGTTTATTTTCATAGTATTAAAATGCGCCTAAGTTTGATAACTAGTTAGATTTTGGGTGTTTTTAAATGTCAAGTATTTAAGCATTATTTTTAATAATTAAGAAAATAATTTATGTTATTTATGATATCGAATGAAAAATCTTTATTTTTGATTATTGTATCTGTTTATTTTCACTTGATATTTTATAAAATTGCATATTTTATACATTGTAGATGAGTATACAATTTAAAAAAAATATATATAATTATAAAAATGATTTTATTATTGATGAAATCTATAAGTTTTAATCATAAATTATTATTATTTAATAAGTTCTATAGACATCGTTCAATAATATTATTTGCATCTGTTAATCCATAGCTTTTTTACTTTATATACAATATTAAACTCCATCAATCGTGACCTATAATAAAATTACCTTTTTTTATTTGTTTAACTTTTATCTAATGCCTTCGTGAATAGGGAATAGTGTTCTGCTCGCGGCTTCGACCGTATACACTAAATAGTAATAATTATGGAAGTGCCCGTTTTGCGCGCAAGCGCATAAAAATATTATTTTACGACGTTGCATTACATATTTTTGATATTCACCAATTTTACTCTAATAATATAACATGCATGTTGCATACACGTTTAAGTATGTTTTTAAATAACTTTTAGACCACTGGTTCCCAACCATGTTTGTAGTGAACTGGTTCCCAACCAGTGGTCCGCGGACTACTGGAACTAGAACAACTTTAATTTTATGACTGGGGATGGTGAGGCGAAGTTTCCGTTTGATTATCATAGTTAATTTTTATTATACCTACATGCATAGTGGTCCTTGATCAAGAATAGGTTGGGAACCCCTGTTTTAGATCAATACAGATACAGATGAATAAACTCACTTGTCGCGCAAAATCTCGAACCAGTCATCAACAACGTTGGCCGGCGGGAAGGTGCCGTCGTCGTAGGCGAGGTCGCGCACCTCGATGCTCTCCGCCTTCAGCGGCGCCGTGTCGTAGCTCGGCTCGCAGACGCGCACCACGGTGCACACGTTGTGCTTCCTTAGCTCCTGGAAATTGTCATTCCATATATTTATAACTAGTTTCTACTTGCTTTGCTCTCGAGTACTCTCGGAAACTCAAGCTCTTCCGTTTTTACTACATATTTTATTGTTACTCTACTACTAGAAGCATCACCAATAATTAGACATGGGTCTAATTATCCAATACAAAAATATTTTTTCAATTCGTACCAGTATCAGTTTTTCTCTTTTTCTTTCTTATTCAGATTTATTTTAGTAGCGTTTACAACAAATTCTTTAAGCTTTATAACTATAATAGTATAGACATGATAATAAAAGCAATGAACACTAAAATAATAATAGATTAATTATTTAAAAAAGTTAATAATGTTGATTCTTCTACTGTGAATAAAATTATGAAGAAGAAGAATTAAAATAAAGTAACATTAAAAAGCAGAACCTGGTAAAAAAAGAAGAGAATAATCTATTAATAATATAAAAATATTCTTTTACAAATATCTTTATAAAATTTCGAATCAAAACTTATGCTTTCAGTGTACCTACAATAATTAAGGCCTATTATTATAATCATTTCCGTTTCCCAAATGAAGGAAAAAAACTTCTAATACTTCTTTTGTTTGTGTAGAATAACTTATAATGGATTTCCTGGAAACTACACATTTACCTGCAGTTTTGTACAATTAAACGTACAAGTTCTTTGTTATCCAAATACTAAAAGGAAAGGGTCCACACAAAGAGCACTTCATGCATTTATTGAAATTTTAAGTCTTTCGAGAAGAATTGGTGTGAAATCTCATTGTAAAATCAAAAATTCTGCCTATTATGTCCACTTGGACATAATAAGCATACTAAAAGACTCCATTTAATATAAAGATTATTTTGAATAGATTTTTACGAAATGTGCCTATAGAAAGTCTTTAGGGTTGACGTTATTTATTAGGTAGTTTTTTTTACAAAAATATCGAAATATATTTTATAATAATTATATTTTTTTTATTTGTACTTACAAGAAAAAAACTAAATTTAACTTTTTAAGGTTCCTTTTTCATAAAATATGTAATTAGACATACCTAATATTTTCAAAACTATGTAAATATATTACATAGTATTTAAAATATTATCATGAAGAACAGATTTCTGGCGTTTCATATTATCAATATTGTAACTGTATTGAAATTAGAAAGTGAGTGTTGATAAACGAAAATATGATGAAGTATTATCTGTCTATATAGAAATGGAAAATGATAATCAAAAGCTAAAGTTAAAACAGTAATACGTAAAGATAGGGGCTATGACAAGGGTTAATACATATTACTCGCCACTCAGAAACTCGCATTTAAACCATGGCTCGAGTTTGTATATCATTGCAAGGCAGCATTCTACTCGTAACAATAGAGATGGAGATTTATTGTCAAAAGTATGCCTATTGTCTGGCCTACAATGGCCACCACTTTCCGCCCTAATCGACAGGACTCATAAAGTTAAACATGTACTTCGTTTTACTATCGAGCACGTTTACTGTAAAAATGGTCGGTGATAGTAAAGTGAAAAGATAAATACTTTGAAGTGTAATGTTGGCGCAATAATGTCCTTCTCGTGCCTTGATAAGGACAGCGATCCCACCTGAGGCGAATTCAAAGGATCCATTATATTCTAAGTAAAATGCGCGCAAACAAGAACATAAAACATTCAGTGAGACGACGGTTCACTCGTCTTTTCGGGGAAATTTAGATAAGGAAATTCGAGGGGCCAATTTTCTTAGTCATGACTCGCCGAAGAGACGGACGTATTAAGGGCATATCCTCCGACAAACAATTTCAGAACTACGTTTTATTTATATAAGGTTTACATTATGAAAATTTTGTACAAAATTTGCTAATTTACAGTAAAATTATTAAGAGAACATTACAAATCGTCCTACAGTAACAATAATTACAAAATGCAGCTTGTCTAATTGTATCTTTTTTAATTGATTGACGTATGTAATGTAGTATAGTTTTGGTATTACAATGTTACATTTAAAACTATAATCATATTCATTGGATAAGTAGGAAGAATACAAAACTGAAGAGATTGTAAGACTAATGAATTTGTTTTGTTGAACGTACTAATCTCAGGAGCTACAGGATCGAATTGAACAAATAATTTTGTGATATATAGTCCATTTACTGAGGAAGAATATTATATCACGTTAATCGTTTCGACATAACCCCGTAGTACCTGGAGCTAGAGTTATTTCGGGCACTGAAAATGTATCATATTGTCATAGGTACACTCATATATAACTGTTAGTTATTTCCATTTTACCATGTCAACAAGGAATGCAAGTAAACGCTAGTATATACAAATTTACCATTGTTGGTTTATCACAATGGCGAATTTTGCCGGCAGACATACCTGTAAGTAGCCTTGGATGGTGACATCCGATGGTCGGTCGGTGATGAGGAAGCGCATGTTCTTGTACTCGATGAGAGACGGCGCCGGCCTGATGTCTTTCTGCTTCATGATGACCACTTTACTTCACTGACGCACAATACACAGTTAAACTCTCGCACCAAGATGGCAAATTCACACGCGTCAAGTAACGATTCGTCAGAGTCTAAGACAAATTGTCACTCTATTTCCACACAACACACTACAGTTCCGTGGCTTCTGTTTAAAAAGGGTCCAATTATATAATTAGAACCACCCGCATGGATGACGATTTCAACCACTCGAGCACATTCGACGACTAACAAACTAAGGTTCCGAATTGGGAAACGAAACTAATAAATTATGCGACCAAACATAAGACGACGCGTCCTGCAAACTATAGGGTCCAATTAAACGTGGGATCCGATTTTAAGGTAACTGAAACAAAAGGATTATTATTATTTTATTGGTACATAAATGGGAAATTGTTCGTTGCGACATCATCTTTGTATATGTTTGCGTTCATGCGCAAGAGACGTTTTGCGACTGAAGTGAATTAAAAACTTTTTAAAAATAGCATACAGATTTCCAAGTTTAGGTCATGTGAGCGGGCACGTCCAGCGGTATTTGCGGGCCGGGCTGATCCAGTGCCAATAGCGCGTCACTTGTTAGCGCGTCCACCTCGTATATGTACACAGAGTCAGAGGCGATAATATTATTGTAAACACTTTACCGCACAACCACTACAACACTCGTCTTGTGTATATTTTGATTAATACCTCTTAATTAAATCCACACCGCTGAACATTATATACTCACATTCACACGAACATTGTAAACACTAAATTAAATCACGTAATGCGCCTCTAGATAACACTTATGCGGTACAATTGTATTTAATCGTCTATTGTTTACATAAAAAATAAATGTTTACTTAAAATATTGAATTACATGATATATTGTAGTTGACTACAGATCACAACGAAAGAAACAAAATATAGACTAGTCACATATTAATCAATAATATTATAAAAAATAATGTGTTCGTTATCTATTCTACGAAACTATAATAGAAACACTTACAATGGGTGGGTGTATATCGCAAAGTGCTTGGGGTGCGTGAGTCGCGCGCTCCCGGCAGCATGGGTCTAGTCGTGGCCCGCTACCTCGTCTCCACGGAAGCCCGTGAATTTATTTGTGTTGGGCCTGGCAGTACTCCGCGCTGTCCAAGCGGAACTCCATCAATGTCGCCACAGAACAGTTGCCCAGCTGCAAGCAAATTCAATTAATAATTGACGTTTTGTTTCCGCTAGAGCGACTAATTACACTCTCTATTCATAGTCATTAAACACATTTGGGGCATTTATTCGTTTGTTTATATGAAATTATTAATGGGTAGTTCCGTTTTTAAATGTTTGTATAACAAGATTGTAGGTTTACAGAAATTTATGGCCTGAACGATAAACATGATGATGATGCAAATCAAGTCTAACCTACTTTTGTGCACTTTAAGGTATTACCGATAGTGCTTTCTCCTATAAATTATAATAGCATCGAAATAATACCATACGATTATAATCCATACTGTAAAATGTTTCATAACCCAAAAAAGTATTTTCATATAATCTGAATAATTTTATTTTTGCACAGAAACAATTCGATAAAAATAACATTTTCTGGGTTACTGGCTAATGCGCAAAAGGCGTCTCAAGTAAATTTGGCAAACAATAAAGAGGAAAGTTAAATATAATAAAGTTTTATTCCCAAAGAAACCTGGCGAGTGAAAGAACAACAAGGCACGTTTTCGTTTTAAGTTGTTACTACGTCGATTATTAGTTTATATAATAGACGAAATATTTAGGATATTATTTATTTCACCAAAATTCATTCAAGGAGAAACACGCAGACTTGGGCCATAGCCAAACAGAACGCAGGAGATAGTCTACGTACGCTTTAGAACATTTAGGCAGCTCTATATCTCCAGATAGATTAATTACCGGTTTTAGTGCGGATATTAACGTAATGTGTCTTAATTACTGTACACATCATTTAACTTGAATATTTTATATAAAGAGAAAGAATAAGCTTTGACGATATCGATTTACATATGTACAAACTAAATGTAAATGTAATTACTGAATATAAAAAAATATTATATCAATACTAAGAAGACTATGAAAATGAAGTAAATATTTATCAATACAATTTTAAAAAGCTATAAAATTTAAAAGTTAAATAAATAATGTTCATTAGCTAGAGTGTAGGGTGAACGATCCAAAATGTGAAGAGACGAGACGGTCGATAAACTCCTGAGTTCCAGACCACCTTCCCATATTTAACAATGCAGACAGTTTAACAATTTTAGCATCGGGTAGATGCTAACAAACCGAATAACAAAGTCAAAGTCAGTTTGAGTAGCAAGTAATTGACATTGGAACATTTCTTAATATAATAACGAATGATACTAATAAATTTCCTACAATAGTAATAAATTGCTAAAGTAGAAATCACCATGTTTACCACCCAGTGCAAACATGCGTCAAACATAATCAATAGGGCTAGTGCAACATGCGTTGTTTACAAAGTGTTTACATTGATAACGTATTTAAGCAATATTTAAGGATCAATTTGGAAAAATAGAAACTGCTGCTAATATACTAGGTACTGATCATTTTAAATTATTTGTGAGGTAAGGTAGACTAACTAATGGAAGAAGAAAATACTTTAAATGAAGGGTTTCAAGCGACACGTGTAAGCTAGGCAAGTTGACAAATACTACCACGAAGTATATTTAGAGGTAGAAGTATAACTATATAACAATAGAACTTGTAGCGGAAACATCCGATCGAGGTCGAACGACCACAACTACTGTACTATGCACTTAGTTCTTTAGTAGTTGCTTCGTTTTATTACTTGTAATTCTAAGAAATTAACGTAGCCTACATTGCTATAGTATACTCCATATTTTCTTTTAGATCTTACTTTACGATTTAAAAGAATGTAGTCTAATAGATTGAACTATTTTTAATTACCCGTACAAAGCATTATGAACTCTTTAACGGTAAATTACAGTGGTATTTATTGTAAAACTCCACAATATTCATGAAACAATTATCAAATCTGTGGCTTATCTCGCCAATCCTGAAAGGCATTAAATCATATGTAACTAAGTCACGTAGTACAGTACCACCCAAGATGGCTGATAAAGTATCCACTATCAATGTCATACAATATAATCCATATAAAATATTTTGTCATGTCAAACCTGTTAATGATATTATGTTCCTATTAAGTGTATCTTATTTCAAATTTGATTAAAATTATTTTAAGACCTACGACGTGTTTAATGACATTAGATTATATTATATTTTTTTAAAACATATTTGATTAATGAACATTTAAATTGAAATTTATATAGTTCTTTCATACCATAATTATTATTAAATTAGACAAAAAGAAACTGACACGAAAGGCTACATTCAGAAATAATTTACAATATCAACAAAATAAATAGGATGAATAATTAATGAATTTATCTACTATTATATAGCATCCCAATTCACAGAACTAACTAATCCTTATAATTAATATAAATAAAGATCTAACGACTATAATTGAAACTAAATTTTGTTACAAAAACCTACAGTATCCTTGCCAAGATAATTTGTACGAATATTGCCGTGTTTTTTTAAATGTAGCAACTCTAAATATAATGCGCCGTACAGAAGCAGTGAGAAAGTAGGTGGATGTGGCAACGATTCTTTGTGTAGACGCTCCCAGGAGCCGCTACTCTAATAAAACTAAGTGCACAAACAATAGTGTGAAACGACCTAATAGTGCTATATAACTTACTATCAGCTCAGCACAGTTACTGTTCACTTTCTTTTAATTAAAAAGCTACTATACTATACTTGTCATACCTTAAAATATGCTAACGATATGAATAATTGACTCATAGGTATAGCCAAAAACATTTTTAAAAAAAAATTAAGCAAAGTAACTATAATGTGGTCTAAATATATGTGCAACTGTGTATCCTAGAAGATTATTAGAAAATACTATATATACAGATATTTACTTTCTTATTCTACAGGTGGTGAAACCACTTGTGGAATAAAAAAGGGTACCAAAATGCAAAAAACAAAGGAAGCATCTGGGAATCTACCTTCATCTATAACACATTACCTGACCACTTATTCTGATCATATCCAAACTACGAGGTTTTATAATAATAATATATTTATATTTAATCCCGGAAAGTTAGTTTCGTCACAGCGCACTCATGCCTTCCTTCATAAACGTGTCAGCGTTACAGAGCACCGAGGTTAATGATGACACAAAACGTCACTTACTCTTATTCCACGGAACAGGTGAAACTATGAGTGTCGGAAACGTAAAGTTAATGGCACAAACGTGAACTAGTGGATGCACAAGCAACAAAAGCTGCCGTCGGAGACAGAGGAGTGAGGTATGCGTTCACATCGCACCGGGTGTACACGGTCCGTGCCGCGTTCGAGCAGAGACTGGCGGCGGCCGGCGAGCGCCCGCCGACGTCACGACGGCGGTGGCGTCATCGCCATACATCGCGCGACGCACCCGTCCACTAACTTATCGCTTCAACTTTTCGCGGTGCGGTGCGACGGCGCTACGCCCGACCACTAACAATATTTTATGACGGGAGTAAGACTAAACAAATCTAAGCACGGACTCAAATACGAGTAATATTATCATGAGAGGATGTTTAAACTAAAACATAAGAATATATACTTGGGAGGAGCCGCAATCTAAGTTAAGAAACGGCATTTGGCATGCGGGTTAGATTGTTTTCAATATTGTGCAGGGGGAATTCCATTACTGGCATCTGTATTCTAATAATAGCAAATCGAGAAAGAATCCGAGTGAGCTCCCACGCAGCTGCAGAACACATCTGTGACTTTATGTGCAGAATAAAATCATATTTTTTTAAATGTATAGAAAATTGAAACAATCATTTTAAATTGTTTTAAAAAGAATTGAACTATAGTAAATGTTTGATATTACATCTAGCTCAAAAAGTAAATAAAAAACAACTATTTATTGTGAGCGTAAAATCATCAATATTTTCTATTCATAATTAGGTAAT
The DNA here is from genome assembly GCA_013403705.1 of Heliconius hermathena. Lineage (NCBI taxonomy): Eukaryota > Metazoa > Arthropoda > Insecta > Lepidoptera > Nymphalidae > Heliconius > Heliconius hermathena. The sequence goes on from JAAIXJ010000027.1 coordinate 225,231, forward strand.
AAGTTATAGTATAAAAATAGACTAATAGGCTCTTTGCTTCTTTACCAGACTTTGACCTAAAACATCTAGACGTGTTAAGTTTAAATAATGTATTTTATGTTTTATTTCACTTATAACTGCATTAAAAAAATCTCTTCTTTTTATTGTCCCCTCAAGCTGCGTAAAACTAGAGAGAGTTTGTATCAGACGACAAGATACAACGCAAGTGATTTATCTGAAAGCGCGAGGTAAACGAATTTATATATTTTTTAGCTTTACACTGTGTCCCGGATATAGAGGCCTCTATTTAGGACCCCATGAATCTTTTGCTCAATTTTCGATACGATATGTTACGCCACGCTGTTTTCATACCACAACGAGGAACTTAATGAATTTTCTCCCCGAGTGAGAATCGAATTTACAAACGCTGCCCCATTGCGCCATAACGGCCCCATAATATATTTTAGTTAGAACATATAATAGAAACTTTCTCACCTCTGAATGAGAATTGACCTCACAACCACCAAATTATACATTAAAACATTTAAAAATATGTTCAAAATTATATTGATTTGTAACAAGTTCAAATCGAGGTAATCTATATATAATATATAAAAGGACATGTTCCGACTGACTGAGGTAAGACGCACACACAGCCGTAACCGCTGTGCGTAGAAACGTAAAATTTGGACAGATATTTATTTTCGTATTCTGAACATCCACTAAGAAGGGATTTTGAAAAATTTTAAACCTAAAGAGGCGAAATAGGTGTTGAAAGTTTGTATGGATTTTTTTTAAATCGGCACCGATTTTTATAAAATTAGAAATTCAGACTCTTAAAAATATTTCATTGAACACGTGTTTCGTGGTTTTTTAGAATTCACCCCTAAGGGTGCAAATAAGCGGGCGAAACTGCGCGCGCCCACTAGTTTATCATGAAATTTATAGATACATCTTAGATACATTTAAAATATGTCATTTATTTTATTCATACTAAAATGATTATTTTGGTTTTGCATTAAATTTGCATACTTATTGCATATTAGCCTCGACTTTCGAATAACTTTCTATGTATATTTACCTTTAGTAAAATCATTTTCCTTTAAATAATTGATAATATATTTACTTATTAAAAGTTTATTTTAAGTAATTGCTAATATAGTTTATTTAATAGCTAATATAGTTTATCAATTATCGTGTTAATTTAACTACCTATTGAAGTATTCTTGGCATGCCGTCTAAATTTGCCTGTTTTATGTTCGACCACGTGACCAGTTCACGTGGCTACGTTCAACGTGCAAACCTTCTTCAACAAACAATTGTTAGCTATTGTTGTTCAGCTGTATTACTCCTACGACAAACGTGCAGGTATATTTCAAATAAAAACTATTGGATTGTACTACAAAAACTCAGTTTTTCGTGACTAAGTTTAAATTATGTAATGTTATACATAATGACACTGAAATATACAACACTTACTGTTTAATATGGATGATCTTTTAACAACTAATACTTTTAAAGTTTCAAAGAAATCGTCAATTTGAAATCTTAGATGTCCAAGCAGGGATATAAACCGAGTCGCAAAACGGTATATAAATAGGACTGCCACAACCGCAATCACGTTGCTCTAATAACAAAGCCCGAAGGTCGGCTCTTTGATTAATACTACCAAGAAACACCAATAAATATATATTAAAAACAATTCCAAAAATTTACGACAATTCCTTGGTAAAGTTAAAATCTCTAAATGATAAAAGGATAAGCGAGATATGATAGACAGTATCGAGAATATTCCAAAATTTATATAAAGGCTTATCACAATTTCCAATAAAAATGTATTTCTTAATTATATAATAGATCACGTATATATATATATATATATATATATATATATATATATATATATATATATATATATATATANATATATATATAGATTAGTATGTCATATCATACAGTACAAATATACTATGTATCTGTCAAACAATATGAATCCATATATATCTCTAAGCCACCAAGGGTTAAAATTCCGTCAATGGAAAGTGAATGTAACCTGAGCTCTTTGTGCAGCAGTGTTGGCTGGAGGGGGGACTCGTGCAAATCAACTTTCACAAAGCCAATGTGATGTTAGTGCGATGCGACTAAACTATATGAATATTGATGGAAGGAAAGGATCGAAATACAGATTACTATCTACTAATTAAACAAGAAATTAAATAGAATCACCTAGCAACAAATCAACCTGTACGAATATACACACAGACAAATTGTAAAGTTCGGGAATACGCTTCGTATCAGCTAATAATTTCGTACCGGTTACGAGTTATCGCGCATTTACGTGACCTAAACTTATTCGAGTACCCAATAAGAATATACAGCTGAATTTAGTGACTTGAACGATAAGGAATTTTAGCAAACTAAATTTAAATTAATGGAATCGAAATAAAATATTTTGACATTTAATGTTTAAATTTCTAGTCTTGAAATAAAATTTGACATACTTTGTGGTACAGGTGCATAGCGGTTTTAAAGCGTATTTTACATCTGTTTATATATAATGTTGTCTGACGGGACAAGCGGTGCAATCCTACCCGTTTGTATTGCAACGGGAAACGGGTCGCGACCCACTTCGTTGGGATCAATACTCGGTCATCGACTCCGCCTGCGCCTCGTACTCTCGCTTGTTCCTACCCTATAGAATAGGTAGGATCCGCGACCTTCTGGTGATACGACGATGCTAAAAATAGCTACGTTGGCGCAATGTCAGCACAGATAAATAAAGAATGACCTTTCGGTTGAAGCATCTTCCCAAATTGGGTCATGTTCCGACAATTTACTTTTTAGTGTAACAGTGTGAAGAAATGAAAATATAAATAAAATTAAATATTTCATTTTATCGATTGGGGATCGAACGCACAACCAGTCACGTTTACAGTCACAATTTGTACCCCTGGCTACGACTGGCCTCAAAAATATATATATTTAATTGTCTTTTAACTGCGCATTTAATAAATTATACATCATAAAAATTACCGCAAACATACTGTATTAAAAGACAGATCATTTGATCGATACCAATACGACGAATTGATATAAATATTATGAACAATTTAATTACGTTTTGATTAATAATATTTTTTATGTTATCATTTAGTACAAATTCAATATAAAAAATTTTGTAATATTATATAATAACATTCAATTGACATGAAAATGTTTGATTTGCTGCTATAATCCAATCGTTAATGAGAACAGATACCATCGGACTAGACGAACGCCCACTTACGAAAGACGTAAATGACACAGATAAAGTTCAGTCGGGACAAAACGGTTAACTGTGACGTCAAACATAAAACAGACTAAAGATAGGTAGATAAAATATTTTAACAAACCTACACACAAGTACATGTTGCTGGCAGCTTAGTCTACATTTTTATAAGCAGTCATTAAATTATTAAAAAAAAATTGGAATACAAAATCTATATTTTTTATAATTAAATTTCAACCTGTATGTTGATGATTTATTTAAGTTTAGCATAATTAAGTTTACCAATAAAACGGGTCATTCAAATTTGATTCTTTTTAATTTATTTAAAAAAAATGTCTGGAAATCAGTGTACTATAATAATAAGCGTTGACCTTAAGTATTTATAGCTTTCGAAGGATCAATACGAGGTTGGTTAAGGCGTTATAGCAAGCAAAATCATTAACGTGTCCTGACCGTGGCGAGTTACTCCCGACGTGAGTCGTGACCTGGCTCAGTGACCCGAATGCAGACAAGTTTAGCTCGCGCAATTTCTAAATCCAAATTGCACATCTTGACATTTAGACACTGTAAATTTATTCATTTATCCTGGGAAAAGGGCAAAATGCTTTTAGCAACTATAGGTGTAATCACGAAACGAAAGAACAGAAACACGTTTAGATCAAGCACGTATTTGCATTTACAAATGCTGCCATACGATGATAATAATAATATGTATATTATTGGCAAAAACTATGACCTATAAATAAAGTACAATATTTTTATTGATACATTCCATTTACTTTGTGGTGATTTTCAAAAATTTATGTTCTATCTCTTTAAAGCAATCTTATAAAAAAAATACATATATACCAAACCATATTATATTTTAACAACTTTATACCGAGGTCTATAGTAACAAAATTCTATACGTATATTAAAACGTAATAGCTATATTATTAGTTACACATAAGACTCGTTTATTACATCACAATGCGCAATAAAAAGAAGACCTATACAAGTAAAAAAAATAATATTGCATGTTCGAGTGTGACTGATAAATAATAACATAACTCTAGAAAATTATATCAAATCATAAATAATTATGGTAATTTTATATATAGAAATTATGAAGAATGCAAAGAATGAGGAAAAGCAAACAAAAGAAACAGCAGAGCTAAGATTTCACAATATTTTTCTGATTATCGTTCATTGCAACTTCCGGACGAAATAACTGAAATATCTAATGGAATTATATCTAATCTTTTCATCTTCTATAGCAGGGGTTCCCAACCTTTTAGTGATCAAGGACCACTTTTATATCACTATGACCTACACCTATATGAGGTATAATAATAAACAGAGATTTCACCTCACCATCCCCAGTTATAAAATTAAAATCGTCCGCGGACCATATTTAGGCTTCTGCGGACCACTGGTGGTCCGCGGACCACTGGTTGGGAACCAGCGTTCTATAGAATTATGATAAAGACGTTTTTAACATACCTATTCAATGAATATACTTACGTTAAGAGACAATGAAATTTGTACAAACATATAAAATTTTGTTTACTTATATTAAATTTAGATCTACAATAAAAAAAAACTTCACCTTTCCGTGTACTTGACATTTAAATAATAATCGACCTAGTATAAATGAAGTTGTGTCTGCGAGACTTGTTCCCCCTCTTGATGAATATTTTTAATGTATGTGAAATATAAAATTGCAGTGTTATGAGAATTGAAAATAACTGTTGTATTTAATGTTTGAAATTCGGCCGTGAAACAAAAGTTAGTATTAAGCAAATATAAATAATTTTCTCAGATTTGTAAAAGAAAATATTATGGATTTCAGAAACTTTGCTACTGGATGTCATAGAGGAAAATATTTACGTAATATATCATTAGAAAACATATCGGTCTACACATGGAACGATATTCAAATACACACAATTAAATACAAATGATGCCTTATAAAGCTACGTCACATCGTTAGAGAATCTTTCATATTCCGCTTACGTAGGCATTCATTGACAGCATAAATGCTAGGGAGCTCATCAATCATGCCTGGTGTGTCGTGAAGAAAAGACGTAGAGAGAGCGTCGCCCTTAGGTTCGAAAACCCGCCATTCGGGAACTGCGTACAACGACCCTAGAGCCCTTGCGGACTGCGGTATAAACCGGTGTACATAACCAGTCGACTGGCCCTCCCTCTTCTAATAGGCGGCACAAAGACGCGACGGGAGGGATACGTATATGAATATTTTTTAATAAAACTACAGGTTCGATGAGTCACAAGAGTCTTCATTAATTTATTTACTAATTTCAATAATATACTAGTTATAAGTTATCGCCAATAAAATGTAGTGATGAGAAAATCTAATGAGTATACTTTATTTTTCACTTTTAAAGTCTTCTAATGACAATTTTATCAAATACGTATATACCTATTTGATAAAATTACGATAAATATAGGAATGATTGTATTATAATAAATTGTGATATTTTTACAGAACTTATCGAATTACTATAAAAAAATATTTATCGAGCGAGTGTAATTTATCCGAATTTATAACTACATATTTGAAATAAGATGTATGTTTCTGGAGCGTGAATTACTTTTATACAAATTTCCTTAATTAGAACACAGATCTCAATATGTCATTCACATACTTTTTCTAGAGCTACGCTAGTTGTTTCTATGCCAACGCGATATTTCAGTACTGATGACGCTACAATGTTCGCCAAGCCCAATTAGGCTGACTTCTAACATAATAAAAGCAAAATGACTCGTTGAGCCATTACATCTACTAACAATAATACACAACATAACGATTTCCTTACGTTGTTGTACAAGTTTATATAGTTTTAAAGGTAATGGCGTGAAATCTCTAGAGATCTTGCTAACGGACCAGCATCGACGTACGCGCCGGGTCAACACGCTTGCCAAGGTCGGATCAATGTTCTTCACCCTAATCTGTTAATATTATATTTTTGTTTTAAACATACCTAGCTAGACAAATGCTTTAAGAAAATAATTAAATCGCTATTTTTTTAACATTACAATAATTATCGGCGCTGCTTGGAGATATCTTCAATTCTAAGGAGTTGCCATTATAATGCAATGACGACATTACGTAACTTATTTACCGCGCTTTGCTTAGCAAATTACGTATGGGGTACAGTAAAGGTATGCCTGATAACTCAGTTTGACGTCAATAATACTTCATTACAAATTGAATAATCTCATTTCTAGAATAACATCACAGAAGATTTTAGTCAACATTTAAATTACTTGACACAGTAAACTAAATCTTCATTCAATCTTCAATTTTATAATCCTCTCTTGCTATGAATCTATCTATAAAAGAGCATTTCAATATTATAAGAATAATGACATCAAGAGATGAGATATAGTTGATGACAACCAACCAGAAAACCAATAAGATCAAGGAAAAGAAAGGAGACCAAAATTTACTTTTGAAGGCGCTCTTCCAGTTTCCAAACCGTTCAATTAGGACTCTATTTAGCTCTCATAAACAATCACTAAATATTGTAATAGTCAATATTTAAATGAAATACATATATCACATAGACTTTATGTGAATTTCCTGAGAAGACTATGTGGTTCTTCATTTTTTGTAAAATTTAAGAAAATAAATCACACTAACAAATTAAAACTAAAGCACAAAAAATTAAGACCACAATAAGAAAAAGTATTATAATAAAGTATAACATACAGATTTTTATGTTAAATGATTTTATATAGAAAACACAATGGCTTATGATATGTATTTAAAATAGTAAATCCTTACATATTGTATTGACAAAGTTTAGTTTTTTTTTTTCTATAAATACATCTGTCCTAGAAAAACCAAGATGTGACAACAAAAACATGACATAGGCAATAAAAAAACAAGAAAAGTAAGCCTTTTTGTTGCAGGTAGTGAGGCAAGACTCTTTATAGGGCTAGGGACTACTACCTGCTTGTGGGCAACTATTAAGTATTTGTACATAATACAATTGTAAGTTATAGCATCAAAGATGTGTTAAGTGTATATTTGTGTATAAATTATTATTGATATTCTTTAATAAAAACTTGTATATATAGTTATAATCTAACAAATAAAAAATGTTTATATATAATTTTGTAATACTACATATTATATACTTTTATTAAATAGACTTAAGCTCTATAAAGGTTAGTATGACTTGGCAAAAAATATAAAATTCATGAGGGTATTTAGTAATTACACAAGGATATAACAATAGTCAGGTTATGTGTCTAATAATTTAAAATACACTATGCTGTTATTTCTTTAGTATGTTTCAATAAGTATTTTCAAAAATTTGGAAAAAATAGAGTATAATTTAATAAAGAAAACGCGTATTCATAAATAAATTATTGTGGCTCATCTTATATACTTATATAAGTAATACTTATATATATAAGTAATAATAATTACTTATATATATAATAATTACTTATATATATATAAGTAATGATTTCGAATTTTAATTTCGAAATTTGTCTTATGAGCGGTTTATACTTAATTGTGTATTGTGACGAACACCGTTAAAAAGCGTGCATAGAATAATGTACATTATTAATATAATAAATAGATATCTATGTAAAACTCCACCTTCGTTAACATTTAAAGAAAAAATATAATTATACCACGACGCCTATACTGTGACGTCCTTAGACAGGGAGGAAGTGACCTCCATAAATGTGTTACATGAATATAAAACGAAATTTTCTCTCATCTTTTTTTTTATATCACTTACCTCCACAGCCATACACATTGAATAAAACTTGAACGGATTCAGCCGTGAACAGCTAATAAATTCACCACACACGCGGAAAACGTGTGCACTGCACAGAAAAAATTGTGATACTGATATTCGATGTTGCCAATGAAGAAACTGTGTAGAGTTGCTAGTAGTTAAAATTAATTCCATACCATTTCCTTCCATCATCCACCATTATTAATGGTTTGTGTAAAAATGTAATTATTTGCCCCCGGCAAATCCACCGCCGCCGGAGTTCTCAAATATTAGAAATAAAAATATTATGGAATATCATCAAATATATATATTTTTTATCTTAATTATTTTGCACATTTTAAATAAATATATATTTTAAATAAGAGCAAAAAGATTGCTGTAAAATTGAAATGTTCGGAAGACACGAGTTTTATCAAAGTTCATCTAAAAATCATTACATTAAAATTTTTATAATTACTTTAGACATGGAATTATCAATTATGAATTTAACATAAATCAATTATCATTGTGGATTCATCAAACAGATACAGAAATATCAGCTTCCAATCCCTACTCGATAAAATGAAATATTAATTTAAATTTATATTTGCATTTCTGGTGTGGAGGCAAAGTGCGGCCAGTAGCGGCGTTAGGGTAGGGCGAGGTTGGGCGACCGCCCAGGGCGCCGGATAAAGAGGGGCGCCGCAGATGTCCGTTTTCGCCCAGTGCCATTTTATGATCCTTTATAATTTCCTATTCCTATTTCCCTAATAGATTCCTTACTCAGCAATTGAATCCCCCGTCGGAAAAAGGACTCATCTTTCGAGGCAATCCAGGAGTCAAGCCATTTTTCGGCTTCTTCAAAAGAATGGAAGCGCTGCTCGCTTAAACCGTGCGCCCTCGACCGAAACAAGTGGTAATCGGAGGGGGCTATGTCCGGTGAATGGGGTAGAATGGCGGCGGGTGGGGTAGAACTTTCCATTGAAGTGTTTCCAGGTAAGTTTTGACTGTTGGTTGGTTGTTGGTTTTGCCACATGTGGCCGAGTATTATCATGTAATAAAATCACTTTGTCGTGTCTTTGCTCGTATAGTGGCCGCTTTTCTTTCAGAGCGCGACTCAAACGCATCAACTGAAGTCGATAGCGAGCTCCCGTGATAGTTTCATTAGGTTTAAGCAGCTCATAATAAATTACGCCCTGCTGATCCCACCAAATGCAGAGAAGAAGCTTAGAACCATGGATATTTGGTTTTGGCGACGATGTTGATGCGTGACCCGGCATGCCCCACGATTTTTTTCGCTTTGGATTGTCGTAGTGAATCCACTTTTCATCCCCAGTGACGATACGGTGCAGAAAACCTTTTCTCTTTTGCCGTTGAAGCAACAATTCACACATGAGAAAACGTCGTTCTACGTCTCTCGGCTTCAACTCATA
>JAAIXJ010000027.1:235989-253044 GCA_013403705.1 Heliconius hermathena
TATATATATACATATATCCTTTATGTTGCAATATTTATAAATTTACCTGTGCATGGGTATTCAGCTTACAAGAATTGTTTTTTGTTCAATGAATTATTTTTCACTCAAAATAAATTATGAAAAATAATATTTTATTGTTTCTTCAATTTGGAAACTATTATTGGTGTGTTTTATAGCACTCGGTGTCAGAGATCGGGTGAATGGCGTTGGTGGGAAAGGAATTTCTTCTTTTCCCACACATTGTTGGGAAATAATTCTGTCATAAGTAACGTTAGATTAATTTAGGTTTAGGCAGATTACTTTCTTTTAACATCGAAGGCAGTAATCTTAAATTTATTTTAGATTTAGTTTGTATTTCATTTTAAATTTTAATTAAAATAAGTTTAATTATAAAATCATATTTTCTTAATCCTCCAACTGCAGCCCTTGTAACTGGTATTGTAAAACTACATTCAAGTATGAAAAAATAATAAATACAAACCATAAATTACGATTCTCAGGCACAACTTCAGGCCGCGGTCTTGAAATTCTCAGTCCTTCATCACTTTCATTGGTATTAGCTAAGAACAAATTCATTTCATAGATTATTTATCTTGTATAGAAGTAGATGTTTTTTAAAGTATTGTAACTTAGTAGGAAATGCTGACTAATAAAATATTAAAATTATTTTTATTTCTGCCACCCACTGAATTCTCGAAGTAAATTTGAGTGACGGAACACCGCGCTTTGCCTTGTTACCAGAGCGAAGAAATGAAAATATTAAATAATTAATACCCCAAGTGGCAATCAAAGCCACAGTCACAGCCATCGCATTTAGTCACACACTTTTGCCAGTGTGCCAAGACAGCCTCAGGGCTACTTTCCCATGTCTCTACTTACACCTATGTTGAGTTTGAGTTTGGGCAGAACTTGTGGGTTTGTCAGTAACAGAATCTATTAAGTCCCTCTTGACATGGTACATAAAATCTTTATAGTTTGGTAACATTTTTTCAATAGAGCCATTTGTTTCACAAACTGTATCCTCAATGTTTACTGCAATATTGGATACTGCCAAGTCTTCAGACCTCTGCAAAAATAATGTTGTTAGATTAGTCTTACTATTTTAACTCTAATTATGTAAATTAAATGTATTCTATACTTATATTCTTAATTTTTTTATTGCTATGTTTGTTTAAAATTCACCATTAGATTCACTATCAGGGTTCCATCAGATGTAACACCATGTAATATATACAATTTCTCCTCTAATACATATCGTAAAGTATATTTTTCACTTGCATTCCAACCAGAAGGCAATAATTCACTTTTTGATTCGTTTCCAGAAAAACTTCTCTGAAATTAAAAAATGAGTAACCTTTAAAAATAAATACATTTGTGATGATATATGTGTCTGCACATGGCAGAGATACGAGAAAAACTGTTTATTGGGGTTATTTATTAATTTAATAGAATGCAATACAATGTCTTTTTTTAATTGTTATCTGTTTTTTTGGCCATACTTATCTCAGATACAGCTTAACCAATTGAAATGCAGTTTTCATCAGTGAAATAATTTTAAAATATTTTGGCTTTTTTTGTTTATTTTTTTCCCCTGAACATTAGTATTGTTTATTTTATTTCAATTGGTCCATAAATAAAAAAAACATTTTAATATGAAATACCTTATCCAACTAAATTACTGTAAAATAACAAATTTATTAAATTGGCTGAAACTTGAGTTTCCAATGTATAAACATTTTCCAATTTTCAAATTTGTTTCTAATGATAATGTTATTGAACACATAAGTAAATCAGATTTTGTCCTCCTATAGCAGGGTCAGGGGGTTACAACCATCATAGTTACAGTCAGACATTGTACCATTACAATGGACACTGTAAACAACAAAGTGGCTTGGCCTCTCTGGGAAAAGACAAAGTGGATGCCAAAGGAAAAGAGAGACCAGAGCTCAAAATAAACCAACATGGAGAAAGATGGAGGAGGCTTTTTATCCTAGAGGGGCTTTGCAGTAAACAATAAATAAAAAAACATTACAATATAAACACCTACTTACTGGAGAGATGAATAAAGCTAAATAAATAAATAAATAAATTGTACCCTTGCATTGTAATGGCCATCAACCAGTACTGTACCTATTAAATTAATAATGTATGATTTTATGTAAGATGTGTTGGTAAGAAATTATGAATTATTGTGCTAATTTAATTCATATGACTAAATTCATCAACTTTGACAAAATTTTTTATTTTATATTGTAATAGGGAGATATGTAAAATTCACTAATAAAGTTTAAATTAAGGTTTTTAATAGATGATTAATATTTGCACTTTAAAAAATAGATTAAAAGTAGAAGTATAGTTTATGTTATTCATAATAATACCTCATCTCCCACTCCGATGTTCCGGAAACCCCGTTTTGTTAAATTCCAATGAATAAATGATACAATAACATCAGATTTTTGCTTGATATCCTTTTCTACAGTTTTAAAAGTCAGGTCCCATCCAAATAAGGGATCTGTAGCCATATTTACAAATGTGCAAATTGGTTTCACTCTCTGCAACAATAAAGATAATAACTCAACTTAATTTTTGTTTTTAATTTTCTAGTTGGTAGATTGTAACTACACTACTGAATACATTTTTTAATCTGTATAAAATTACATTAACAGAATAATGGGAGTACTTAATATTAACAACTTGCCTACAATTCGGCTTTAGTCAATGAAAAGTTAATACTTTAGTTATTTAATAAATATTTACATGGAAAAGTACAACTACAAATAACGCTTGTCATAGGTCATGTCATATGTCAAATCATACAGCTGACAAATGGCAATTAAATAACTGTCAAATCTGTAGATCTGTCACATTCAAAAAAATCATGTCAGGCTTCTAGACTTGATAAAAAACCGAACTAAAAATAAAGAATTAAATCGTATAACAAGGCTACTTATGATAAATATTTGATGAAGTAAATAATAAAATATTAATGTCAGTTTATATTTTTCAAAAAACTTCCATCTTGTATGAACCATTAAAACCTTAAATGTTACGAAAAGTTAATAAATTGCCAGTATGGTTTTTTTTTTATTATAGTCGAACAAGAGGAATAAATATATTTTTATGTCAAAATACTGTTATTTATGTAGATTTAGTTAAAAAAAATATTTTTTAAGAACAAGTTTATATTATATAAATGTTACTGATTCTTTTGGTAACACTTGAAGAGTCAACCACTATGGTCTTGTAAAAACAATATGGCGGGCAGTGTCATCTCAGGATCGTCGTGAATATAACGTGAAATAATGAATTTTGTTGTTTTAGAATATGGGTGAATATGTGCAATAATCTATTAGACTTCATAGTGAAAAGTGTTGTGTTTTAAATATATTTGTGTAATTTGATTGTGAATATGGCCTCGGATAAGATTAAGGTAGCTGTTCGGGTTCGTCCTTTTAACAGGCGAGGTAAGCTGGTTTCATACTGGTAATAAATAAAGAAATTTGCAATCTCACAGGTGACTACGTATGCTTGAGATTATCTGCGTACTGAACGGGTTTCTGATAAAAATGATTATTCAGTAAAGGTACTCATGATAATATAAATAATTCGATAATCTTTATAAAATCAATATAACACATTATTACTTAAAAAAAATCAATGATGTCAATAAAAGTTAAAAAAAAAACATATAGTCAAGTATTTTTTTTTATTTTTAGAAAACACAAATATCTAAAATGTTAACGGTAAACAGAAAACGAAAATAAAATTATGATCAAAGTGATACAAGACAACAAAGATACTTACAATAAATCATATCTTAATTTATTAAGTACTCTTTTATATATATTTTTTTAAAAATTTCAGCAATCTTAATTTACATACAACATGCATAATTATGACAAATTCAAGAAAAAGACGAAATTAAACACCAATAATTCTGAAGAGTTATGATACACTGAGGATACAAAAATAATTTTATGGGTTTTTTACATTTTGTTTATGTACCTTAAAAATTTTCTACACCCAGTTAATTAACAAACAGGTGCTATGGTAAGAAGTAAATATCTAGGTTAATATCTCATTTCCTTTATAGCATGGTGACAGTAATGTTTTAATTGTTAATAAGGTGCACATATTTTGTCCAGCAGGTGTGATAGTTTTTTGCTGTTAATTGTATTTTTTTATCAAACCTACCATATTTAAATATTAAAAGGAGTTTTTATAACTTGAAGTATATTATTTAAAATTTGATCTATATTAAAAGAAATCAATATATTTTTATACAAAATATAACAGTAGTAATTATATTAATTAATAATATAATTTAATTAAAACAAATAATAAATCTATCCGTTTGTTTATATTACAGCCTTTAAAACAATAATAATAGGAAATTAGTAGGTATTTTTTTTATAATGTACATAAAAGTTAAGTTAAAATCTTTTCATTACATTAATGCACTTATCAGACTTTATCAGTCATATTATGATAAGGAACCAAAATAACTTTGTTTAGTATATGTTAATTTCCACTGAAGTCATACTTTCTTGAGACATTACATGACATTGTTTGCTCAAATGTTAATCTAGCCAGTTTTAGAGAATCTGTTCAACATTATGAAAATGTTATTGATATTACAGAGTAACATTTTTTTATATCATATTAAAATTTGTGGTGCAGGGGCACAAGAGTGTAACTGTAAGCACAACATGGCATGGATTCAATTGCTACTCATGAAAATGAAATATTTAATATTTTTATTTTCTCACTCTGGTAACTACACAATTCATAGTGTTGAGTTCCACAACTCAAGACGCAATGCCTCCACAATTCAGTGGAAAGTGGGGAACAGAAGTGTCTTAATGGGAACATAGTGTCTTAACATTAGGTTAACACCAGTTGAGCACTTATCACTTAACCAATACACTATAGTCTGTAGAGATTGATAAATGATATTAACCTCAAACTTAGTTTACATTGTAATAATTCATCTCTCATTATCATAATAAATCTTACATTGCTCCTTTTAATTAACAAATGACTAGGAATAGGTTAAGAGTTATAATACATGCAGATACATTAAAAATAGGAGCGAAAGATATATATAACAGCAAAATCTTTCCATAGTTTGCTTAATTTCCAACTTATAATGAACTCATTTATCACAGATCATTTCTGGAATTTACAACAAGGGTGGCACTAGTAGATTCATTTCTATATCGGTTAGGTAGAGAGACAAACTGTCACAGTGGGTGGAGGCGAGCAATATTGCGCATTTTAAAAGGACCCTTTAAGTCTATACTTAAGTTATAATCCCAAGCACTGTTCCAAATTCCTGCCTTTGCAATGTAATGAGTATATTGAACCCTTGTATTGCTGAGAAATGACTTCTTTACATGTAGTAAAAAAATAGATCTAAATGTAATAAATAAAAACCGTTCCGTTATGCATTTGCCGAAGTCAGTACAATAGCCTGACATAAAACCGGATTCTTTCGAATCGCGGACGCACACCAACCTCGCGTTGACTCACTTCGCGATGTTTTACTCGTTTGCTTGTTTGTCTGTGAAGCACTGTAAAAATAGCGCATTATCAATCTCTTGGCATTATTCATTTAATATTATTCATAGATTACAAACATCCTAGAGATCTTTCCTATGAAATGTTCATAATACGTATAAAATTAATAAATTGTTTTGTATGATATTAATGTAGTTATATATCGATATTAAGAATTTAAGTATAGAAGTTTCTACTCACGGAAATATTCTTTATACTCGTAACTTACATCATCCATGTTGTCGGGGTTTGGCGAGTTCGTGTTAATAACATAATGACATACACATGTCGCGCTCAGTGAAAACTGGTTTTTTCACCCATTATGCCTTCTACGTCTTGGGGATATATGTATTAATGTTACACATATTTATTTATAGTTTGTAGTTTTTATATTTCTGTAGATGCCGACTAAGAAGTTAATATTATTACTCATTATATGAATTTATTTTTGTTTCAGAACTTGAATTAGGGACACAATGTGTGGTCGAAATGGAAGGGCAACAGACCGTCCTCCAATATCCACAGTCGACCCATGATAAAGAAAGGTATGCTTAAACTAAAATCATCCTCTATAAATTAGATACATTTTGTGTCATATTACCTACAATACGTCCGTTCATATTATTCTTTGAACTTAAAATCTGTAAAATGATAAGTCAATGTGATTTGTTGCTGTATTGCTCAGTAATTTAACTACATTGATATTTTGTAATGTAACACATCAGTCTTTACCGTTAAAAGGAAATCTTTATAAACGTGTACAGTAAATTATATCGTCACGGTCACAGAACAAGGAGACTTTGGAAAATAACTTTCTCTTAATTTAATTATATGTACTCTTAAACAAACAATTTGTTTAATTCTAAAAATTGATATACATACGAGTAAAACATACAATTAAAAAGGTTTATAAAAACTGTACGTTTGTAGATACGCAATACTGTCATTGCTATTTTACTTATTTAAAAATAAACATATTGCAAGGATTTAGCTGCATAAATATATATAAATAAATTTCATCAATAATAACGAATGTTTAAAATTAAAATTGTTAATGGTTCTTGTACACTTGAAACCAGACCGCAGATTCATAGTTTACTATTAGATCATAAATCGCAAGTCGTTGAACTTCATTTTTATGGATACTTGCTATCTTGAATAATTTTAATCGTACCTTTATAACTTTGAAAAAGCTCATTATATAAACGCTTTTTATTATCGATAGGTCTATTTTCAAATACAGTATAAGGAAAATTTTACTATAAATACTGGTTTAGCTTAGATAACATAAAAAGTGTTTAGAGGTATAAGTCATTGGTTACAAGTTTACTCATTGTGTAGAGCAAAAAATTATTTATTTATCTGTGATTACTTAGCTTGTGATCAATTGCGGACCTGACCTCATTGTATCCTTGCCCTAGATAAAATGTTCAATGAATAAAATGTAGGAAGAAGAGGCGTTTAAACAAGGCTACGAATGCATTTTCCGAACATTGATTAGTTCCACAATTAGAACGTATGAAAATGCTACAATATATATTAAAGTTATGTAAAACTTAGCGTTAAGGAAAGGTAGGCAGAAAGGTTTATTCACTAGGGAATTAAGTCTTAAAACTTTTGTGTCAGCTTTAAATTTAAGAAACGTATTTTGACTTATTGAATTGAATATTGTATAACGAAAACAAAAACAGTGAAGTGCGAGTTGGACAATTTCAGGATTGTAATGATTTTTTTTCTATGAAATATCTATAAATTGTATCTCTTCGAGTTTTTTTCTTTATTTGTATTGTAAGTTCTCACTTCATGGAAATTTCATAACTATAGGCAACCACGGGAAGTACGTTATAGGTTTTGATTACGCGGTGAATTTCATACAAAATGCAGCAAAATCGTATTCTATAAATGCTCCTATCTTTTAATTGCGTAGGCTTAGGAGCTTAATTTTTTCTGTGCTTCATGGGACCGTAGACTTGAATATTTGGTATTAATTTTAACGTGATACCTCCACGCGATCACGAGTTAGATGGTTGTAACAGACATAGTTTTGACCTTTATTAGGTACGGAACCATAAAAACAAAGAAGTAGAATTTTAGAATACAAATTTTGATATTTAATACAAACTGACACACTCAGTGCTTGTGGCTCTAATTACAAAAGGTATTATTATATTATTATACCTTACCTCAAAGCTTTTTACGTTTAATTTAAACTCCTCGACAAAGGCAGGTAGAGTCTGCAACAGTTCTTCAGCTGCTCATGTCCAGAGCGAATATTTTTATGTTAAGCATGTTTCATCTAATAATACTATTATTACTATTTTTTCCGTATTACATAAACGGCTTAGAAATTGATCATTTAAACGTCGTAATCATCATCGTAATGATTTTTAAATTATACTAAAGATAATGCAAAAACTTTCTAACATTATTAGTATTCAAAAATATTTTAAGGTCAACGAAATCGGATTCTTAATAAAATTGAGTGTTCAAAATTATTCAGATAGCCGAAACGCTCTGATTAGCGCTTTGCCTCGGCGGTTTACGCAAGCGACGCGTGCGAAGTGCGCATGCGCATCCGTAATGAGGTACCCAGCTATTGTTTACTAAACATAAATATGATTTATTGTCATAGAGATAACAAATATATCTCGTAAAAATTAAATTTCCATTAGATAGAGTTCCTGCTAATATAATGTGAAATATATAAAGACTTTGCTCTCAAAGTTATGTAAATATGTACATATATATACCAAAGGATTTCTTACAATGCGTGTTGTAAGGTGTTCATGTATTCGTCACAGTAGAGAATGCATAAAGTATAATCTATACAACGTTACGTAAATCTGTTGTAGTGTTATATATACAATATTCACTTAATCTGAAACTATACTTACGATAGGCTTTTATTTTTTTTATATAATCACTAAAACATAAATAATAAAAAAATTAAAAAGATGTAATTAAAAGAGAATGTCCTAATAACATCTGTTCTCATGGATCATACTTTATGTAAACTTATATAGAAGAAAACAGCGTTCACAAAAAGAGCAAATAACGTAATGCAGAGACAACTTGTATCCTAATGTAATAATTCCCGTAATGCATTACGGAATCGTTGTTTTATATTGTTATTTCCAGTTTACGATGACGTTATAGTTAATTGAAAGAGATTTGTATGTCAATATTATTTATTATTTATATAATATATAAATATAGAATCTTTTTGTAATTTTTGACAATTATTTCTATTTATTTTTAAGTTAAAATATATTTTTTTAAATGTTTATTTAATATGTATTGTATATGTTCTAGTTCTAAAATAATAATGCAAAACGTAGCTATAAATATAATACATAAAGCTTTTCCAGGCACCTTTAAAAACCAATTTCTGAAACTTTCATTTTTTGATTATATATTCTCTTGGCTTAGAGGAAATGGGTTTATTTTAAATGTTGGATAACCTGCGGTTTTATTGCGGAGCTGGAGCGGAGTATGCTCACTGAATATTCCGTTTTCCGCCGCTACGCCCGCACCGCCGCCGCGCCGTTCTGCCAGGCTGCGGTGTCGCGTAATAAATTACTTTTCTTGCCTGTGCGGCAAGGGAAACGCCTGTCTATTACGTTTTTTCCTTATAAAATGCACGAACTAAATTTTATTTTAAAATGTATACTTAGGTAAACGTTTTTAACACGAATTATACAGCGTTTTTTTATGCAGGAATACTTTTAAAATAAGTAATATCTATACTATTATATATTCAATTCAAAACACCTACATTGAAAAATATAATTATGTCGCCATAAACTTTGAGCTAGTTGTCGAATTAAATAGTATTTTTTTATATTTTTATGCTGTATCCCTTACATAGAAGGGAAGGCAGAGGTAACCTAGGAACCTAGTGTTTAGATACACTGTTCTCTTAATGGAAACACGATTTACGATTTCTGATTTCTGCTGCCCACTTTCAGCTGAATTCTCGAGGCATTGCGTGTTGAATAGCGGAACTCAACGCTGCGCTTCGTTTCGTTACCAGACCGAAGAAATAAAAATATTAATTATTTCTTTCTCCCAAATACGAACGGAACCCACAACCGTCGCGCTTACGAATAAAAAGAAGAAAGTAAAATCTATTAAAAAGAAACCACATTGATTACTCACGAAAACAATTAAGTGTTACTAGATAGGAAATTTTAATTCATTTTAATAAAATTTAAGATATCCATTTACATAATATTATTAGTCACTAACTAAACACTAAATAAAATACATTATTTTTAGTTACAAATCGATGATAATAGATAAAACAACCTTTTTTTCGAGTTATTGGTTCGGAAATAAGTTTTGCATCCTTCTGAAACGGAAACGAATTCGCCTCCGCTGTGGTGCTCTGCTCCTAGTTAATAAAATTAATGATTAAAACTTCTAAGTCTTGTCGCGTGTCGTCGTGCCATGCTATGTCGTGTCTTATTGATTGACCCAAATGTGCCTTTGCTTTTTTTATCGATTTATATTGCTATCGGTGTTTCAGTTATAAAATAACCAACTGTAACAATCGTAATAGATGTCTTAATTTGATACACTTGTTTGTTCTTTTTCTGCAATCTTTAGATGTTGTGCAAATATGCAACAAATCCATTTTGAAATGCTGAATTTATTTAACATTACTTACCTAAGTAAAGTTTTTAAGCATACCTTGACTAGAATATTATGTTCAACGAAAGATTGCATTTTTTTATATTTATTGTATAGATTCTATATATTATCTGTGTAATAAAAAAGATACTATGTATGTTCGAAAATTTTAAAATTTCTGTAATTGTCTAAACATGTAGGTACTATATTTTGTAATGCTGTTACCTAATGATATTCTGAATACGAAGTGCTCGCGGAGAGTTAGTTTCAAACTTAACGAATTGTGACGATAACTGCATACAATTTAACTTAAGGCATCAATACCCATTATTACAGAAACTCTTTAATATTCATGTAATATTAAATTACTTTATGAGCAAAGATTAAACTTACAGTTTTTCAATAATATAATGCCTCTTTATTTTTAGAGTTCCGTATCCAAAGGGTAAAACGAGACCTTATTACTAAGACTTCACTGCGTGTCTTTTCGTCTATCACTAGGCTGTTTCTCATGAACAGTGATAGCTAAACGTATGTTTGTTACCGCTATAGCAACAGATAACAAAAAAAAAACATAATAAATTAAATATTTAAGGGGACTTCCACAATAAACGTCATGATTTACCGTTTTTTTAGATGGTACGGAACCTTTAGTAGGTACGCAAGTTGGACACGCGTTACATCGGTTTTATTTATTATACTATTCATTTAGTAAAGACTCATACCATACGTACATAAAATTAAAAGTAAGATTGCATAGATGTTACAAATCTTAATATTGCGTTACAAAGGAAATGTTCTAGCGCTAGTCGATTCACGTTTCATTATACCTAAGACTCCCTTTGTATCCCACTCCCGTTCCGGATATAAACTAAATTATACCATTTCTGAGGGTTGGAATGAACGCCGCAATAAACCAAGCTACATACAAAATGATTGCATCCTGTTCCTTTTCTACTGTTTTCAAATATTTTTGTTCTTTATAATATTATGATTTTATTTATTTATCTATTTACTTAATTCTAAGGTAAAAAAACATATCATATACATGCTTCTGTTCTGGTAATGTAATCATCTATTGGAAATATTTCCCTGAGTTCGTATCCTCAATACAAAAATTAACAACACTTTCCCAAAGAAAAGAAAACAATAAATATTGATTGAATAGTGTTTATTAAAAAATAATTATTGTTAAATCACGCCGCTTTATATTGCAAACAATAAAATTAGCGTCAACTATGTGAAACACAGTTAACAACATGACTGACATAGCTTCAGTATGTCTCAGGGATAAACGACTGACACAATGACGCAAATGTCAACCTATCAGCAGTTAACTTATTTATGGTATTTATTGATATTGTATTGTATATCAATCGGAGACTTTAGTATAGATTTTTCAACTGTATTGTCCAACTTTTGTTATTGTAGTTTTCTAAACGTGGGCGTGCAGTGCAGTTCGACAGCTCAAACCACAGCCTGCACCTTTAGTCTAACGGTACGGCGTGGGATATAGATCGTAACCAACTTGAAGTTAATTGTTTTATAAGTGGTTTACTTCTTGACATGTTATTATTTAAATACAGTTAAAATTGTAGCCTACCTTTTCCTATTATTTTATATTTAATGTTACAGGATTTACCATCCACCTCAAAACGAAAATTTAATACTAGAAATTGTTTATATTGCAGTACTTTAAAGTAATTGTGTCCGCATTGCTTTGACGCCACGGAATAGTTTTATAGAAATCTAGTAATATTTTGTTATTTTACATTAAAATCTTTTTCTAAAGGCTTGTATACAATTATAATAGCAATGTTATGTAGCTTTAAATAAAGATTATGGTACCTATGTCCAACAAATATTACCGTGGAGTATGTATGTATGTACTCGCGATAGTTATGTCATCAAATCTCACTCGGGTCGCATTGTTTGCCTAGACAAAGTGCGTCGTTCCGCTTTTTAACACAGACAATGTCCTTAAATTGCCTTAATTAATAATGAGCTAATTTTTCACTACACTACAGATTACTATACGTAATTTAATTACGTAGTAGTAATTTAATTTAAAATCATATTAAAAGAACATAAACCAGCTTCAAAGTGCTGAATCACAAACGATTAGTTAGATATGGGCAGTATTAAAAGTTAATATACTAACTACTAATAAAAGGTAAAAAGTTCAAGAAAGAGATAGTTTCTCCTTAGTTTGGATAGCATTTAGCTTATGAATATTTATTAAGCTTAAACTGATTTATTTAATCTTTGTTAAGTAGATACAAAGTCTGTATAGTGAAATAACTTATTTTACATTATAGTAAGTTACCTTCTTTGGTATACCATGAGCATATATATGATGATTAGGACATATGTATTTATATTAGTAAGGGCAGTAGCCGCAAAGATATTTGAACATTTTAAAAGAACGCAAAAAATATGCATCATGATACCCAAGTTTTACTTTGTATAGTATAAACAATATTTTATGAATATTTGTGACTTAGAAACCGTGCCTAAAGTTAATTAATTAATTATATTTAAGAGGCAAGATATACGATAGCACATTTATACAATGCCATGTCGAGACGATAATGTCAAGTAGACCCGGTGACTAATAACTTGAATGTTTCCATAGATATTATGAAAATTACAATTTTCCTAAACATGATTTACTTTTTAATACTTTTTATGACATTTTTATTAATTATTTTCCTAAAAGTGTCCTTTATTGAAGTTAAAGAAACGGTAATACAGTGTTTATATACATATGGATGATTATGTGATATTTTGGGTTTTTTGTGTTCCTAAAGAAAAGTTATCAGTTTCATTTGTTAATTTAATAGATGATATCTTTGTTTAAATACGTAAAGAATTGGCAAGACGAATTTTCGATTTTTTTTCGAATTATCATATTCAACTTATGTTTAGTCCTATATTTTATTATTTTGTAATTGTGACATTGTTAGACTATGAAAATTGAAAAAAGATTGAACACTAAAATGTCCAATCATAAATACATTTAAAACTTTATTCAAAAATGTCTGATGGCAAATAATATTGTCAGATAAGAGATATCAGTTTGGTCAGCCTCGATCGATAAGATAGAAGGTGACGTTATAACAATTTAGTTTTACATTAATGCATTTAAAATTCTTATTCGTGTATTTTATTTTTATCTAATATTTATACAATGTTATTACTTTAAATATGAATATTTGATCGTAGATAAGATCGTAATTCGTGCACTTAGAGATTTATACGGCTTAAATGTTCTACTTCGGAAAAGCGAAAGTAAAAATGTCAAAATGTTGATAAAAAATTGTTGTATATTTTACAAGAGGTTCTTTAAAATAATTAAAACACGTTTCACTTTTTCATTGTGCATAATATAGAAATAAAATATTTTGCAAGAATTGCCGTGTCGAACATGTACGTGATGTGTTTTGTTTTAATTTATTTAAATGAAAATGTTACTTTTTAATATTCATCTGTAGTGTAATCCTCTTTCATTTAGAAGTTTGAATTACGTAGAAGAGTTTCGCTGTTATCACATAAATTCAGTTTCAAAATTCAAAGCGAAATGAAAGCATGGTTTTCTGGATTAAAAGATGGCTTAGGGCTTTCATTAGTAATAGTTGAAGACGGTGCTTCATGTAATATGGGTTTCTTCTCAAAATGGTAATGCGAGGACACTGCTGCTCTTATCAGAGAGGTGTTGTTATTTAGGGTTGTTCCAATAGTGTGTTACGTGCAGTTAATTTGGTTTAAAGTTTTAATTTATTAAATTTTGTCAAGAAAGTACGATGCTGCATATCTATCTAGTTAGATATTAATAATAATATCTAATTAAATACATCATCTCTATAAAGAAATGATATATTTTATTTTAAGTATCATTTATAAACGTAAAGAGGGATATACAGGTATAAAAAACGACGATTTACTCATTTAATCTGTTACACAGAATGTTGGCGTTAAATAGGATTTGTGTTGAGGCGATATCCGGTTCATATTACGACGTCTATAAAAGCTCGACTCAAGTAAAATGTACGGCGGTTAGTGGTAGCCCTGGCGGATGTGTGCTCATCAACTTGAGTGCTCAGCTTCGGTCCTGTCTCCGTATTACAGGTTGTGTGACGCTGTTCACTTTTACGATTGCTCCCGAATCTTATCTTATGACGAACGTTTTTGAGATTGAACTTCTCATACCTTTAAGTAACGTCTTTTTTATGTAATTCTTTATTTTCCTTTCTATTTTACTTTTTCTGAAAATAATATTTTATTTTGTTAAATTGTATCATTGTAAGAAAAAAATATATCATATAAGACAGTACTTAGGCGGACAGTAATTCGCAAACGTGCTATACTACCAGAGGTAGCCTATTATTTTTTCACATTTTTGATAGAAATCATCATAATTTACTGTATTTTATGCATAAATATGTGTATTGCTAAGTAATAAACACGACTTAAGATGTGATTCTGATTGTAAAGATTTGTCAAAAAGTGCATGATATAACTAATCTAAAAATATAAAATAACTAAACATGAATAATTTATCAATACATTAAGAATTGCGGTATCCGCAGGAAGTATCATGTTCAAAATTTGAAATCTATGTTAATAATATGACGTAAGATAGGACTTAAATATTATTAGTTATAATACTTTGAGGCCATTCGTGGCACAGGAGCGCAAGTGTATGACTGTAAACGCGACAGGTTGTGGGTTCGATTTCCACTCGTGGAAATAAATCATTTAATATGTTCATTTCTTCTCTCTGGTGCCGATGCAAGCGGCATTGAGTTCCGCCATGCAACATACAATGCCCCAGAGTGTCTTAAGACTAGGCTTCCTCTGCCTACGCTGCTACATGCGGGACATACCGATAAACTAAAAATAGTAATACTATCTACTAAGGTATAAATATTCTTTGGTGCTAACAACTATAGATCATTGATAATTAAAATATTACGTTCAGAATAAATTTAAAATTTTTACTTAAAATAATATTCCAAACTATTACTTGCTAATTGTACTTTAACTTTTTATTTCAAAATAAATATTGTGTTAACTCGTGTTCACATCGTTTTGTTTCTCATTCGGAAGTATGTAATTAGTAATTAAACTGTACCCCGTTAGTGGCGTAGTGCAGTCAGTGTTGTACTCTGCCGGCTGGCAGTTGTTCTGTTCAGTCACGTTGGGTCGATGTACTTGCACTATACTTGTAACTTGACCTTTCTCCAACAGAGGTCATGTTAAACAAGCACAGACTATTCTTCAAATGTTTGGAAAAATACAGATAAAAGAGAGCTTAAAACTTTAGGCAGACTTTTTAACAACAATGACTAATTCTGTATTTATAACATAATGCAGCTGTATTTATAACATAAAGCTAGTGCAATTATAGTATACCATTAAACTTTTTTGTTTTACTTTTACGTTCGAATTCTATAGTACTTCTTATACTATCATATTTATAAATAGAACCTATAGTTTACGATACAATGTAAATAGTATTTATATAGTTTATACGTGTATAATATTTTTGTTTAACATAAAAATTATAAAAAAATTAAATTACATTATATGTATGTATCCTAATATGTTGCAGCAATCATATTTACATTTACAAACCAATGTGAGTCATATGCAATATGCTAATTACCGATAGTGGCATTATATTCCGCTTGCGATAATTCTGCTTCTAATTCATCGCTTTGCATGAGCGGCTTCATATTGATTATTCATATTTTCTCGTATAATCTAGGTATTAGAAACCACTAACAAAATTTCAGATTAAACACATATTACTTAGAGGTCAAGGATTATTTTCAATATTGTTATCGCTTTTTTATTATAATTATTTTATCTAAACTTTGCTTACTTTACCATACAAGGAATACAAACATATCTTTGATTTTGTTGAATACTGATATATTCCTAGAATCATCCGCGAGACAATTGAAAAACATCTAAATTTCAATTGAAAACTATGTATTAATTTAATTAAGCCTTGAAAAACATTGCCATCTTTCTTTTTAAAATACAGCTAAGTAAAAATTTTCACCAACACAAATCTTCACGATTGCTATTCATACCAAACTTCAAAAATTTTTTTACCAAAAGCCCCTTAAAAAGGGATTTTAAGCTGTCTAATTTTTCCTTGAGTCGGAATGTAGGTCACGGATGTCATTCAGGTTGTATGTAGGCGGCTCTGATTAACATACTACACGAAATCGTTCTCTCGTTATTAGGTGAAGTTAGAAAGTTAAATTGTAACTTACCATTTCAGCACGTCTTATTATTTAAATCTATTTTTAATAAATGTTATTCTGCAAATATATAAAATTAACTTAACTTAACTTAACTTAGCTTCACGCTTTATCCCTTGCGGGGTAGTCAGAGAGAACGGAGCGCCAAACGCTACGGTCTCTACATACCTCTTTCGCCTCGTCCACTGTCATCAACCTCTTCATACATGCCCTTCGGGGGGTCCTCATGCTTTTTACGTGACCTTCCTCCAGTATCTTTGATACTGTGTTTTCGAAGGTCAACCGAGGTCTCCCCCTACCTCTCTTACCGCTCACTTTTCCATCATAAATCTTTTTTGCCATTCTTTCATCACTCATTCGTTCGACGTGCCCAAACCAGCTGAGCACGTTCTTCTTCATTCTCACCGTGACATCCTCGCTAGTACCTGCCATTCTGTGTACCTCTTCATTGCGGATTCGATCAGCTAAGCTGACTCCGCATATCCTACGAAGAGATCGCATCTCCACAGCATTCATCTTTCTTTCATTCTTCTTCTGTAATACCCACGTTTCGCTGCCGTATAACAGAGTCGGTACCAAAACTGCATTG
>JAAIXJ010000027.1:253506-422536 GCA_013403705.1 Heliconius hermathena
TATATATATATGTATATATATATATATATATATAATTTTTGATGAAAAACATACTAAAAGGTAGTGCATAGCTTCGCTTTGAGCTTTGTAGTCACCGTAAACGCATGGCATTGCTAATGTCAAGGTTTTTAGTAGCGAGACGTGTGCATTGTTGTTACAATTAATATGCCTACACCGATCGAAGGGCATTGTTCACGTAGACTTGGTATATGTATAACAGCAAGGCAGTGACTGTAACGCGACGGATGTGGGTTCTATTCCCACTCGAAAAAATAAAATATTCAATATTTTATTTTTCAATTTTGTTTCGTTTAAAAGGAGGAGTAGAATCGATATTCAACCTTTTTTGTATTTTAAATTATAGTCAAATATTATAGACAAAGTGCTAAATAATTTCTATTCTATTCTATCTCATAAGCTTGGTTCTGACGTGACGAGGGGTTCCCTTGAAAGTCAAGTTGAAAATAAAATTGTCTAGTTAGATGTAATTTGAATTTTAATTTTTTTCGTTAAAACAGCAGTAGTTTTTTATGTTTCAAATTGTACTCAAATGTTATAGACAAAATGTTAAACAATTTCTATTCTAATTCATAAGCTTGGTTCTGACGTGACGAAGGGTTCCCTAAATAAAATTGTCTAGTGAGATGTATATGTCTAGAACATTATGTATTTAGTAGAACGACCTCTTAAAGACTCATTTTGATATATAATTATTCTTTTCTTAATATTGCATATTTTTTTTTAATTTAATTAAGATAAAATCCTTCCATTTCACTTACCGAAATAGAAATATAATTTTAAATTGAACCTGAACCGATGAATAAATCATCATTTGCAGATATAACCAAATAACATATGTTAAGTTATTTTCAACTTTCGCCATATCTCCACATTTTAAAAATATTTCACAAAGTTTCAAACCTATAACCATCGTGTGGTAATCAAACAGTATCTAACTAAAACTATAATCATACTAAATGAAAATACCCACGTGCGTAGGTACGTAACCCACGTAGGTAGATAAAAGATTTGCACAAGACAGGAAGGTAGCGAAACTCGTAAAGTCAGTTAAATTTGAACAACCCACCCAATGCTTTCTTACTTATAAATTACAATGATGTCTGCTGTTGATGAAGTAGCTTTAAAATAAATAGATAAAATAAATAAATCAGCTTCACGCTGCATCCTGCACACAGCAGGGTATACAGAGGGAACCTAGTGTTAAGACACTCCGTTCCCCACTTTCTGGAATCCGAACTTCTTCGAATTCTGGAGGTATTGCGTGTTGAGTGGTAGGATTCAACGCCGCGCTTTGCCTTGACACCAGAGCGAAGAAATGGAAATATAAATTTAAGTAAATATTTCATCTCCTCGAGTGGGGATCGAACCTACAACCAATCTGTTTTACANACGAAATAATTTTTCCTCGTCTATCGTTCAGCCAAGCGTAACATTATATGTAAGAATAGGTATCCTTTTTGCTAGAGAAACTCCGAAATATGTCAATATTACTTTGGTGCGACGTCCAATAACCTAGCAATGTCTCGAAGTTGAATATAAGTTAGTTGTGAATCGACAGGATATGGAATTTTGCTCGTTCCTATTATTAGTAGGATTACTATATGTATCAATTTGTATTATTTTTTTTATAGATTATATTTTTATAAACATATGTACATATTCACGTACTATATAATTTCAGAAAAAGTTCTAAACTTGAACTTGAACCACATCCTTTGCATTATATTTTTATAGAGTTATTTAGTTTATTTTTAATAATGCAGCAAATATATAGTAAATTACATTTTCACTCCAACCTGCCAGCATTTCATTTCCATAAAGGGAAGTTATCAGCTTAGTTTGCGTGTATTCGTTCATTTATAACTTAGAAACTGAAAGGTCCGCCCACCACGAGTTGACTCAACGTTTCGTTTCAAAATTGTTAAAATATTAGCACTATCTTTAATGTGCTATGTTTTTGTGCTTAGTTTGGATTACAAATTAAAATTTTCTAGTTGACCTCGTTATACTTTACGAACTATACGGTAGTACTATGCTGACGCATACTCTGAGCAATTTCAGTGTGTAGTAACAAAGGCAATAGCGTTATTGTTCTCGCGGAAGATGAAGCTATGCCATGTGGTACAGATTTTCCCTTCCTCAAGGTTTGTTCATTGTGCTGACTGTCGGAGTCAGTGTGGCCTTCTTTGATAATAATCGATGCTTTGTTTTAATTTACAAGACCTTGTGAGAGAAACGAGATCAGTCAGTGAGTCGTAATTTAGTCCTACTAAGTTACATTATAGTAATCATATTATTAAATTAAATACAAAGCTAAGAATGAAAGTTTGGTCCAATTGTGATTGTATTATTAAAGTTTTTCCAATTTATTTGGGTTAGGGGCGTAATAGGGAAACTGGCCTAATTTCAATTTCACAGAAACTACGTATTGTAGGGCATTTGTTTGTAGCCTTTCTCGAATTTTCTTTGAAAAGCTTCCATTTGGTCCCATTTGCACGTATATTTTCAAATGAAATTTGTGAACCACTTACCCTTCTAGGCAACGAAAAATACAGCCAGTCTCCAGTTCTTGATAACATGCACGACGTTAGGCCTATGAATGGTATTACTCATTTAACTGTGTAAACGGGAATTGTGAAAAGGGGTCTTGGAAGCTTTTTGTATTGAAATTGATTATACTTTTTATGTAAAGCTTGATAAAGTTATACAGTAAGGTGATACATGCTTAGTAAGTATTTAGAATTGTATATTTGAGGCCAGTCGTGGCGCAGGGGCACAAGGTGTGCCTGTACTCACTGGTTGTGGGTTCGATCCCCACTCGAGAAAATTAAATATTTATTAAATCAGCTTCACGCTGTATCCCGCACACAGCAGGGTAGGCAGAGGGAACCTAGTGTTAAGACATTCCGTTCAGAATTCGGCGGAGAATGGGGAACGGAGAGTCTTAAAGCAAGGTTCCCTCTACCTACTCTGCTGTGTGCGCGATATAGTGTGTTTTTTTTAATTGCTTATTACATATTTTTAGAAATTCTTTATTATTCTTTCATAAAAATTACAATATAAACGTTTCTGTTCATAATAAAAAGTGAAAATGATCTCTGAAACTCCGGTATTCAAATATATGCTATTGAATAATATGGCGTAGAAAATTTAATTCGTAAGCATTCAGTTTTTATTCAGTATTAAGTTTAATAAACGTAAAGGTTATTTATATTTCTTTAGGATTATAGGTCGCTTGCGGACTATAGAAAAAACGATTTATTGGACGGTATTGCATTGAGTAGGTGAATTGGGCCAATGTTAATAATAAAATGGTCTTCGTGTTAATGTTAAAATATTAACCATGTACTATTACGATGTAATGGGAAGGTCAAGTTTTATATATTTATTAAATAAATATTGGAATTTGAATTGGGTGAAGGACTAACTATTGTTATATTTATATTAAGCGTTCCCCGCGCGGCATCGCTCGCTTCTTTTTTATTTTATATTATTCAAGTTTATTTAATAGACAAACATTTAGATATTTCTTATCTATCTAGATACGCGCGCAAGGCAAACACAATGTTTGTCTTTCATAAATCACTATCTGCGGGAATTTCGGGATGAAGAGTAGCCTATATGTTGCTCCTTAACCTCCAAATTGGCCAGTGAAACTCCTATAAAAATCGGTTCAGCTGTTCCGTACAGAAGCCTGAACAAACAGAAAGACAGACAGAAAAAAAATTAAAATTGTTAGTTTGTGTTTTAGTATTGTGTAAATAGCTATTTGTACTTAAAAGACATTATTATTTTAAAATTAAAAACAGCCACTTAATTTTTTTTATATATGTATAGATTAACTTATTATTTATAATATTATTAACATATTTTTATGTTATTAGCTTTGTAAAATTTTTCAAAATACAAGACTTAACAGATTTGACAGGCCGCTAACGCTAACGTTCATTTAATGACGCTTTGTTAATTTTAAGGATGTTACTCTATACGGTGTAGTCTCGTAGAAAGCAGTAGATTTTATTTTTAGAGCGGACGCAGATGGCGAAGGTCGTTGCTGGTACAGCACGCTACTTATTTATTTAACGGGGCCCACACAACGAGTCGAGGTTTCGCAAAGGGAAAAACATTGCTTATTTAGAGAATCCACGTTGAGTATTTACTAGCACGCAGGACTTCGGCATGTAATATTTATAGTAATTTTATAAGTGTATGTTTTACTATCGTATAAGGTGGCATAAAAAACCAATAAAATCACAATACAATTTTATATAAATAGATTGATGATTAACATTATTAATTATAGTTAAACAAATTAGAAATCTGTTTAAAAAATTGGACAATTATTCTACATTCTACAAGCGCAGATTTGTAAACGCGACAGTTCTGGGTTCGATTCCCACTTGAGGTAATGAAATATTTAATATTTTCATTTTCTCACTCTCGTAACGAGGGAAAGCGCGGCGTTGAGATTCGCCATTCAGCATTCAATGGTTCCAGAATTCGCTCCAAAAGTGAGGATCGTTCCCCGTGTTTTAATGAGAACGGACTGTTTTAACACTACGTTTCAAGGTTCCCTCTGTCCACCCTGCTATGAGTGAGATACGACGTGAAACTAAAAAAAAACCTAATTTAACAGCATGTACTAAAAATATAAAAATTGTTTATGAATGCATGTTAATTATTATAATAAAACTGCGTTGTCGGTAAGCTTATACATATTGGTTTTCTTCCTAATTCACTCCTAATGCATTGTCATAAACCATTCCATTTAAAACTTGACGTGCGGAAGTTTATAAACAAACACAAAAACATCCGAACGTGAGATATGGATAATAATAAAAGCGGCGCGGGCGGGTGGGTGCCTCAGGGCGGAGACTCGCGTGTTTGACTTTCATTAGGGAGTCCACGCCTTCACAAATATACCCAGTCATATTCCATCGGCATCGGCAACGGGCGCGCGGCGTAGTGACTCATCGCGGACATTGCGTACTGCTGCGAGCTGTCTGCCAATGTCGACATTTATGATCCATCAAATTTATGTCGAAAAAGTAGTTTATAGCTGTTTAATGTGGATTATTAGAAAACTTCATTTAATGTTTACATTCTTTTATATGCTTCTTACCGCAAAGTAGGACAGTGTAATAATATTTGCAGAAGTATTTGCTTATGTAACAAAAACATGATTGTCAATTTTTGTCGATTTCTTGTAACATTTCATTTTTAACTATATTTAATTTTTTTTCTCAGCTTCACTTATCTTAATATTTATGTACGCAGAGGGAACCTTGTGTTCACCACTGCTTATTTATATTCTCACTCAAATTTCAATAGATAGTTTTATTTATAAATATTCTTAAAGTAATTATAGTATATTTTGCGTTTTCATTTATTCATTTTAATTGAATAGGTAGGTATAAATCTCCCATTATAAAAGTGTTTACTCGGCTATTCATTCAAATACCTTATTAGTTCGAAGCTTTTTCGTATAGAGAGGGCGAGTATAAAGCTTTTTAATTTTCTCATTAAAACCATTCATATTCATAAAATTACAATATCGTGACACCCCCGCACTGTAAAGTCGGGCACACCCTAAGGGTGAGCTGTAAAATTATATGGTTATATCCAGTAGTTGTTTGACTAAATAGAATTGTACATTAACTTTGAATATAAACTTTAATTAGAACTTTGATTGTTATTGTTTGTTTATATGTCACTTCTCGCTGTAGTTTAGTTTAGATAATATTTTATGCAATAATATTATAATAACAGTTGAAAGTACTAGATATCTGAATAATTCATTTAGTATGTTATCAGATGAGGCCGGTCGTGGCGCAGCGGCACGAGGTGTGACTGCAAAACCGACTGGTTGTGGGTTCGATCCCCACTCGAGGAGATGAAATATTTACTTAAATTTATATTTCCATTTCTTCGCTCTGGTGTCGAGGTTAAGCGCGGCGTTGAGTTCTGCCACTCAACACGCAATGCCTCCAGAATTCGGCAGAAAGTGGGGAACGGAGTGTCTTAACACTAGGTTCCCTCTGCCTACCCTGCTGTGTGCGGGATACAGCGTGAAGCTAATTTAATTTAATTTTTTTTAATGTTATCAGCGAATGGTAAATATTGATATTAGTCAGGAAAAAGGTAAATAATAAAAAACAAAAACTTTTCCTAAGTCATACAACATTTAAGTATCTTCTTTACTTACTTTGTTTAACTTTGTAACTTTACGCAGATATATGAAATTCTGCCGCTATAAATTTTAATTTCTTCATGTTCCATCCAATTGGTTTCTCCGATCGATACAGTTGGAAAGTTAAGTTTGGGACACGTTTGCGCCAAGGGGAATAGCTTCCTAGTCTAGCTTTTTTTATGGCTCTGCAGTCTTTGTTAGTTATTATAGGAAATGTGATAGTCTGTCAGGAAGATGGTGTAAGTCCTTTTTAGTTTTTCTGTCTATTCACGTGTCGACTTTACTAATTCATACGTATGAATAATATTACTTTAAAAAGTAACCTATTTTAACATATACTCGTATTTAATCTAATAGTCGTTCGAGTCGATTTTCATTTGCTTATCTAGACTACCTATCACGTCTAGACGACTTGTTAAGAAAATTACTTTGATCACAATTCTTTTATCTATTACTGTTATTGAATTACTCTAATTTAATATCACGTATCCATTATCTTAATTTTAGTGGACGTGACAAAATATAAAGCATTTCGTTACTTAATTCAAGGCTAATTTCGTAATGAAAGAATACCTTAATGGTACCTACTCGTGTTTCTCAAGTGCCTTTTACAAAGCAGACGTTTGATCGCATGACCATGGCATGTGATCAATTATCATCAATTTTGGCCAGCTCGCTTATAAAACTTATAAATGCTCTAAATAGTCATTCTCATTGTTAAATTTAAAACTATGTAATGTATTCATAATAATGATAAAACATTTATTAACTAGTTTTGTATATATTTTTACGTAATCTAATTATATGTATGTACATATTATAATTAAATAAATTAGCTTCACGCTGTATCCCGCACACAGCAGGGTAGGCAGAGGGAACCTAGTGTTAAGACCCTCCGTTCCCCACTTTCTGCCGAATTCTGGAGGCATTGCGTGTTGAGTGGCAGAACTCAACGCCGCGCTTAACCTCGACATCAGAGCGAAGATAATATAAATTTAAGTTAGTTTAAGTTAGTAAGAAGATATAAATTTAAGTAAATGTTTCATCTCCTCGAGTGGGGATCGAACCCACAACCAGTCGATTTTACAGTCACATCTCGTGCCGCTGCGCCACGACTAGCCTCGATGTACATATAATTAGATTATCTAAAAATGTTTTGCATCTTGGTTAATTATTAACTAAATTATACTTTTTTATAAAGTGTAGCGTTGAGTTTCGCTACTTAACAACACAAATTCAACAAACACTGGAGAACAGAATTAGTTGATGAGATTCCCTGTGATTTGTGTCTTCTCTAACTGCAGATAAAATTGTGAAGCTAAACTTCATTTATTCATGTAATATAATCCATTTTTACGTGTTCTTGCATAACTTAAGGGTTTCCCCTGTTTGATAATGTGAACTAACAACCGACACTGATAAAGATGTAAATTCTGTCTATACCCGTATGTAGTGTCGATTTTTACATAAAGGTTATTAGCTTATAATGAAAATCATTCGGTCATATTAAAAATATCTATACAGAAGAATTTTCAATAGTAAATATGAAAGAATGATAGTGACGTATCAGGTCTCTGCGCCATCAATCGATATTGGTTAACCTGTCTGCGTCACTAGTGTTTGCACTGGCAGTCGCTACGGCGACCGTTTCGATTGGATTAACGGGGTATAATAGGATTTGGATATATTACTACAGAATATGCTACAATGTTCTCTCTGTGTCATTTTTTAGACGAATGCGTCAAATTTGAAAAAATACAATTAATTTATAAAGTACGTATAGGTGTATTATAATAACGTAAAGGTATATTAAATACAAAATCACATACAGTATAGTCAAATGTAATAGTTTCTTCTATTTCAAATTTATTTTTGGACGCCCATGGTCCTAACTTGTTTTACCTTAGTAACATTCAACAAAGGGAAGGCCTGCGCAGAACAATTATCGTATGACTGTAGTTTGGCTTGTTATATTTTACTTAATACACGTGCATTGAATTAAATATTTGGAAAGACTTGTAAATAATAACTATTATTATGCTTTTAACACATCAATAATTATAATCCAGGCCAGTCGTGGCGCAGCGGCACGAACTGTGTGTGACTGTAAAATCGACTGGTTGTGGGTTCGATTTCCACTCGATGAGATGAAATATTTATTTAAATTTATATTTCCATTTCTTCGCTCTGGTATCGAGGCTAAACGCGGCATTGAGTTCTGCCACTCAACACGCAATGCCTCCAGAATTCGGCAGAAAGTGGGGAACGGAGTGTCTTAACGCTAGATTCCCTCTGCCTACCCTGCTGTGTGCGGGATACAGCGTGAAGCTGATTTATTTGATTTATTTTATTTAATAATTATAAGGAACTTGAATGTAATAAAAACGCATTGATTCAGCCACATGTGCAATATAAAGTACAATCGGTGCTATAATTTTAGATTCAGCTCAGTGTTTCTTAGGAAATTTAACAATGGATAGTATGCGGTGTGTGTACTGTTGGCACTCGTAAGCGTCTGGCCATCGGAAGTTGCTCTGGCTGCATATCCGAGTGAATGATGCATTATACATCGTGTTTCCTCGGAAAGTTAATTAATAAAGAATTTCGTTTATTTAGTAGAGGAAATTCACAATTATTTAATTTTTTAGTTTCATTATCTTTTAAATTATATTTTAATATATAGAAAGTGAAACTGTTGAAAGTTGTATCTAATAAACAAAGTTTTATTGTGTAATTTTTTCGTGTTTTGCGACATACATTACACTTAAAAAAAATACAACGAAACGAACATAAAACATATATTAATAATTAAAAATATTTTTTTAGAAAAAAAAAGTAAATGATTTATTTTTACCATTTTTTAAAGTGTTATTCCACAATTATTATTCATTATAAGTATAAATGATTTAATAGTAGGTATTAAACGTTAAATTTTAATAAAAAATAATTATAAGTAATAACTCTAACTGGTAAAAAAAATTGTAATTTCATTATATGTACAATTTAATTTGTTTTACATGTTTAGCATATACTCATAAAATTTTTCACGTTTCCAATTCCACACCTCGCGAGTTGCAAAGTTGAATAAGATATTTTTCGTCTTCATGAATAAATTTACCAAACATTCTAATCATATACCAAACGAAAGGCGATGCTATATTTTTTACATTACTGGATTCATCCAGGTATATGAATATATTAAACAAATTGTACCAACGTACGCCTTTATATAAGTAATATTTTGTTGAGTAAATATACTTTATACTTTTAAAAATATGTAATTGCCTAATAATAGGTATTCATTAAAAATTGTTTTGTTTCAGGTACATTCACAGTGCTGCTTAGCTGCTAACATGATTTTACTACTATTGTGACCTTAACTAAGTATAAACGAAACAAACGTTGTGATAAAATAATAGATTTAATTTATTTACGTTTTTAAAACACGTAAGCAAATATATTTTCAGACATTTTCCATATTGTGGATGTCAGAGTAATGTTACGAATAGACTTCTACACTGCACACGGTACACTCAGTGTATGAAAGCAAGTGTCTCTAATTGCAAAATTTATTGTTACGTATAATTAATTGTATCTAAATACTACTGTACACTCAGAAAAAATCTGCACGAGCGTAAACAGTACATACATTATTGTCTGACATTCATGTCGGAACCGTTGTCGTAGTGTATTTGTAACATAAGATAAGGTGATAATTGATTTTTTCAGTTTCACGTTATATTCCGCACACCCTTCTAGGGTTGACAGAGAGAACCTGGGAACATTTTCGTTCTGCGTTCACATTTTCCTTGCCCACTTTCCACCAAATTCTGGAGGGATTGCATATTGAGCGACGAACCTCGTTATGAGAGCGACGATAATGAAAATATTAGATATTTCATTTTCCTCGAGTGGGAATCAACCTCATAGCATGTCGCGCTTACAGTCGCACGTTTTTAGCCCTGTGCAAGGACTGGCCTCGATTGTTATTTTGACAAATCGTTATTCACTCCCTTTTTCAATTTTCAATTGTATTATTATATTTTAACGATATTACATGATGATGGGTTAAACTAACGCTTTCATATTACTAGAACAAGGAAACGAAAACGTGTTTAATTCTATAAATATTACATAAGTTATTGTTGACGTAATCAATTTTCTTTACCAGAATTAAAAGATGGCATTTTTCTGTGATAATTTGACTTGTTTGTAGTGTAGAAAACTTAGTACATAGAAATTGAGTATTTTTAGATTAGTAACAAAGTAAATAAGATAGAGACTATATTAGTATTATATTTAATGTATATTAGTATTATAATTAATATTTGTGTAGAGTTCCAGATATACAAGAATCAGAGTACGGCAATAAATAAAGAACTTATAAGCGCCAGTATACTAATCTCGAATATTATCTAATAAAAACAAACAGCATTATTTTCGTAAGGTATATTACTTTCGTAAAGTTGAATGTCGTGTATAAAACCTTGACATTTAACAGATAGAGATGTGGGAGACAATGGGTTATTCTTGTAAGACTTTCGAACTTCAAAGAGATGGAACTAAAACTACGATGGATGTGTTGTTAACTTAAAGCCTGCAAGATCCTAGCTCGAATCGAAATACGTTATAGTGAGTTTTGTGTAAATATGATAGTTGATACTATCTTGGGCAGGTGTGAGTCGTCTCTTTCTTTCTGGACTAATTATTTACTGACATAAAAATACATTTAAAATATCCAATTTTGGCCTGGCGTCATGCTATAAATATAAAACAAGTATGGTGCGGTGCGGCAGGTGATTCAAGATAGATGGTTAGATACTCTTCTGTCTTCAATGAATTATTAGGGTACGTTGTAATGTTAAATTTAATTGATATGAAAAGCTAGAGATTGTGTTAAAAATTCAAAACGAATATTATTGGCAATAAGAGATTATTAAATATCACATTTTTCAATTATGCTCTTTTATTATTGTTACTTAAAATTTAAATGTAATCTCACTTACATTTTACTACCTATATAAAAATGAGATCTTAAATGTCACCAATCACTATCACTGCCGCGTAACTTTGTCTATTAGAGCGTTTGTGATAAAACTATAATTACACAGGATAATGGTCGAATCTATCTCAGTCAACGTTAATGGCGACGTGGCTTTCCCGAGTTTAGAGGTAAATAGTGCTTGATGAGAAATTTATATTAATTTTCCAAGTCGACGCCCGTCGGCTGGTTCACGCTAGTGGAATTTCATTAGTGCTGAACAAGTTTGAATACCTGAGAATATTAACGTTAGTAACATACAAACCTATTCGATTTTTTTTTTGCTATTGCCTTCTGTGTAAAAATAATTCCCAATTTATTATATTGTGCTGTCTCAATATTCCATTACGTATTACTTTCTATGCGTTTACTTTGCACTAGAAGGACGAACGGAAGTTGTGAATCATTTTATAGCTATCAGTTTCCGATTATTAATCAGTGGGTTGTTATACCTATTGTGTTGATTGACACTTAAGTGTGATTGTGCAAGACATAAATAGGACGATGATTTGTTCTTTAGTAAAAATTAATTTAACAGATTTAGACGAAGTGCGCTAAAATAAATTGTAATGGTAAAAGTTTTTATTATAACTACTTTTATTGCTTAACTACTAAGAATCTTGTTTATAACGTGATAAGTGTGAGAAGTTCAATAGTATAATATTAGTTTATCGTCACATCGGATTCGTATCAACGTGAGTATAGTTGGTGCGTTCCGAGTCACTCTGGCGCCCGTGACGTCATCGCCCCGAGCCTCTCCCCGACGAGAGATAAACACGTCTCCATCTTGTTTACCTCTAGTATCCTTAACTCCGTGCGGTCGTGCCCCCATGCTCCCTTCGTTATACTCTCGCTTATGTACTTTTTTTTGTCCTTCCCCCGTCTTACTTACCGTTGAATGACGTCACGGCGTAGGTGACTGACGAATAAAATACACACATTTCGTAGGACGATGCTGAGGAAGGCTTACGTTAAGTTTGTCAGTCTTTGCGATTGCTCGCCCACAGATTTATGTATTAATTAATAAAATGCTACAACAATATAACCAGGTCAGGTTTACTAACATTTTTAACGTTTCTTTATTGGTATTTGTTTATTTGATCGTAAAATAATTATAAAACTATTCGAAGAAAATATCATGTATCGCTTCATTATAATATATTGAACCCATAAATTATTGTTTAATCGTACAGTGTAAATATAGTTCTTTGACTCTTAACAAAATATTTATTATTCAACTCGTGTTCGTACTCGACGTCTATCGTCTACGACGGTCGTAAGTGAGAATAAGCGAAAGTGTAATCGGCAGTTATTTTTATATAATATATTTCATATTTTTATGAAACAGAATAAAGATATGCTAGAAAATGAAAATGGGCCTTAACTTTTATTTCATGGATATTTTATTCAAAATAAAGATGATAATAACTGTATGCTACTCGTAAAAGCTCTTCATCATATAAAAATATAAAACATTTAACACTTTACTTTTCTGCATAATTTACTTTTATGATGTTTAGTAGAATATTCTTACAAAAAGATTTAATAAGAATTACATGACCTGTGTGGTACAGATTCAATATACACATTTTTTACATTTTTAAATAAAATAACTTTTTTATATGTACCTATATTAGGAGCTTATATTTTTACTTACCCCGCTTACATGTCTTCCAACGAGCAGTGCATGGAGCAGGTAATGGTTCTTTATATGGTCGAAAACTCGGGCCAAATGATTATATTTTAAATTAGCGATGCCCTTGTGTCTTCGCTCTCTTTAAGTACACAATAATTTATTTACTAATATTATTTACTTTCATAGTGTAAAAACATTATGATTTTAATGACAATATTGAAACTAAAGTTTCAGCGTATTCAATAAAACAGCTTTCATTTTATAGAAATTTTGTCGAACAATATATTTTACATTTACATAACTTTTTTTAATTGGGAACCGGTTTAAATAAAACAAATACTAAATGTTGATGGAAGTTTAACAGATAAAAAATTAAAAAATCATTGTATTGGGTTCTATTACATGACTCAAATAATAGATTATCACATACCTTCCATGTACAAATAGCGCTCAGTTACAATTTTATTATACGTGTATGTATGGATCTCGTTAAGCCGAAATAATAATAGATGCACCAACTTTGTGTTTTAATTCTTATCGTTTGATCTGGGAATGGCAATCCATTGAAGTGAAAATAAAGACATGTAATTAAGAAAAAAAAGCTCTTTTTAATTAATTTTGGTATAAAGGCTTGTCTACCTACACTATAATATAATCTATGTCCTAAGTACACAGTAGGCTGGCTTCTTATACGTAATTTCAATATTATCCAAGTCCATTCATTCACAGACACGTTAATCTGTCCGGGCTATATTATATAGGTGCTTCCCCGCTCTAATACTCGGGGATGCTCGATTATTGCTTTTCACTAGCTTTATAGCGTACTATTTACCTGGATATTGTATAAGTTTGCGTTGGCTAT
Source organism: Heliconius hermathena (assembly GCA_013403705.1). Lineage (NCBI taxonomy): Eukaryota > Metazoa > Arthropoda > Insecta > Lepidoptera > Nymphalidae > Heliconius > Heliconius hermathena. The sequence continues at coordinate 267,257 of JAAIXJ010000027.1, forward strand.
TGACATTGTGGAACCATTGAAAGAACTTGATCAGTTACTGCTTTGTGATTACATTCTTTGTATAGAACGTGTTGGGCGGTAGATTTCATATAGTCAAGGCTTTGAATTCACTCTTTAATAGTTAATATTTCTAAACGACTTTAAAATGAAGATCATATGTGATTTGCCCAACAAAATGTATGAAACGTGAAATAATATTTATATTTATATCAAATTCTTATTCATAATTACATTGTAAGTGATAACGCTCGAGCTACCTTTTAAAAGTAGGTACTGTGCCATTTTGTAATACTCATTTACGCTTTCATTTGTTATAAACGCGAAATGCAAAATTTATTTTATGCTGACGTAATTTCACAACAAGTTAATTTAAAATCAAACGCAACTTCTAAAGGTCGCTTACTAAATGCAAATTGAATTTACGATATTATGCGGAGATATAGACTCTGTGGATAAACCTGCCCTGTATTTTCACTTACGTTCTCGGAAATATCTAATTTCATACATTTGTCTGTCGACCTCTGTCACTTCATACCTTAATTATATTCAAAATTTAAATCGGTGTAATCTCATGAATCGGCAGCGTGTGCATAATTAAATTACCTAAAACGGTACTTATAATTTTTGTGAGCTTTTATTTGGAATGGAATTACTTTTTGTAAACAATAAATATGACTAGTATGATGGAATTAGCGATATTATCTAAATATAAAACTTAATAATAACTATTATAACATTTTCGTAATTGTTTGAATGTCTATTAGAGAAAAATGAGAGCAAATAAAGGTACCTAGTTAACTGTTAAGATGTAATATGATACTAAATAGCGACGAAGTGGGTATTACTGGGAAGCTGCTACGTCAGCTCTCGGGTACGGAAAGTGTGATTTATTTTGTACATTAATATTTTGTTGTTATGGTATGATTCATTTGAAATATGGTATTTTTTATTATCAACACTGACTTTTAAATATATTTAAACAGTTTTGTTAATTATATTTAATACTGTGGCCAGTCATGGCGCAGGTCAATTCAATAAAGTTATTTCACACAACTATAGTTGAACAAAATACTTTATATTAATATAACTTGCCAGCATTTAGGGTTTGTTTTATTGCAATGTGCCAATTGAAATAAAACAAACGCTAAATGATAAAGGAAGGTCATTGAAATACAATAATGAGATCTGCATTTAAATCGATTAAACCGTTTCTGGCACTAGTGTGCACAAACAAACATACATTTTTTTATTTGTATCATTGTTTTGTTCTATTACATTGACAAATGCTTTCAATAATATATAGTAGGTACATAGTTTTATACATTTTCAATGTGCAGAGAGCGATCAGTTACATTTTTAATGATTAATTCTTGTGAGAATTGTACATTTATACTATAAATTATACATTAACTTATCGTCATAATGCACAATTCTCACGAAACTTTTTGATTGTAAATATACACACTACATTATGATTGTAACTTTTTTTTATAAATAAAAAATCCACCTATACATGAAAACCGAAAACAAAGTCACTATAGATCAAGCTACTGGTGGCTAGATAAGTTCTTATTAAAATAATTAATGGGGGCCGTATCAAGTTTGAAAATGAATACCTAAAAATAAAGCTTAAATTGATGTTAAAACATCACTGTATACCAAATACACGTAGATATTCTAAATCAAAGCAAACATTGATTGACGTCACGGCGGGTGGCTATTTATTTTACAGAAATCAAATTACAATTAATGGTACATATGTACGTAAAGTTGTAATTAACTACAGTTTCATCATGTAGTCGTAGTCCTTCATGATATTGGTGCTTTACAAGTTAAAGCACCAATTTTCTGCTTTGCTGGCGCTCATTATATTCTCATCTGCATCGGAGCCGTATAGCGCACATGTACCATATAACCATAGTAAAATATAACTAAATCAATTACCGTTGCTGCATTATTTGAATAAAAATTCAGTTAGCACTGTTCAGCAGGTTTACGTCTTTTGGAATTAGCGTTATAAAACATCATGGCGCGGGTTGTTACGGTTTTAAAAATGGTTATTTTGGTGTCATTGCTTCGCGATTTTGGTTCGTTTTATGAGTGAGTATTTGGATTACGGCCAAGCTGCTATGGCAAACACTGCGGTGTCTTCCGGCGTCCTGTTGCCGCCTAGTCGGAACTCGGAAGTACGTCTTACAAGTAAAAAACTTACGTATTTTTAGCATATAACATAAACAATTATCGTTTATACTGTCGGGTAATAAAAATTAAATATTCCTCATTTATTTCGTCAGCAAATAAAATCAAATAATTTTTATCGCTATTCTTTGGAATTAACTAAATAAACATATGAAAATAAATTAAATATTGACAATTTTCCGTAATTATTCTTAAAAATGCTAATCAAAAGCGTATTACAAAATATAATTCGGAGTTTGACCTATCTATCTGTAGAATGATCGTCGAAATTGTGGTTCAATGTATTGTAATCGAATTAACGCTTTAGGGTATTAAATGCCCCACTTTGGGGGATTAAAACACAAAAGGCTGGTGTCTGACCTCGACCGAACTAGGGTCACCTCTTTGATCCACGGTCATATTTAAAGCATATTTCCTATTGTATCAGTGTTTTTAAAACCTACTTATTTTTATATTGCTTTGTGTTTGTCATTTTGTGCCTTTGTGTTTATTATTTTATTTTTTAAAATGTTGTATACATACCTAATATAATTATTTAATCAATCAGCTTCACACTGTATCCCGCTCACAGCAGGGTAGGCAGACGGAACCTAGTGTTAAGACGTGTTGCCGTTGTAGTCGTGTTTAATGCGTATTGAGTGGCGGAACTCAACGCTGCGCTTTGCCTCGACACCAGAATAAAGAAATGGTAATATAAATTTAAATAAATATTTCAACTCCTCGAATGGGGATCGAACCCACAACCAGTTGATTTTACAGTCACACTTTGTGCCCCTGCGCCACGACTGGCCTCTATATAATTAATAATTATTAAAAGGATGTTATACTGGTGCACTTGTGATGTTTGGATGCTATCATCGGTTTACTTTTAATTATGTAATGTATGAAACATTCCTAGTTGAAATTAGGGGAGCTGTTGTTGTTGTTTGTTCCTTTAATTTAATTTATTTATTGTGTTACAAACAGAGTCACTTATCACTAAATTCTAAAAATTCTACTACTACCGTCCTAGTACTACTACATATGTAATTTTATAAACCTCACCAATACCCTTAATCTTCGTTATTTGTTAGGGATAACTGATATATGTGAATCCTCAATCAATTACTCATTGTCAGTCTAAAGGCCAGACGTTTTGGACATTGACTAAGACTGAGCTTTACAATATGCGACTTACATTCGACTCATATTCTACTTATATACTTTTCTAGATTATATTATATATCGTGAATATATAACGTTCATATCTTAAAAAAAACTGCTCTTTAAGCAGTAATTGAAATTAATAACAGCAAAGTATAATTTCATATTACAATGAGATTTTCTTCAATCTATATAAGAAGATTAATATTTTTAATTAAGCGTAAACGTAGAAAATTAACTCTAAGACGTTCTATCAAGATGATAATTACGATTTGTTCGCGTCAGAGATTGTAAATAAAAGCATGAAGGCATTTATTCAAAAGATTTATTCTATAATATTACTGTGTTCTACTTCTATATTATTAAAATAGAAATTGTAATGTAATGGAGATGTTATTATTTAAGTACTCGTGTAGGTACTGCAAGGCCTTATTCTACCTAAATGTGCTTTTTCTCATTGAAATAAAAAAAACATATTTGGTGCATAGACAATCTAGCAGATTTTTAATGCACTAACAGACAAAATTACGTATAGTAATTTTGGACACAAGCAAACATAAATCTTTAAATTCTTGTATTCCCTTTTTGATATACAAAAATAAACTGAGATAGCCCTTATTAGGCACTATTTTAACATCCTATACATTAAAAGTTTTTGTAATGTTTTCATAAATTATCAAAAGAGAAGAAGCGGTTTTTCTTTATATTATTATGCATAAATTATAAAGTACGAGTACACCGTGAGAATTTTTGTCAATAGATATTTTTTTGTTACAGGTAAAATATTTAATGGAGTAACTATAGCCGTGACATTCTTTTTTTATTAATTTTATAAGGTCGGGTCAAAAGTATTTTCGTGTTGTTCATACAGAGGAAAATATTTTTTTTATGTATAATTTTTTATTTATTTATAATATGTATATGCCGTTTTGATCGATGACTTGTTGCTATCTTATGGGTAGTGCCATGATCCCATTCCTGTAAAAATTTTAAGATTTTTGATTAAATGTGACAGGTAATGATCACAGTGTTCTTTTGAGGTTGGCTTTATGCTTCCTAAAGAGTTCTATGACCGAAACAGGTGGAAATCTGATGGAGCAAGGTCAGGGCTATACGGCGGATGCAACACATCTCAGCCAAGCTCTCTTAATTTTTGCTGCGTGGCTATAGATGAGTGCGGTCTGGCGTTGTCATGGTGGAACACCACGCTCTTCATATTCACCAGCTCCCGCTGGTTTTTTTCAATAGTTTTTTTAACCTCATCAGTTCCTGATAGTAGTGGTCAGAATCTATAGTTTTAAAAGCTCATAGTGGACGATTCCTTTTCAATCCCACCATAGACATAGCATCACTTTGTTTCGAGTCAAGCCGGGCTTTGCTACGCTCTGTGGGGCTTGTCCATGCTTCGACCATGATGTTTTTCGCACATTCTTATCGTAAGTCACCCATTTTTCATCATCCGTAATCAACTGTTTAAGAAATGATTCGGAATTGTTACGTTTCAACAAAGAGTCACAAATGGAAACACGTTGCATTAGGTTTCTCCCAGTGAGATTATGTGGTACCCAAATGTCAAGTTTTTTTCTTGTACTCAGACTTTCGTAAAAGACGTAAAACTGTTTTAAGATCAACATCCAGTTCTTCAGCAATGTCGTATCTAACATATCGATCTTGCTCCACTTTTTCAAAGATGGTACTGATTTTATCTGTGACAGGGTTTCCAGAGCGAACTTCATCTTTCACATTAAAATTTTCAGGTTTGAAACGCTGGAACCACATTTGTGTTACTCTTATTGATACCGCATTAGGTCCGTAAACCGTTCGTCGCATTTTTACCTTTTTTGTAATAAAACTTTAAAATTTACCGAATTTCTTCGTCACATACGTTCATTATGCTTGCTTGAAAAACAATTGAAAAATGACGTTAACTAGTTTTTTTATTTATTGCATCTTCGGAATGTCACATTTAATGGTATTAAAATCAGTCAACCAGTTACATACAGTACAGCCAAAGAGGTTTGATTACTAATAATACATTCAAAATACGAAAATATTTTTGCCCCGACCTATTATTTACATTCAAAACTTATTATATCTACATTAATATAATAAAGAGGAAGAGTTTGTTGGGTAATTTTTTTTTGTTTGTTTTTTGTTCGTTCGTTCGTTCGTTCGTTCGTTTGTTTGTTTAAACGCTAAGATCTCTGGATCTACTGGTCCGATTTACTTTCTTTTTGTTTTGTATGAAAGCTGCATTCTTGAGAAGTGCTATAGGCTATATAACATTACGGTGTAAGTCTGTCTAAATAACAAAATAACAATATTATGGAACGCCATAGAATTGCTTTAAGAGCGTGCACTGCACATATAGTTTACTAGCGGCTCCCCCACGGCTTCGCTCGCTTAAAATATATAATTATTGATTTAATAAGCAGAATTGATTGACAACTATAATGACTTCTATTATGATTTTTTTACGACATTATCGTCAAAGAATTTTTGATTGTTTTAAATAAAAAAATAAATACGACCATTGTTGATATTTGATATTTATAAAATATACATAAAGCTAATTATTTATTACACGTATATATTTTTGTAACTTTATGTTCTTTTTACCTATATAATATACTCTGTTAAATGTGCTGATGTCAGTGAATAATTTAATTTACTCATTCAGAAACAGCCTTAAATGTTAAATTATTGATTTGAAGGATTCATAATATTCTTTGTAAAATAACTGTAATAATTGCATATTAACTCCTGTACAGTTTTTAAATTAGTTACATATATTATATGAACGAACCAACCAAAAAATCTTTGTATTTACTTGATATTTCTTTCAAGATCGTTCTTTATCTCTGTGTTGAATTAATTACGACTTCTTTCAAATGACGATAACTTTTTTTTTAATGAACCGATTTTGATGAACTAAACTTTAGTAGTTAAGTTGAGTTAAAACAAAGCAATTGGTGAAATTTTCAAGTAAATCGGTTCAGTACTTTCAGAGAAAAATGCGGACAAAAATATGTCGACAGACAGACAGACAGACAGACAGACAGGCAAAAAATTCAAAAAAAATCTTTTTGCTTTCTATTATTCTTTTTAAGTGTCCCTCTATCCATTTCAGTCAAAATTACTAAATGTACAGACAAAATATTTTTAATGTCTTATTATATATAGAGATTATATCATGTCATGTACGATGTCAGTACGTTGTTTGACAAATATGTTCAATTTTATTAGATCTTAAATAAACTCCGCGACGCCATATATCCAACTCTTATAAATAAGTGACAGCAAGGCATTTTGTGACACAAATTTTGAAAATTGTAAGGTGATATTTCATCGATTTTTATTTCACATGTATATTGAAACTTACGAGCGAAAGATATTTCATCATCAAGGAAATGTAATATAGATAATCTTCGGTTTTTAAAGTATGTTATTTGGATAAATACTTTTCGAAAAAATGTAAAATTAAAATAATTCAACGCTTTGTTACGGCCGCCAGGCTAAGCTCGAGTCCCGCGGGGGGCCCTTGCCGCCGATGACGTCCTATCGTACAGCTACGTATTGTTTATGATTGAATGTATTAATCTGTTGGCAAATGCAGCATGATAAAATTAGTGGTAGTATGCGAACGAAGCCGCGAGTGGGCCGCTAGTTATAGTACATGTTTACTGGGAAATAAAAACTATTATATTTATTTTTTGTTTTAAAAAACTTCACCTAGACTAAAGTAACGTCCATTTAATATGCCTACGCCATCTGTTACTTACGATACTATAAATCTTCAGGCTTTATCATGGTTTGCTAGTGTTATTTTAGTGTATTAGATCTTTGTTTTTTTTTCTTTATATGCTATTCTCTGCTTTATTTATTTATATAGTGGATATAAAATAGTAACTGTACGTGTATAGTTAGAAAATATTTTCTAATGCAAAATGTAAATGTGATTAATCACATTTAAAATGTTTTTTTCTATTACAACTTGTACCCAAGGGAGGTAATGTACAATTAGCTTAATGCTATTGAAGTATAATTACGTTCACCTTGTCATCAAAATGGAAAAGTATCTTTTATATTTCTTAAAAGAAATAACGAAGCACTGCTGCTGACGTTTGTAAATATTTATGGAAAAAAGTAATTTTCGAAATTTATTTTAACTATGTTGACTATTATAAAGACTTAAAAGAAAATATATTTCGTTTCGAAAATAAATCATTCCTAGAATGTCCATTCTTACGAAGAAAAAATAATTTTACTAGAAAAACGATGTTATTTATAGGCGTGGTTTGTTTTGAAATATAATAATTTAATCTAAGCTTCGCCACTCAACACGCCATGCTTTCACAATTCGGCGGAAAATAGCGAACGGAGTGTCTTAACACTACCGTTCCCTCTGCTGCTGTGTGTGGTTTACAGCGTTAGGCTGAAAAAAAGTAAATCTAAAATTTCCCTACAATCAATACAAAAGACGAAAAGCATGCAATATAGGCTTGTATAACGTGGTTTATGATTCATATATACATGGTGACACATACATTTTATAAACGTAAAAATAATATAAAAATGAAAATTCATAATATCTTCGCCGCCTTCTTCGCGTCGTAAATATATAAAATTAAACTAAATTTATATTAAGAGAAATTGGTAAACTCTATAAGTTTGAGGCATAACAATCGATAAAGTGGTACTATGTGTGGGCGCAATGGCTAACGTCTGGACGTAAACGTGATGACTGTGTGTTCCATCTTCGCGTGTGCAGCGTTGAGTTCTGGCCAGTCGTGGTGCAGGGGTACAAAGTGTGCCTGTAAATCGATTGGTTGTGGGTTCGATCCCCACTCGAGGAGATGAAATATTTATTTACATTTATATTTTCATTTCTTCGCTCTGGTTTCGAGGGAAAAGCGTGGTGTTAAGTTCCGCCACTCAACACGCAATACTTCCAGAAACTGGCGGAAAGTGGAGAACGGAGTGTCTTAACACTAGGTTCTCTCCACCTACCCTGCCGTATGTGGGATACAGCGTGAAGCTAAAAAAAAATGTAATCCAGAAATACTAAGTAATTAACAAATATTTTGTTCTAGGAAACAACCAAAGACATTCGCATTCGACCATTGTTTCTACTCTCTGGAACCGACGCTGCCCAACTTTGCTTCACAGAAGACAGTTTTCGAATGTCTTGGCCGGGACATCCTTGACAATGCCTTCGAAGGATATAACGCTTGCATCTTTGCCTATGGACAGACAGGTGAGTTTGTCACGTTTTTATAAATAAATACTTCATAATCATAAAATATATTATCGTTCCGTAAGTTACATAAAAAAAAAACAATATGCTAAATAATTGCAGTTTTAAAATATTAATGGACATAAGTATAATTTCTACTTCTTTTATAAAAAGAAAGTCATTTTATAAGATTATGACACAACTCGTAAGGTTTCAGTTACTAAATATACATTGTTATGCAATTAGTGAGATACCACTGTAATCGTATATTGTGACAAGTTACATGGTTTGTAACTTCTCTAGACCACGATGTTCTTTATATTCATACAAAATAATTTATTTGCAATAAGCTATAATTAATTTATTTGTACAATTTTTATGCTCCTAAAAATTAAACGAAAAACTTTTACATACATACATACATATATATATATATATATAAAAATTTTTTCGTTTAATTTTTAGGATTCCGTACCTTTTAAGGAAAAAAGGAGCCCTTATGAGATCACTTTATTGTCCTTCCGTCTCTCTGTCGGTTTGTCTGTCTCTCTGTCTGTCTGTCAGTTTGTCAAGAGCCTTTATCTCAGGAACGCTTGGAGATATCGAGTTGAAATTCTAACCATTTACTCAGGTCTATGGTCCCATGATTTCCTTAAAAAATCGTATTTCTACATTTAACTTAAAAAAAGATATGGCCGTTTATCTAAATTAAACGGGTACTTTCGGTTGACCTATAATTATGCAATTTGGCAGCTAGCATCTACAGGTACTAGTTCAGGAAAAAATCTGAACATCTGTGGTTAAATCCTAAATAGTAGCCTTAAAAGGGGGGGCAAGAATTTGTATTAAAGCTGCTAGTTCAATTGAGGTATCAGATAAAAGGGCTCTGACTAATCTATGCCTGAATATTAGAAAAAGCTCGAGACCTTCAATTTTTGTACGGAACCCCCAGTGAGCGAGTTCGACTAACGCTCGTCCGAATTTTTTTAATGCTGTATACATATATTGATATATTTATTTATTATTAGCATTAGATAAAACGCCAAAAAACATTTGTACTATGATATATCAAAATATATGACGATCACATATATAGATAACTTTATAAAGAAATCAATATACGCACAACAAAGTATTTTCGTATTGGTATTTGTCATATGTTTCCCTATTTTGGGAAACATATGACAAATACCAATTCACTTTTTATGTAGCTAAGCGAATTTCGCTGTCAGCAACCCCAAGGGATACTATGCTATAGTAGCGGGCCAATTCAATCTAACTATATTTACCTTCCGAGCTCTTGTAGGGAAAAATGTTGTTTGCAGATGTCGATAAAATCCTACGACTAGACGATATTGCTGTTCAAAATTATAGATGGTCTAACGTAGTGAAAAATATACCAAAATGTATAGTTTTTTTAGATATGTAATATTAATATTTTTAGGGTCCCAAATCTTAATAAAGGAAAAAAAGGAACTCTTACAGAATTGCTTTGTTGTTAGTCTGTTAAGATGATTTATCTTAAGATTCCGTGAAGATATCTTGCTGAGATGAATATCAAATATCCAGGTTTACAAGCCCTTAGAGAAAAAAAAATTAAATCAGCTTCACGCTGTATCCCGCACACAGCAGGGTAGGCAGAGGGAACCTAGTGTTAAGACAGAAAAAAATTAAGTCAAAGCAATAAAAAACACTTGTGCATCGTTTTTTAGCCGCATTTTGTATGAAATTCGCCGCGTAATCAAATCTAGATGGATATTTCCTGTCGACCTATAATTTTGAAAAATTTAGATCTATAGTATAAGTAAATAAAGTAAAAATCAGAAATGTGGAAATTAATATTTATGTTACAGAAAAAAACAATACTTAGTTTGTATATAATTTCATACAAAATGAATGCATAAATCCGCTAACTTAAGTTTCGCTACTATTGTAAGTTGTACTTCCCGTTGATCTATAATCCTGAAATTGATACAGAGCCCTCAGTGGGCGAGTCTGACTAGCACTTGACCGGTTTTTTATGGTTTCCTTCCTCGTAATACTAAGAGTGGCGTAAGTGATCTAAGCATGACATTTGTGCAACATTTTCGTTAATCAACGATTTTTAATCGTATATTTAATTTATATACTACGTAGTATACTATATACTACGTAGTTTGCTTGTACGACTCACGGGAGCAACAACCTTGTTTGCGCAAATTTCGTTCCTATAAAACTTAGCTTGAGAAGGAGGTGCTTACATTCGTTTAGGTGCCAACTTTCAGACGAAAAACACGTGACGTTTATAGCGAGGGGCAACGACATAATGAACACGCTAGGCTTAATAATATATTTTTGAATCAAAATTGGGTCTGTAATTCACTTTCACATTTATTTTTTTGATATTTTAAACTTATTTTATTTGATACTAGAGGGCGCGCGCGGCTTCGCCCGCTTATTAGGAGTGAATTCTAAAAAAACCACGAAACACGTGTTCAATAAAATATTTTTAACAGTCTGAATTTAAATTTTTATAAAAATCGGTGGCAATTTAAAGATTTTTCCATATAAACTTTCAACCCCTTATTTGAACCCTTAGGGGGTGAATTCTTAAAAACCATGAAACACGTGTTCAATGAAATATTTTTAAGAGTCTGAATTTTAAATTTTATAAAAATCGGTACAGCTTAAATTTTTTTTTCATATATACTTTCAACACCTATTTCATCCCTTTAGGGTTAAAATTTTTCTAATTCCCTTCTTAGTGGATGTCCAGAATATGAAAATAAACATCTGCCCAAATTTCACGTTTCTACCATCAGCGGTTACGGCTCTGCGTGCGTCTTACCTCAGTCAGTCAGCACAAGTCCTTTTATATATATAGATTATAAATAAACACGCAAGAAATTCTCGCTATCTTTTACATAACTCCTACACAATTGTTTTCCTAGATTGTTTATATTCGTTATGTATTTTGTTATTTACAGTATCCTATAGTATCACTTTTCCACCGCTGGCCGTCTATGTTAGAAAGTTTCCCAAAATCGTTTCCGAATTTTTTTTTCCCTTTATTTAATTGTTTGAATCATACAACTTGAATACAGAAAAAATAACCTGTAAAATAAAATATTCAAATATATTCTGAACATTATAATAACCAAAAAAGTATTTTACTTTTCTGTAAAAGAGCGCTTAAGATTTTCACGCGCGCCTACGTTTAAAACGAGTTAACCTGAATAGATAAAGTTGCTTAAACGCCCGGCCTAAGTAAATTTCTCTTTTTATATTTCACATCTTTCTTGTTAAGTTCAGGAATTCTTATATTTCTTACAGAAAATACATTAATAAATGTTGCTCGGTGAAGAGTAAAGCACAGTGTATAAATAAAACTCGTGTTAACTTCAAACCGTTTTGTGTTTTCAATAAAAACAAAGCCACGGGCAGCCGTTCGGGCCTTTTTGTGTAACCGTCAGATCCACGTCAAGTTGGTTGGGCGTTATTAAAAATTCCCTCACGTAAATAGAAAGTGTGAAGGGATGATACGTGTAGGGCACGCGTTGAAGGGTCCACAATTGATTCGCGAAACAAAGCGTTAAGGGAATTATTCGTGTATATTTTGGTTATTCCAAACATGGCTGTGAAGACTACATACATAAGAACAGATTTTTTTAAGGTCCGTCTGGATATTTTCTGTTTGTGTTATATAATTTAAATATTGATAAACAAGTATTACTTTCCTTAAGTAAATCCTACTAATATTATAAATGTGAAAGTTTGTGAGGATGGATGTTTGTTCAACTTACAAAAACTACTGAATGGATTTAGATTAAACTTTAGATTAATATGGCTTATATATAAGAATAACATAACCTACAATTTATGTAAAGATTATGTGTAATTGTGCTATAATACAACAATAAATTTAAGCGGGCGAAGCCGCGTATAGGTCGGTAGTATTTCCTAAAATAACTATCAGATGTGATCACACGAATGTTTATCAATTACTAACGAGGAGCGGCTCGATGCTATAAATGTGACGTGCTGCCTTTGACGCAGTCTTAATCATATGCTACAGTTGTCTGTTTATCAAAACTCTTTGAGAAAGTCATGCTATAACTACTACGAATCGTAGCTTTGACTTTGCTTTCCGCTCTTTCGCTCCTGATGCTCGTTAAGACCCTCTTCGAGTTTTACGACGCTTTACCGATTTTATTTATGGCATAATATGACTATATTGTAGGCAAATGACCTACAAATTATCACTTTTAGAGTAGAAACGTAAGTAGGGTTACGTATATAATGTATTTACTTATTATTTTCTTAACATTTCACAGACTTGATAGTGAAAGACGAAATAGAGACTAACTATATCACAAGTAATCATAATCCAGGAAACAAAAAATGTCCTTGTGATAATCATTCAATGAGGCCAGTCGTGGCGCAGCGGCACAGAGTGTGACTGTAAAACCGACTGGTTGTGGGTTTGATCCCCACTCGAGGAGATGAAATATTTACTTAAATTTATATTTCCATTTCTTCGCTCTGGTGTCGAGGCTAAGCGCGGTGTTGAGTTCTGCCACTCAACACGCAATGCCTCCAGAATTCGGCAGAAAGTGGGGAACGGAGTGTCTTAACACTAGGTTCCCTCTACCTACCCTGCTGTGTGCGGGATACAGCGTGAAGCTGATTTGATTTATGATAATTTAAATAAAGTTATTAAAATAATATTATTTAAATGTACATAAAATTTTGATACAAAAAAAAGGTAAAATGTTTCTATCGCACAAAAAGCTCTACGTAAGTCTCTTACACAATTCACGTCGAAACTTATTTACAGCTTTTGTTTACTTAATTACTTCGCCCGCCGGTGTTTAAGTTTGACATTTTGCGTTATTTCAATCAAATTTCTTTATGAAGTATCAAGAACTACGTGGGTATACATTAAAAGATTGATTGACACTTTGAACATTTGAACTTGCAATTAATATGGAGTCTTGACAGATATGTTTTATATGTATTATAAAATACCAATATATTTTTTTTCTGAAGTAGAACACTATAATACAACCGTGCCACAACGAAGAGATCATATTTAGGCGTTTATATTAGTTTACAATAAACTTTACATCACTTTTTAGTTAAGCAGAGTTAATCATTTTGAATATGTACCTACATAGTAGTAATTTTAAATATTCGCAAGTACATGTAGAAAGTTAAGCAAAACTCGAACGGGCGTTTTACTCTATGTTTAATTTCGTAAATAATTAAGGAAACATTACAGGCGTAAAGTTCATTAACGCGAGAAGTAACACGTACGCGAGAAATTTTCAACCTGCTTTATTTATACAGTTATAAATAATTAACTTGGTAACTAGGTACATGTATACTGTAAATATTATTACATTACCCGTTTAGGTATATTTTAAATTAAAAATTATTATTTATATACTTAGAATTTTGATATTTGCTGAGTAATTATGATTTATTTAAAAATAATATTTGAAATACAATCTCTATATAATATATTTATAATATAATATATATTATAATAATCTATCAGTTTTACGTTTTTATTTTTGTATAGATTGCTTCGTATTACGTTAAGTTATAATTTTGAACGGAGAAATCGAAAGTGAATTTCCAACGATCGTCTGGCCCATTCATTCTTCATTCAACACTGGCGCACTCGGGCGGAATAACGAGGCTCAACGCAACAGTTAGTTTTTTTTCCTCCATCCACGGACTTAAAACGCTTCACATAAAGCGCTATGAATCAAGCTATATACACGGTAAAAGGAATTTTCACATAAACAGACCCAATTTACGTCTAATATATCAAAAGAACGGCGAGCCAAAATGTAAGCTAAGGTGATATTAGGAGCTTTAGGGCTTTGTGCGAGAAATAACGGGTATAGCCTGAGAATAATTTGTGAGTTACCTACATGTTAAATTGTATTATGTAGTGTAGGCTATAACATATATATTATATATGTTATAGCTTACACTATTCAAAATTTGTTAAGATTGGGAAACTTTATAAAATATTATAACTTACTAACGTTTTTTATAAACTTGATTATATAAAAATACATTATATTTTAGTAACTTACGGTTATGTTAATTTAATTCATCTAATCTCTCGGCTAACGAAACGGTACACGTTTGCATTTCGTTATTTACAATGCGACTAAATTATCAGCGCGGTGGTTTGACACTGACATAACTTGATTTTTTTTTTAAATGTAATACTATAATCTTTTTTTAAGGCTGCTGTTTTATTACTTACATTCTAAATATTTTTTTTTAAAAACAATTTAGAAATTGCTACTTGAGTTTAGTGTTAACAATTTAAAAAGTAAATAGATAAATATATCAGTATAACCACAACAACCATTTTTTTAAAAACTTCTATACATACATATTCCAAATTCAGCAGAAATGTTAATAATTCTTACTGATTCTTTATTCACAAACGAAAGAGGCTCAATGCGAAAAATTGATCCAGACAACTCGAAACCTTTGGTGGTGTCGGAATGGAAACGAAGCGTTCTTTTATTCATATCGCTATATTCCCCTTATAATCTGTATTTTTTGCGGTTATTATATTATTATATAATAATATATTTGATTTATAAAAGGACGGACGCCATCTTCTTAAATTGTACCGAAGGTTAATATTTGAATTTCATTAAATTACTTTCAGACAATTTAGGCGCAATTTAAAAAAGGAGCATAAACGTCAGTTCGGGAGCTTTTCAGCTTTTGTAATATTAATATAATAGAATAAATTAACATATTTATGTTATAATATATATGTAATATTAATAAAAGAAATAGTTATATTTTACTTGCCTTATGTTAGTGTTAATGGCGCCGTTTTGGGACGGACATTAAAAAATGTATTTCTATTTTCTACCCTTGGTCCGTTTGGCCAACCTTTGGTGTTGAATTGCATCTATGACTTAGAATTATCATTTGGCAAATATTGATTAAATATTTTTTGCAATGTTTTAAGTGTTATTCCACATTTTATTATATGAAACATTTCCGTCCATTTTTTGAAGTTTTAAATATTTTTTCTAAGTTTATAGTAAACGTTCTATACTGGTTTAATACTATCACCTACTTATATTTGTCAAGCATGTAATTAAATTTACAACGTGTTAAAATTTCTTTCCGGTATATTTTCTCATTAAAGTCAGCCTTATATATCAGTAACGTTAAGACTACGGGCCAAGCTCTCTCTAAAGTTTAATTACGAAATTCATGGTGACCTTTCGCCTTGCAAATCGTATTCATTACTAAATTAAGTTGTGAATATTAGTGTTCGTAAATTTATATATTTACTAGCGGAGTCACGCGGCTTCGCCCGTTTATTTAACATATTTACGATATTATTTTGAATTTCTAATTATTTTTTAATAATTAAAATGAACCAATAAAAAATAATAAGCATACGTAAGGGAAATGATATACTTCAAATAAATCAAATCAGCTTCATGCTATATCCCGCACACAGCAGGGTAGGCATAGGAAGCCTATTGTTAAGACACTCCGTTCCCCACTTTTTGCCGAATTCTGGAGGCATTGCGTGTTGAGTGGCAGAACTCAACGCCGCTGTGATATACTTAATATTAGAAAAAATACCTAACTATTTAAAATGAAAATAAATAATAATAAGTAAACGTAACCAAACGAGTTTAGCTGAATTCAGCTGTATTATCAATATTATCAACCTAAAATAAATATTTAAAAGCATCAAAATTGAAAGTAACACGAAATATAATACCAGAATAAAACAAAACAAAGTACTTGACCCAACCAAGAAATAAAAAAAATCTAACTAATGTACTACTCGAATAAGCAAAGAGAACTAAAAAAATACGAATTACTTAATAACAAACAACAAATAACCACAAATAGTAGTAGTAGACCGAAAATATATTAAAATTAACTCAGCCTTCAACGTCGTTTGACCATTTTGTAAAGGACAATATTTTTGTGAAACTTTGTTTTTATGTGTCCCATAAACTTGTGCCAGTGCACGCCATGTAAGCGTTCTGGAAGCCCATTTTAGGCGACCCTTTCTTAAAACAACGTAATTTCTGGAAATACCAAAAAAAAATCTTTAAAAAGCTGTAGCCTATGTTCATCACAAGTTCCTCAAGTATATCTATTTGAAATTTTATCACAATCGGCTTAGCGGTTTGGCCGTGATACTTTTGAATTTATAATATTAGTATGGATTTAACATTACTATATTCTTATCGTGGATACAGGATCAATTTATCGATATAAAAAGGAGGCTCGAAAAAGGTTTATTGTGATTATGTTAATACCGTTCATCCATAATGATGATGGATTTGGATCTTTTGCTTACTTATTTTGTTATTAGAGAACTTCGTGGCAACGTGCTATACGTATATTAATACTATCCATGATGCTTATGAACTTTATTTTATAAATAATTTCTCTTTTTCGAATAATAATAAGGTAGGTTATTTTTGGTATATTTATTATATTTGTGACAGTAAAAAATATTTCAGATATTAATTTGAGAGCCCTAAAGTAGTCTTAATTCAAAACTTATGTTATTTATTATATTTATTTGTTTGTTAATGTTAGTTCAAGCAAAGGATAGAAAAATATTTTTATAAGACGTATAAAAATGAACATTTGAACTTAATTAGCTGGACTCGAACCCTCGCCAATAGAAAACCATCCAAAATCTTTCTCCTCAATTAGAGAAATCGGCTTTAGAGAATTCGAAGTTCGTCGAGAAGTTCGTCCGAACACTCCATGATAAATGCGATAAAGAACGCACAGCGAGGAGACGTCCCTAAAGACGTCCCTAAAGACGTAAAGCCAAAGTGTCAAGTCTTTTATAGATTATTGGCTCGCCAATGATTCGAACGGCACTACGTTGTATGCGATCAAATAGCCCAGAGATGAGAACAGTACTCCATACGAGGCCGATTTGGTTCCTATACAGGGGCAATCAATGTTTTGGCGTGCTGCTGATGACCCCAAGTTTCTTTGAGGTCAACTTGGCCCTGTTTTCCAGATGATCGCGATACTTTCAGCTACTCGAAACGATAAGGCCCAATGTGCTGATACTAGGCGCGGCCAGTACCTACCTACGTACCTACAGATATACTTTTGGAATTGGGAGACTTGAAAGTTGATGCTTAAATAAATAAGTAAAATAATTTTGTAACACGAAATATTTATATTTCGAATTGACAAGCAAAAAACGTCTAACAATAATAATAACCGATTTATAAAAGTAAACACGATATTTACCAAGAATCTGCCTTAAATAAAATACCTAATATATGATAATTGACATATGAAAACAACAGAATATCAGGCAACGCTCCTGTCTTGTCTGATTCTGAAGCAATTTAATAATATATTATGTCCCGTTTGTATCAGCTCTAAAGGGAAGCGCTTCTCCCAGCTGAGTGCATTACCGTGTTTTTACGTCGTTAGTCCTTCATACTATATATATATATATATATATATATATATATATATATATATATATATAAATATATNTATATATATATATATGTATATATATATATATATACATATATATATATGTATATATATATATACCGTATGACCGTATAAGACGTATGCCGACGTATGACGGTCGTATGAAAGACAGTCGTGGCGCAGGGGCAAAAAGTTTGTCTGTAAAATCGACTGGATGTGGGTTCGATCCCCTCGAGGAACTTGAGGAAATTATTTACATTTAGATTATCATTTCTTCGCTTTGGTGTCGAGGCAAAGCGTGGCGTTGATTTCCGCCGCTCAATACGCAATTCCTCCAGAACCTATGACCATATGACCTATATCGTTCGCGTATCTCGTTAAGTGGCTTGTTGCGTCGGTATTAATTTTTATATATTTTATTCAAATACAGTAACACGTATGTATATTGTTTCTAGGTTTCGTACTATTTATTATATTATTATACTTGCTATTATATGAAATCTAATGATTTTCAAATTTATTTAATCGAGTTTTGTAAATTTTGCTCTTGTTTTATAATATTACCTATACTTACAACATTATATGTACATGTACATATTTAAACAGAATTATTTACAAGGTCTACATCCTTTGCTTATAAATAATGATCTACATTATTATACAATTTTCTCTTAAACGTTTTAGTTCTTTAAAAGACAATTGTCTCTTCGGACATTTTAAGTGGCAGCCTTGACAGTTTCACTTTTCGTTGTGTTCGACTTCTGTTTATGAACGATATTCTACGAAAGC
The DNA here is from genome assembly GCA_013403705.1 of Heliconius hermathena. Classification (NCBI taxonomy): domain Eukaryota; kingdom Metazoa; phylum Arthropoda; class Insecta; order Lepidoptera; family Nymphalidae; genus Heliconius; species Heliconius hermathena. The sequence goes on from JAAIXJ010000027.1 coordinate 286,104, forward strand.
AATGTCATTAATAACTCCATTTCTTTTTTCTTTAATGGTGTTGCAATTTAAAAAACACATTTTTTTAAGTTAAAACGGTTTAAAGCGTCTTCTGTTCTTAGATAACATGATATATGTAGACGAGAATAGTTAAAAATAGTACATGCAATTTAGTTTAACTGTACTTAATTACAGAATATGACGGCACATGCAGCTTCTAATGTTGATACTTTAAAAAATACTTTCATTAAAATATAATATAAATAAATAAATAATATAAATTTTAATAACATTGAAGTGAACAGAAATAAGTCAAGGTCATAAAGGTTCATTGCAATTAATATGGTATCTACATATATATTTCAAGGCTTAAAATATTATAAATAACAAGCAAAACTATTCAGCTGAAAGTCTACTACCACAAAGTAAAAAAAAGTGTGATCGGCTTTGTTTTTCCTCGAGACGGCAAGGGACACAGATAATAAAGCGGAGTGGAAAAATAAACAAAAAAGGTCTTTGTCTTAGCGACACCAAGAATACAATGAAAGAGAACTGTGCCACTGAAAAATAGCAAAGACATGCCATATCGCTGTTATTGTGCTCATTTTGGATGCTGAAGTGAGACAGGCACTTCTTATTAAAATTATATAATAGCTAAATTACGAACCAATAATTTTATAAAATAATAATTATTTTAAGCAAATATTAGATATTAATCAGTGTAGTATCTTACCGGATTCTTTAAAGTGTATCTGGCTCTATGAGAGAGTTGCGTGATGATGATAAGTTAACAATAAACAAAAACGCTTCATATAAAACCAGCCAGTGTACGTATAACTTGTTTAAGTGTTTGTTGTTAGTATCGACTATCGATCAATGCTTCAGTTTCAAGGTGAAAAACCATTTAATTGGTTGCAGAGTAGCTTGTTTGTTCATTTGCAAATTGGCATATGGAAATATAAAATTTAAAATGAATATATTTATACAACATATATGAAGGAGTTAAACGAGACCTGTGTTTCTATTTTACGATAAATTGCTATGCGTGTTTTGCCAATCATATTTACCGCAAATATTGAAGTTTATTTTCGGTAATTGTTTCTTTCTCTTGAATATATTCTGTTGTGTCTGATAATATAGAAACCTGTTTACGCAATTCTTTGAGTACTTGAACGATGATAAAAAATATTTTTTGTGTTTCTGATAAATTATTTATGCTAACTTATAATAATATTTTTGTGACAATTTTTAAGAAGAATTTATGGAAAGTTCTTTAACTTATAACAGAACCTATAACAGTCCATTCTCCATTTTCCGCCATATTTAGAAATACTCGTTCGCGCTTTATTTTACAAGGTAAATGAAAACATGCTCTCTGAGTGGAGATTAAAGTTAAAACTATTGAGCGTAAAATCAAACAATACTCTACCACGCCATGATTGCGATCAATAGTACTAACGGAATATATTTATTTTGCATATAAAAGCAATAAAATTATAAAAACAACTATTAAGTATTTATTCCATTTTAAATACTAATTAGAATTGACTAAAAGCGGGTCGAATCAACGCTAGGTGAGACATGAAAAGCTCCATCCCCAGGGCCAGGATAGTAGCTTTTGTTGCACGCCCCATCTCCCACAATACTCGCCGTCGAGAGACCTAGAAATAAGTTAATAAAATCTATATCGTCTTCATTTTATACCAATGGTGTGCGAGTTCTCTTATGAAATAAATATTATTTAAAGTATTTATATTTTTATCCGTACGTTTCTTTTAGTAACTGATATAAAAATATATTAATTGTTGAGGCCAGACGTGGCGCAGGCGTCTAACTGTAACTGCGACAGGTTATGGGTTGGATTTAATATTTTCATTTCTTCACTCTGGTGTTGATGCAAAGCGGGGAACAAGGGCACAAGCGTGCAACAGTAAATGTGACGGTCGTGGGTTCGATTCCTACTCGGGGAATGAAATATTTAATATTTCCATTTCCTCGTTCTAGTAACGAGGTAAAGTGCGCTGTTGAGCGCCGCTACTCAACACGCAATACTTCAAGAATTCGGCGGAAAGTGGAGAACGAAAATGTCTTAAAGGGGAACGAAGTGTCTTAACATTTAGTTCTCAGATTTCCTCTGCTACAACATTTGATTCCCCCTTTTGCTTATGTAGGTATACGTACATGCTATATATTAGTAAGTTGGAGCTTTCAATCTGATAAATGCCTGTTGGCAGCTTATCTAGTATCGGCTTATGGAGGCGGACAGGCAAACCGCATTTGTTACACCAAAGCTCAGGCTGCTGATTTGTCATGCTGCAACGGATATAATATGCTTTGTACAAGAAATCCCTTCAACGGATTGATTTAAAGGGGAACCCCCTTTAAATCAATATTAATTTTCATATATTGTAGCACAAAAGTGGTTAGAACTATTTTACAAAACTTAAAACTTTCAATATTTTAACATCTTTATACTATACCAAAGAAGGTATAAAGTTCAAATATAATTAAGTGTAAGGATCTTAACACGAACAAAGAAATATCTGTCTTTAATTAGTAGTTGATAATATAGTATAAAGTTTGTGCCTAACTATGCTTGTATTCCCATTTGTCTAATGCCATACTATAAATTACCAAATCGGCGTGATCTTGCCAGTCAGTGAAAAGGATTGTGGTTTCATTTAAAGTGGCGATGACAATAACACTCTGTATAAAATTATTAGATCCAAAACTCTTGAACTTGTCTCTTCATTATTATACCAAGGTATAGGCGAGTGTGTACCGTTTGACAGACATATATTGTTACCTAGTGACTCCTCAGCCTTGTGAACCTGTGAATGAATAGATACTTCACCTATTTTTCAGAACAAGCCTCTAAGGGCGAGGTTGAACAACCGCCTCGGGTATATAGTCTTAAGAGGCGTTGCGATTTTTTGACGCTAGAATGAACTCTGTCGCTAAAATAGTTTAATCTTTGTTCGTAAATTGATAAGTAAACAAACCCCGTTTATAATTTGACAATTAAATATAACTGGATATTAAATAACATTTCCATTTAAAAACCTGTATATTTAAGTTATATATGTTCACTTCATTCATGAAAAAATCATATCTTGAATAGATATGATATAGCTTAAATATTCATTTTAATTTCATATAAACAATAATAAGTAAACTGTAATAAAAATAACTCATAATTAATATTGGTATTTTTTAAATACAGAAGACTGCAGAACGAATGGTTTTATTTAATAACACAAAGAATTAAAATATATTTTTTTACATTCTTTATTTTTGCAACTAATAGTATTTCACTTTATAGTATAATCACTATGAGATTTAATCAAAATATTCATCACATACTCTGAACTGTAACATACTGCATCGGCGTGCGATAAACAAATTAGATAAGGTAGCGATGAGTCCGGTAGCGCATTTATCATGCACGCAGCGCGCTACAATTACTATGCTTCCGGAGCTTTTTATTATTTTTTGAAAAAAAAACAGTCGTATGTTTTATTTTGTAATTTACTTAAAAATATGTATGTAATAATTTTATTTGAAAAAGTATATGCATATTCCTCTACCAATGAGTTTTAGCAGTAAGCGCTTCGAAATCCAAAGGATAATCCGACCATTACAACGATTTTAACGTAAGCTATATTGTCGATAATCCGACTATAAAGATAGTTTGCTTCTTGTTTGAACCAGTTTAATATATAAATATTTGTAAATCTGCACAAGGAAATAAACATTTCTTCGTCTACAATACACATTTGACGCTATTAACTGTCAGCTTGCATCGGGGGCGTGGTTTAATGTCGACGGACTGCGCCATTTATTGAGCCATTCCGTGTCCGTTCAACTTGGCCCTTGGACATAATGACATGACGATTGCACTGCTTATGAGTCGTTTAAATACTCATTTTTGCTTACTGTTATAAATGGGAGTGGCGATCTTCAAAGAAATTATATATTAAGTAGAAAGAATGTATGGTGCATTCTTATAAATAATGTGTTGCGTAGTGGAACGCAACACACTTTGCGCCTCGTTTCTATGCGCTATTTGAAAGTTAATTTATTCAAATATTATAAGCGAAATACTTACTTAATAATGCCGTGAACAAAACGATACCAAAATTTTATTTTAATACTTATGAAAAAACAATAACGTTATTTCAATTTTTACCTTTTTTCCCCATTTGATGATTACATAAACTTATGTAATGTGTATAAATCTCAGGCTGTCATCAATCAGTGTTTCAGCCATATATATTAAGTCCAAACGAATTGCACCAAAATATGTGCAAGCTCACGCATCTGGAATGTTGCCATGTATAATGTGGCAAATCGCTCTTATTGCTTCCGGGGGCCCCAGGGCGTCGATCCTTCTACTAGATTGCTTGGCCCAATGTTGGACTCAATCCAATCACGTGCTTGTAATCTTGTTAAAGTAACTTAATGATTGAATACAACACTGCGATTTATTATTTGGGCAACAGAACACGATTGAACATTTTAATACTGTTTACCTATTAGTTATTACAAGTTAAGGTTGACTCGTACTTTTAATATTAAAATTATTTATTATGTTTAATTTTTCATTTGCAATTTAAATAAACTACATATACATATGTATGTAGTCTATCTAATTAGAGGCTAGTCGTGGCGCTGGGGCACAAGCGTGCGAGTGTAAAACGTGACTGGTTGTGGGTTCGATTCCCACTCGAGAAAATTAAATATTTAATATTTTCATTTCCTCGCTCTGGTAACGAGATAAAGAGCGGCGTTAATTTCCGCGACTTAACTCGCAATGCTTAGCAGATGCCAGAATTCGGCGGAAATTGGGAAACGGAAAGTATTAACACTACTACTAGGTTCCCAGGTTCCCTCTTACTCTGCTATATATGCGGAATACAGCGTGAAGTTAAAAATGTAATTTATCTCATAATATTTTAATTTGGTTTAGTCCATCTGCAGTTTATATTTTTACTTAATACTATGAGTTGAAAGTATGCTAATAAGATAACTCTTTGGGGACCAATGTTACTAAAATTTACGTGAAATTGGTGAGAAATTTAAACTGTTGATATTTACAAAACTTTATTAGTAGTTGATGTAATTACACACATTTGTTTATAAAGAAGCTCAAGAAGTGTCCAGTACGTATATTGTAGATGTTGTGTAATTTGTAAGCATAAATATGAAATGATATTTCTTTTACAGAAACTATACACTTTTATCTATATTGGTATGTCACGTCACTGAGTGACTGACGGACAACGCACAGACTACGACAATTCGGTTTGTTGCAGTAAGAGGATTTCCCCAAATTTGTACGGAAACAGAAAAATAGGATTTAAGTCCAGTATAATATATAACATAAGATATTGCAAAGTATAATTTGCAATTGTATAAACATCAGTAGATAGACAGACATACACAATGAGAAATATTATTTTGAAATGTAGCCTACATTTGTAACTAAAATTGGAAAGTATCTCGCATTTGAATACTTCACATGAATGTTGGAAGTTGAAGTGGAAAAGTTATCGTGTTCTTTCTATGACGACCTAATAAATTTTCATATTCAGCCTTTCTAAAGCATTTTGTTTCATAACTTTGTACTTGAATATTTTAATGCAAATAACGAATCTTTGTAATAGCCATAAATCCATATACGAGTATATTTGATTTTTTTTATTATTTGAATTTTTGCAATCACTTTCTAAATATTGTTTTTTGGGATCGTTTATTTATAAACCATACGGCAGAAAAGAAATAATAAAAAAATAAGCAAACCATATTTTTAACTAGGGCTTTATATAGAATAGAATTTATGCAAATTTGTCTCTATACTATACTAGGAAAGTCCTACGAAGCTCTACTTTAGTTCATCATAATATGATACTGAGCTCCAATTAACATTAAAAAAGAAAGTTATTATTTTACGTTTAATTCGGAAGATAATTTTATTTTCTTCTTGTAGGTTTGTGAGATGGTTAAGTTTATTTTATCATAGAAAATGATAAAAGTTTTTAAAGGTTTTTTTATCTTAAGACGAGAGACGAGGGCAGTGATTGTTAAAAAAGTATTGACGTCTACTGTCATACAAACGTTTAGGTCGTTTTATCGCCAGGTTCAAAGACTACTTGCTGTTTTATTAAATTAGGCGGAAAATATAATTGAACTATATCAATAGAAGTACTTTTATTAGTTTTTCGGTGAATACATAAATATTTACTGTTTACAAATGTAAAACAAAATATCTATCGACCCATACAAAGAAAACAGTATAAAATAGTGGAATATAAATAAATAATAGTATTTATATTAGAAAACTATTTGGTGTAATGTTCGTTACTGAAGGGTATATTTAATTTCATGCCCGAGTCTATCCTCGCCCGTGGTTAAATAGTTGTCATTTGAAATAAGTTGAATAATTCTAATTTTGTTTCTTAAAGTATACTTACTGATTTATATTTTTTAACATGTATATTTAAGTATATTTAAGTTATATAACTAAAAATATTCAATTGAATATGTTTAGTATTTTATCACCTATGACCGAGTCGATCGTTTCTCCATACCGACACGCTTCGTGAATGTTACGCACGTATAAATTTGTCAATTGTCATCAAACGTGTTGTACGCGTTAGGGTTTACTGACCAAACCGTTATTTTTGTGAATAAAACTCTGTGTTCCGATTGAATTATTTCGGTAGCTCTATTTAAACATTTCTAAAATTATTATAATTGAATGAACTCATTATAATATATATGAACGAATAATATTTTAATCATATTAATGTTAAAGGAATTTAAACCGATAAGATTATAATTGTTGACCTTGTAAAGAGCATATTGCGTGCTTTCATATTTCATTTAATTAATTAGCTTAAAGCTGTTTTTAAGTAAGTCGAGTTATATATATCTTTAGCTTTTTTAATTAGAAATCTGTATGTGAAGAGCTTACAAGCTCAGCGTTTTATGCATATTACAAAAGTAAATTAATATGACTCATTTATTATATTTATAAGGTCACCTTGGCGCTGAAGTGAAACTTCTGACCATAAATGCGATGATAGTGGGCTTTACCCACACTTAGGGCAATTATTTAGTTACATTTGCCTGTTGTGGCACGACAAAGTGCGGCGTTAGATTCCGTCAATCAACACGAGATGTCCGGAATTCATACGTTCAGCTCCTCTGCCTACTCTGCTATATGGAATAAAATAAAAAAATAAATAGTTTTATGTAACGATTAAACTCACATCGTTATCTTGTAACGTAACATATTGCAATGAAATGACGATGTGCACTCTATAGTGCTTCAATTTCTAAAGAATATAAGTATTTTTAAGTAAAGCACCTATCGCGAAACGAGAACAAAGCAAGTTGAAAGCAGGTGCCGCGTCCGGGTGACCTAAAATGCAGGTGCCAGCTTATGTCACTTGTGAAGAGTGGTTCAAGGCAGCGATGAAGGCAGTTGCGACGAATGAATTAAATCGAAATGCTGACGATACATTTAAATTTTTACATATTATATTATTGTTCGTCAATTGAAACTCCTCTCGTCACTTTCTTCCCTTCTGAATTAAGAACCAATATTTATTCTTGTTTCTTTCGTTAATTGTCAAGTATCAAGAAAAAAAACTTTAGTTTTGTACAAAAATGAATTTTAAACTTTACTGAAGTAATACAAACAGTACTTTTTTCGTTTCAAATTTTATTTTATTTTTTAAATATTTATCATGCCGTATTTTTATTCAAAATCGTTTTTTTAAACATTGCATATTAAAATATGGCAGAATACAAGCAGTTATAGTGTTGGCTTTTCTAGTTTGTCGTTATTTGGTTAATAAAATAGGATATTTTTCTTTTTGATATAACTATAATTTTGTTTTACTGTCTTATAATAATTGTCTTTTTTATATTTTGAAGCATCTCCGACATTATGTAGATTAGGCAGAGCCGGCAGACTTCCTATTGTTGTTGTGTTGTACATTATTTATTATACCACTTTTCGTCGCTTTTCTCAGATGACCCAAGAGAGAAAAGAGCGCCTATCTCGTGTATCGTTATGCTTTTTAACATTATTGATAACAAAATATATTTATACTTAGATAAAAATATATAATATATACGATTATTCTTTACACTTTGTTATTGTAAAATGTCCTTGTACTTTACGGCCATCTGTATTCACGCTGCGCATACATTCACATAATGCAATTTGTCATTTCCATGTGAATTATTACTTAGTCATATGCAAATGACAAGTGCTATTGGCTATACATGTGATTGGCCACCCGTGACATGTTGTCGCCTAATATTAAAATATGATAACAAAAAATAAATCCTTTGATTTTTTTATTTTAAATTTCAATACTAATAAAAGTAATTTTTTTTTACAAAAAGGCTTTAGATATAACTTCATAAGTGGTGATTGCTCTTAACTGATAATAATATTCACATTTCATATCTGTGTTGATTTGGCTGGCTGCCAACAATTCAATTCTTGTGATATCTCAACCCTCAACCCTACCCTTGGATACATCACACTTGTAAGCTTTACCACCTTTTATAGTGTCTGAATATTTTATTCGAAGGATTAGTTGAGGTCTTTTATCTTAAAATGTTTTATTTTGGTTTAGTTTATGTCATGATAAGTTTAAGGTCAACATTATTTTTTACCTTTGTATACGGTTCTACGGATAAATATTTATGTTTTGTATAATTTGATTTGTGAGTGGAGGTTTTTTTAACATTTTTAGGAAATATCACTAATTTCAGATGGAAGCTAATAATTAATTATCTTTCCTATACTGAATATTATTATCATCTTAGTACCACTTATTATCTGTCAAAATTAATTCGTGTCACAGATTATGTATTTGCATAATTTCCTAAAAAATGAATTATCATTGCTTTATAATTATTCATTTATTGTTATTAAAACATAATTGCAAATATAATAAATCTTAACACATATAAAATATCCACGTACGCTATTAACTATAAAAACTATTCTCCGCAGTATATTGTCGTAGTATTTATTTTTATAATTGGAGTTTGCTTCCACTGTTGTGTCAACAAGCTATCGTAGCAGTTGAAAGTTGTATTCGTCATATTTATCGCGTTTTTTGTTTTGAACATTTTGTTCAGCTCGGCTACATTTTTATATTTTCCCAGCTCACATCTTTAGCGTGCACTAAACGAGTGTTTTTATATACGTTAATTGAAGCAGAAAATGTATGGGAGGTTGGTGGAGCTGGAAACTACATTTTCATACTAAGCACTTTTCTTAATGCGCCTCGCTACTCTCGTCTCGAGTTTCACGAGAGCCTTAGCGTTGGATTAAGCTTGTTATGCTTGGCTAACTACGCCACGTGTGAGAAACTTTAACTTAATATGTAACTAATTTATAGGTGATTAAGTTCTATATGTTGTCTCAAATGTTAGTTCCTTCATTTAAAATGAAAAATATTATGGGGTACTAAATATCAAAGGTTACATAACGTGTGACGGTTTTAAATTGCGTCAGTTTAATATAAATATATTTACAATGAGAGTACTAGATATCCAATTTACACCTACGACAGAAATGATTTATACACGTACGTTTTTGATCAAACATCATCATATTCTGTTATTATATGCATACAATATGCATGAAATTGAATGCATTGATTTAATATTAATTTATTATTAATGTGAATCGTTTCGAATTCTGCAAAAGCGTTTCGAATTCTTATATAAAATAGATATAAACGTTTTTGGACACTTTCTCCGTGTGATTTAGATTTGAATATAAAATAATGGTGTATTTAATACATTTTTCCTCTCGAATATTACAACTCTTTTGTTTTATATTCAGGTTCAGGAAAATCCTACACGATGATGGGCGCGCCCGGCCCTAATGAAGGCGGCATAATACCGCGCCTCTGCGATGCGTTGTTTGAAAGAATTGCTGTCCAACAGTCACCACCTGCACTCACATATAAGGTAATTTCATTAAAAATATCACGTCATATAAAATGTTAATCTAAGTTTGCTAATATAATAATGAATTATAATATAGTTGATATATTATCAGAGCTTTAAAATATCTTTACTAGGCAGTCAAAGATTAAGACATAAGCGTAAAAACTGGTGAATTCACAGGAATCATACCTGAGCAAAATTGGTTCGTTAGTCGCGCTTTAGTCAACTTTTTTACTTTGAATCTATGTTGACCTACTTGTACATGCATGTAAGTCGTCCCGCAAGGCTTTTTGTACTTGTGTTCTCTTATCATTTAATGTTGAATACAGACCTCTTCTCGTATAGTCAGTTTTTGTGCTTTAACTGTTCATATTTAAATATATACTTGTATTCACAGATTTTTTAATACCGCTCTACTTTTTTAATGGCTTACTTTTTTTTTCAGCTTCACGCAGTATTCCGCAAACAGCAGGGTAGGCAGAGGGAACCTAGTGTTAAGACACTCCGTTCCCCACTTTCTGCCGAATTCTGGAGGCATTGCGTGTTGAGTGGCAGAACTCAACGCCGCGCTTAACCTCGACACCAGAGCGAAGAAATGGAAANTTTGTTAATAATGCGACATAATTATCAAAAAAAAATATATAATTATGCAACATGCCGTATACTTCATTAAATTTTCGAATGCCAGTTCTAAAAAGTTGTAAAATAAAAAAAAATGAAGAAATTTTACGATTTAATACGATCGGTCCAGGTGGAGGTGTCATACATGGAGATCTACAACGAGCGCGTGCACGATTTGCTAGATCCGGAGACCACGCGACGGTCATTACGGGTCCGCGAGCACGTCGTGTTGGGGCCGTACGTGGACGGCCTGTCACAACTCGCAGTTACTTCATTTCAGGTAATTGTGTTTTTATGATGCATATTCATGTTTTTATGTACACTTTCTGTCGATGGTAACAGTGTAATTTGGCTTAGTTGAACTAACCATAAGCTGGGCGAGACTGTCTGTACTGAGTAACTATCTTAATCAATATACATTCAATCAGATATTTGTAGTCATCAAATAAATGAAATAAATAATAATGGAAGAAGTTTGGAATTTATATTGAGCTGACTTTTATATTTGGATTCGAACCTATGGCTTTCGTCTTAGGATATGACAGTTATTCATCAGTATACTAAATAATTTGTTTTTATATGCTCAGAAGTATGCAATAAATGTTAGTAATTATGATATTAGTGTAGTGCACTTTATAATACATACGTGTAATGTAACTTTGGTGCAATAAAAGTCGCACTAAAGCCATTTGTCTCGCTTTACACTTTCAAACAACAAAGATAACGACAAAGAAACAAAAGACCGTGATAGTGCAGTAATAAAACTCGATGTAATGACAACAAGCTAACGGTATCCTTTTGAATTTATCCCTGGCAGCTATTACGTGGACCATGATAATCTTGTATCTTGTTAAATAAAAGGTCACGAAGTCTGGGACCTCGATAACAATCCTCTGTCGGTCGTTAAGCCCTGGGCGAGTTCAGTAAATAAAATTTCGATATTTAAATTTGTAATGCAGTTAATCTTGCGCTTCTTTTCCATATAATGTGGTGGTATAGTCCACTAAGTTCATTTTTCTTTTGCCTATTTCATGGATTCCTTAAAAAACTGCAAAAAATATAATCAACTTTACGCTGTATCCCGAAAACAGCAGAGTAGGCAGAGGGAATCTAGTGTTACGACACTCCGTTCCCATTTTCCGCTGAATTCTGGAGGCATTGCATGTTGAGTAGTGATACTCAACGCCACGCTTTGCTTTAACACCAGAACGAAGAAATGGAAATATAAATTAAAATAAATATTTCATTTCCTCGAGTGAGGATCGAACCCACAACCAACAGTCTCACTTTGTGCTCCTGCGCCTCGAGTGGCCTCATCATCATCATGGAACTGCAAAATTATTTAGCTATTTTCAAGTATGCACAACATTTTTCTTAAATATTGAATTTCTCAATGAAATTGTAAATTGCAAAAATAGTTCACAAGCAGTGCCAAACTGAAAAGTTGGTTGTGTTCACCATGTTATTTAAAAAAAAAATATTTATACATTATTGAAATAAATTATATGTTATATTTATTAAAATAATTTATATGTTATACATACCTAAATTTTAAATTAAAAAAGAATCTTTTATTTAAGTAATATTCTGTAACGAATTGGACGCTAAATAAACATTGTTTTGGGAATCAAAAATTGGACTGTAGATGAAATCGTCGGTTCCTGAAGATTGGCCATTCTGACAGCTTCATTACGCTTAGTTGGGGCTCGAGGGCTTAACGGTATCCATTATTTCTGTCGATTCGCTTTGAACACCCTTCAGTCCTACAGTTTTCCTTTTGAAATTGTTTAATTTTGGCTTTGATACCAGTTGTTACTTTCTCCATGATTTGGTTTGGTGCTCTATTACTTTTAATTTAATTTAATCCGATCTCTCGTTGTTTTTATTATGAAATAATTTTCGTTTTCTAGTTCAATTGGAACATTTGTTTTATAATACTTTTACATGTTTATCATTTCTATGATAAATTTGAATATAGACATACATTTTATTCAGCGCTCTACACAGTATTTAAGTGAGCTTTTTAATATAAAAATCAGCATTGTTCACTATTTCTTCTATTTACTTACATCGTTGCAGTTCATTTAACTGGGCGTGTCCGACGCTTTGTCTCCTTCAATTATTTCGGGCTAACTTAAGGTTTACGTTTGTTCAGCATCAGGTGCTGTGTACTAATTATCTTAATCAAACTATCTCATGAACTGTGCTCTCTGTAATTCGTTATCGCTTGATTGGAAAATTCAATGTCAAATATTGTTAAAATGTTTCTACGCAATATTATTAATTTAATTTTTTGTATTTAAAGGTACTGCTAACTTAAGTTAAAAAATAAATTTTAATCGGTACAATATTCATTTGCACACATCTTTTGCATTACACGCAAAGATAATCTAAAGCCACGTCACTCGATTCTCTAGTTTCTCTTCCAAAAAAGTATTCTTCAATTTGAGTCAAAATCTTCCCTTGTATTAAGTGAACTCAAGACTTCCCTGGTGATTTAGATATAGTAATATATAATCATAATTATATCCTTGTTTTCATTACAATCTAAAAAGCTTAATGCTTTTGTTATAACGTAAAATTTCAGCCTGTGTTAGACAATAAATTCTGTACGAAATCCTTTTTGAACGTGAACAGCCTTTATTATGGCTTTTGCGGTAACCTTACTTAATCCATTAGAACAATCGTTATGTTGGTTACGTTCTACAATTTTAGTTTAGTTGCGTTTTTTTTTCGAATTTACATTTTTTTTATTTTAAGTACTATTAGCACTAATTTTTATGAATTGTAATTGTGTGTAATTGTCTATACCTTCTAAATTATTCTATCATCTTTTACAATTAATAAATAGCCTGGTTTTAATAAAATATTACATAATTATGTATGTGTGCTTTCACGATATGCATTATATAACGTAAATAATACATCTAGCAGTTGAGCAACAAAAATTGCTCACAATGTGTTTATGATGGATAACTGACGTCCGTGGACTACGATGTATCTTTTCTTCTTCATTCATTTTTAGGTCGGTAGGACGCTTTGCTTTGAAAAACCGCATGAATATGATATTTTTAATTTGCTTTCTCATATTCTGTCGCAATTTTTATTTAAAAAAGATATTGTTTTATTTTAAATTAATTAATATTTTCACTTTTGGTACAACTTAGGCCTAATGTAAGCTTATTGAAAGTTATGAAAATATATGTCAAGATAAATATTTATTTTACATTAGTGTTTAAATGTAAAATGAATATTGCCAGTTAAACTGATAGTAGCAATTAATTTGCTCACTTCACCCGGTTAATAATGAACGTAAGCAGACACTGGTCGCTTTACAAATTGTACATCAGATTTAATCTGTTGGCAATTAAATAAATTATACAATTGAAGCTATTTTGAACAACGAATTCCCGCTTAAATTATAAATTTCTACAATATCTAGTGAAATTGTTCAAAAGGAAAACAGTACGCAAATAAACAGTTACGTCCGTAAAAAACCGCAGATTTACAACGAAAGTGAATAAATAAGGTTACACGTTTCACTGAACAGGTTATTTTTATTCGGATTTATTTTAAGTCCATCGAATATATATCGCGTTATATTTTTATTTTATGACATTATATTACATATTTTCTAATATTTTAAAGTGCTACTAATAAAAACTAATATTACCTATAAAATTTCGATTATATGAAGATTTGAACTTACTTACTTTTTCTATAATATATTAATAACAAGTCCGAGTTTTGTACTAAATTCAATTATACCTGTTACCCGCATGTGATCACATTTCACCACGTTGGTATAATGTAATTAACTTAGCGTGAGAATAACATTATGATTATAAAAATTATAGAGTTAATACATTTTCTTTCCCTAAGAGATATTTTTGTAAAAAATGATGATATTTTCTTAATGTAATATACCTTTTTTACTACTTTGTATGTGTGTAGATTATTAATCATATGTAACATTTTATTGATAAATAATATTTACAAAAGACCTGTCGTGGCGTAAACGCGACAGGTGTGAATTCGACACTCACTGGAGGAATGAAATATTTCATTATTTCATATTTTCATTTCTTTGCTCTGGACCAAGACAAAAAATGGGATACAGTATGAAGCTGAAAAAAATTAAAAACATTAATTTACAGGTATCGCATATAAAAATATATATTTTTATATATTATATATTACTTGTCAAGTTATAAAAGCCTTGATTTATGCCTCATGTTCTTGTTGAAAATATGTTTTATTGTAAATAAAATTTTTTTACGTAGTGAAAATTGCCAGCACAATATTTGAATATTATGAATTCTCTTATTAAAGACTTAGACACCAACTTACAGGGAACGTGCCTCGTTCCTCTCAACGCCGCTTGTTTGTTAAAAGTTTGTAGTAGGTACTAAATTATTGGATGCTATACTGTACTCTTATTTGTACATTGCCAATTTTTTACCAATAAATATATACTGACTCTGACTACATTTACTTTTATCATCATGTGTTATACCTATAGTACCTACCTAAATATACAAAGATTTCTCGTTGTGTTATTATTTAATTATCATTAGAATTAGTAAATATTACTAAATATAATAATAAAATATATTAATATTATAATCGAAATGAAGCAAGCGTCCGTCTGTTTTCATTACTTGATCTTGGCGCTTAAACTTTACAATGGAAGAATAGATTCGATCTCTATTTCATTGCTGACTCCTGTACGGATTGCAGATTGAACTTTGTAAACAGCTTTCAAAGTGTTTTAGTGTTCTTATCGGACGGTTGTATAGCTTTTGTTGAAACGTTTTAACTTAAATTTAAAAGAACGGATGTTTTAAGAAAATAATATTTTTTATAGGACCTTAGAAATTTATGTAAATTACTTATTTACTCAATTGAGATTTTAAAGTAGGTAATAATTCTGAACTGCTTTCGTTATAATTCATTTTAGGTGTATAATAAATTAATTGTTTATCTCATAACCTCGATTCAACTTCCTCTAACAGATAACGAGTAAACACAATAGATGAACAAACTTGGTGAAAGTGCTATAACTATCGATTATACAGATGGTCGTGTCTAGGACACTTCTCCTGACCTATTTCCTTTAAACGAATTCAGTTTATTCATTGAACGATTCAAGAAACCCTTTCATGTACCTCCTACAATATCAATTCCAATTTAAGGTTTACTTAATAAATCTTTTGTACATTGTCTTTCAACCTAATTAACATTTAGCTCACATGTCTTTTTGTTAAAATTATAATACTATGTTTAGCTTACTTGCTATATGACACAGTTTACTTATTAAATGTTAATTCTCAAAGTTACGTCACTATTTATGCTTTTTTACGCTAATACTATTTTATACTATATAAAAAATATCTACAATATCTAGTGCTAGTAATTAAATACAAGATAACAAACAGAGGTCACTCGTAGTGCAGGGGCACAAGCGTGCGATTCCGACTCAAGAAAATAAAATATTTAGTATTTTCATTTCTTTAGCACTAGGTTCCCAGGTTTCCTTTGTCTACCTTGCTATGTGCGGAATACAGTCTGAAGTTAAAAAAGAAAAGATATAGTTTTAGCTTCAACCATTAAAATATAGTCGACTAAAAGAAATTGTGTGATACTTCAGGTAGATAAAGTAGTGTAGGATAAAAACTGTGGTGGCTGTATATCAAAACTGCTTTCAAACTATAAATAAGTAACAAGAAAAGAATGAGCCAGCAGTTTGTTCCCCGGTCTGAATGAGATTTTGATTTATGTTTCATCTAGATATAACGCCAGGAAGCTGAAGTTGTTTTGTACTTTTGCCGCACCTATGTAGTATGTGAATTATTTTTGTAATTGAAAGTGAGAGTAGTAATATTTACTAATTTAGATTTTTTTATGTTATTAGAACTATATTTAGAAAATGCAAATATTCAAATTTAAGTTTAGCATATTAAACTTTATGAAATAGACAGAAAGATATTTAATAAACCGATAATACATAAGCTTATAAATTTTCTAAACAGCAAAAGTTAGAACAGAGTTTATATAAATGAGGAATATTAGGAGTATAATATCTTCATTAGTGAAACATGATATTCCTCGGTGAAACCCCTCTACATATACTTATTTGCCTCCCCAAGTAAGCATAAGTTTATTTCGCATTAGAACTTCGTCCAAGTAACTCGATGTACTTACTGATTCTAAAGATCATCGATCCAAATTAGTTGAAAACTTTATTGAATTTATAGTGAATTCAAGTGTTTGCATAAGGAAGGAAATAAACTCTGATGCATACAGCAGGGAACATAGTTTTAAGACACTCCGTTCCTCACTCTCTGCCGAATTCTGGAGGCATTGCGTATTGAGTGGCAAAATTTAACACCGCGCTTTGCCTTGACACCAGAGCGAAGAAATGGAAATATAAATTTAAGTAAATATTTTATCTTCTCGAGTGGGGATCGAACCCACAACCAGTCGGTTTTACAGTCACACTTTGTGCCCTTGCGCCACGACTGGCCTCAATACTATTTTACTATTTTACTTTTATAAAGTCATGAGATAGCTCGTAAAAATAAAAATAAGAACCATAATTTTATTTTTATATATATAAGTTTTAATTTAAATAAATTTGAAACATTTTTTTAAACTATTATACGTACTGTAAAAGCATCTCACAAATAAATGTTTTAATTATACAGTATCTCTTATTTTATTTTCCCTTAAATGTCACAAATAGTCCACAGTGTTTAATTGCTTTCGGTTTGACATTGTTCTTTGAAAACGTTGATAATTATGACGGTTTTAAGATACAAAAGAAGTTATTTTCAAATGAGTGATATTTATTATAGCGTTCCATTTGAAACATTCAATTTATGCAATATCTTTTTTCAAGTATGTCGTTATGTACTTTAAGCATCTAATTTATGTGAAATAATGTTTTTCATATATGTAGATGAGGCACTATGATATGATTATTGTTTTCTTCTATATGTTCTAATGAAAACGGCAGATTTTGATGTTGATTATATTTTATTATAAATTCAAATAGAAATATTAATACTTTTGAGCTCGGAGCAGTGCCTGATGCTTGCGACTGTAGGTTTAGGCTTCAGGGGCCCCTAGTGAACAAACTAGCCTTCACTGCTCCAACCCAATATAGCAAATTACCTCAAAGGAAATTGCTTACAAACAATACTGCCTATCGTAGAATATTATTGCCATAGCACCCTTGTTATGGCATTTCACAGATAAGTAAGACATATCATATTTTCATCGGTAAATATATCAAGTTAACATTATATTGTGATCGATGATGCGGTAATAGATTAGTGGAAGTGAAAGATAAATAAATGTATTTCCTGGATAACGTTTACTTGTAAACATCTCATCGTCTATATATTATGGCGTACATATTTGTGCTAAACTAATCACTTAATGGTCTACGTTGGCTAGTAAAATTCATATACTTGATCCTAATAACAACTTTGACATCACCGAGTCGGATTTAAAATGACTAGATGATAATTTCAATATATTAAAACAAATACTTTACTTTAATAACCTACAATTAGTTAAAGTAAATTGCTTTATTGATTCCGTAGACCAGAAGTTGTTGACTATAGACTGTTATAAGATACTTTTTATAAGCAAAATAACAAAATAGGCGCCACGCCGTCGTGACTTAGAGGGAGACATAATTCAATTATATGCCTGGTCTGCTTACTGCTTGCCTATAATGCCTACGGGTAGCTTTATGTCAAATATCACGAAAAGTGAAATGCATGATGGCTGCAGATGGAATTAAATAAATCTATGCTTTATAGTGTTTAAGTAATTTTATTTATACATAGGCCACTATGGCTTATAAATTAAGTCATTCTTTTATTTGGACTAAAAAAATATGTCTGTTGCACAGTTGCGGCTTGTTAGGCATTACAAATTTGTTCGTCAATTTACAATAGATGAGAGTGCGGAAGAACTTATTATTGAGAGGAACGCATCTATATAGTACTACATTGTACAATCTCTTGATGCTATTGTGAGTAAGGACAATTCGTTCGCACTGTTTTGATTTTTGAGTGCCATTAAATGTACTGTTTTAAACATTTTTAAAGTAATATACTTATTTAGAAAACATATAAAATTTTGAACGTAGCGGGACTCGAACCCGCGTCTCTTGGAAACCGACCAGGCGCTCTGACCACTAAGCCATACGTTCTCATCATACTACGTCGTAATTTTTATATGCTTGTTACAACTTATCTATATTTCTTTCCTAAGGGTGGATTAACACTTTAAAAATGTTTAAAATATTATAAATAAATAGCATTCTCACTTCCCAGGCGATAATTCTTAGTAATTATCTTATCTATTATAATCTTTGGGTAGAGGAAATTTGTAAAAATCTCCCTGCAGAGATGCTAACAACATAAATAAGTTGTAATAAGCGTATAAAAATTTCGACGTAGCTAATGGCGTTAATGGCACTCGAATACCACGACGTCAAATGTTTTGAAATTGTAATTTTATAAAGGAATATCGGCAATTAACTTATCAACAGATATCATATGCTAAATTTATGTACACCAATACCACTTACACGTACCATAAACTACGATATTCTTGGGTAAAAATATTTTTGGACACAACCTAAAAATTACACAAACTGGTTCACAAGTTACCTGATATAAAATAATAATATAATGTTGTACGAAAATGATATCTTTAATAACATTAATAATGATCCAATGATGGTCATTCACTAATCATGGATTTATTACTTCAATTTGCTATTGAACAATAAAAGTACAGTAGTAGTAGTAGTATATTATGGCTGTTTGAAAACCACTAGCAGTAGGTACTTATATAGAAAATTATAAAAATTGTATTTTTCACATAACGGAATGTTTTGAAAATGGTAGTTACGTAAAGTTAGCGTAATGTAAGCGATTATTAATTAATGTTTGATATTTTATTTCAAAACTTTTAGAAAATTTTTCCAAGGTCTTGAAAGTGCCCTGCAATTTTGCTTTTCTTTCCTATTACTGGAAATTCAAAGGGAGATGATTTTTTATGGATATAGAACTTTAAGCTACTTGTTCAGAGCTGTTCGAAACTCACATAAAAATGTATATATAAATAGGTATAAAAGTTGGCTTTTACGTTTGAATAAATATATGTGATAGAAATTACTTTAAAATATTGTTAAAATACATTTATTTTGCATTGCATTGCAAAATTTAAATAGTAATCCCCGTAAAACTTACTTACATTTCCGGCCAGGCTTTTAAAAAGTACCTATTAATTAACGTGAAAATTTTTTACCTATTAATTAACGTGATATAATAAGCCCTGAGCATAAAAAAATATTATAAAATAAAAAAAAATATATAACTTAAAATTACGAGAATGTGTATAATTTTAAAACAAAGTAATTGCTCCGCAGGACATCGACAATCTAATGACAGAGGGCAACAAATCAAGAACAGTTGCAGCTACTAATATGAACAGTGAATCGTCGCGGTCACACGCGGTGTTCAGCGTCGTACTAACTCAGACATTATGCGACGCGGCCACCGGAGTCACGGGAGAGAAAGTGGCGAGGCTGTCACTTGTTGATCTCGCGGGATCTGAAAGGGCAGTTAAAACTGGAGCTGTAGGCGATAGACTTAAGGAAGGATCTAATATTAATAAGTAAGTGATATCTGTTGATTTTTGTATAAATATTATATAAGATATTTTGGTTATTGTCGAATCCCTGCCATTCTTGGTTTGTGTACAATTTGCAATTTATATTTTGTGACTTCAAATGATAAGAGGTTTTATACCTAAATAATATAAGAGATTTTGATAGTTTTGTTTTTTGTTAAGATTTAAACTTAATGCGGTTGTTAAACATCATAAACGCAAAACTATAGCTATAAAATATATATTATTTTGCTTTCAGGTCCCTTACAACCTTAGGTCTCGTAATATCAAAGCTAGCTGATCAATCTTCAGGCAAGAACAACAAGGACAAATTCGTACCCTACAGAGATTCGGTTTTGACTTGGTTACTAAAGGACAACCTTGGAGGCAACAGCAAAACAGTTATGGTAAATAATTTTACATGCCTTATTTACATTCCACTGACTAACAATAGTACATTTGTATTACGTACAAATTTTGCGTTTGAGGTTCATTGAGGTGTACTCAAATAGAAACACTATTGTGTGTAAATTGACGTTTGCTGCAGTGAATCTATTCTGTACAATAAAATGATATATTTTGGCCTTAGGTTGGAATATAATTGGTAAAAAATAACGCATGAAGAGTACTAACAAGTACTGTTGTTTATTTTTTGCCGACATTTTTGTTAGGTAAAATTAATTTACCATCTGACCTTGTTCTGCCGTTTTCTACAGTGATGGAATAATATCGATATTCGGTTCTAATGTTTAGTTAATATTTCATTAGATGTAATACTTAATCTAAGAAACCGTAATGGGAAGCCCAGAGCTAATTAATACAACTCTAAAATGAAAACGTTCCTCAGTAAAGATATTTTGAATATTATCAATTTCGACATTCTCCACCGTCGGCATTTCTTTCCACATATACTTGGAGATGTAAATTCTGATGTAAAGCAGGTGCTGAGACGACACTGCGTTAGGACGTTCACCTTATTAAAGTTACACCTGCCTATAACAGATGTTATTCTAAAATTCGCTTGGATTTTTGAAATAATACGTGTATGCTTCTCAGATTGTTTTGTTTTCTTTTTAACTTTGATTTACCAACTATCGTAACAAAAATAATAAAAACATAAACATTTTGTTTTATCATAAATCATTTTACTGTGCTCGCAGCATCTATTTTAGATCAAATATTTTAACATGGTCGCCATAACACTAAAAGCATTTACTAATTAATTAAATATATTGCTCCTTTATAATAACTATGAGGCTAACATAGCGTAGTGGGAAAGTTTCTACCTGTAAACATTACTGTGGGTACCATCTCCGTTGAGTGAACGCAATGTTTTGAATTCAGATGTAAAAATGGGAAAAAAGTTAATATCATTATATATATAATTAAAAAAACAACTATATCCAGGTGGCGACGGTATCTCCAGCGGCGGATAATTACGAAGAGACACTATCGACCCTTCGTTACGCAGACCGCGCTAAACGAATAGTGAACCACGCGGTCGTCAACGAGGACCCCAACGCGAGGATCATACGAGAACTGCGGCAAGAAGTCGAGGCTCTTAAGGAGATGCTTAAGCATGCTACCGTAAGTACATAGTCAGATTTTTTTTGTTGGCTTTATGGTAACTCTATTGGTAACTTTAAATGTGTGGATTTGCAGTATAGTGACGCAGCAGGGTAGGCAGAGGAAACCTAGTGTTAAAACACTCCGTTCTCCACTTTCTGCGTAATTCTGGAAGCATTGCGTTTTGAGTAGCAGAACTCGACGCCGCGCTTTGCCTCGACACCAGAGCGAAGAAATGGAAATATAAATTTAAGTAAATATTTCATTTCTTCGAGTGGGTATCGAACCCACAACCAGTTGGTTTTACAGTCACACTTTGTGCCCCTTCGCCACGACTGGCCACAGATTTTAAAAAAGGTATTTAAATAATTCTATAAACTTGAGGGTAAATTTAATTAAACAACTACTACTTTATTGTTTTGAACTTAGCTTCATAAAATGTATAATAAGAAGCAGAAATCTCTTCAGTTAGTAATATTTAATATATTATATAAATAACAAAAGTTTCAACTCTTTAAAGAGTTTGGCTTTGAGATATAACCCTTTGTATGTTCTTTGTTTTATTCAAGTTTTAAACGTTTTAAATATAAAGTTTGTTTAAACTAAAGGATTATCCGCATAAAGAGTAACAAAGCAAGGGCTAAAGTGCTCGAGAAAACACTAATAAGATAAAAGTGTTCGCTTACTCACTCATAAGTGGCACTTTATCTACTTAAAAAGTATTAAGGGCGTCGTCGATGCTCAATATATGCATACGTTTCAATCGACGTATCGAGATCGTTTTATGAAATTGGATATTTTAATAATAATAAAAAGTTTTTGGTAGTTTTTTAAACGGTTTACTGGAACATTTTTAATTAACTGGGTGTATAAATAATATTGAGTACTCTTTTATTTTTAATTAATTAAATTTGCATAGTTAAATACAATAGTATTAAATATTCATAGATTTTTTATTATTAGAAGTACAGCAATCGATGTTGCCGTATTCTCTATTTCGACAAAATTTGGAATAGGTAGGTGGTGCCTTTAAAATGAACAGACAGAGAGTGCGTGGAGTTACTTATTACTATGTTTTAACTTACCTTATGCGGCCTGTCGTGGCGCAAGGGGACAAGCGTTCAAATCTTACTTGAGGACATTATATATTTAATATTTCATTTCCTTGCGCTTGTAACGAGGCAAAACATGGCGTTTGAGCTGAGCTACTCAACCCGCAATGTGTCCAGAATTTGGCGGAAAGTAGCAAACGGGATCCCATACCCTCTGCTTACCCTGCTATGTGCATATACAGCGTGAACCTAAAAAATATGTACCGTGTATAATTATAAAAATATTACGATCTATTTATTTCTACGAATTCTTATAATGCGATTTTTTTTCTGTTCTGTTGCACAATAATCTTGGTTCTATGATCACGATATTTTGCACGTGTTATATAAGAATCTACGTATAATACTTAGATAGGTATAATCAATTCGTTTACCTTCTTAACAACGTACAAGGCAACAATTGATTAATACACACCAATATGTCGGAATGCTGCATTTTCTATTTTTGAAAAATAATATTAATGACTTTATATACTTTGTCACATTTAATATGGAATACGAAAATATTTTAAATGAATGTAAGAAACTAGGCAATATTGTTAACGCATTTTTTAAAGGTCGAATTGTAACGAATTATGGTAATAAAATCTAAGAATCAGAATTTGAACCAATTACAATAATTGTATTCTCATGAAAGTTGGCGGCTATAGGTAGCTTAGGTGCAATACAATATTATTATGCTGGTGTGATGATGGAGCCAGGACATGACTGATGCAATTCTCCAGAGTTTACTAAGTCATTCGAGTTTAGGCTCATAAAATTTATAGCGCGAGCACAATCTGTAGCACTTGTATTACTTGGCGTTGAAAAGCGTGTTGTTTGGTTATTTTTTAAAGCATATACTTTTTAAAACCTACGTGTATAATGTGTATTATCATACAGTGAGATTTATGAATAATTTTTAATGTAGAGTTTTCTTTAAAGCAACATCTTTTGGTTAGGTAAAATCTTATTGAACTGTCATGGATCGACTATAAACGAAACATTTTTACCTTAAAAATAGTAATACATATATTTCATATTTTCTCACAGCTTTAATTACTATTATAATTTTCTAAAGGGATCTCCTGTGGGCGAAGACGTGCACGAGCAATTGGCACAAAGTGAGCACCTGATGAAGGAAATGTCCCGCACTTGGGAAGAAAAACTCGTCGAAACTGGTTAGTATTTAAATAAAATTAAACCTATTCTATGCTTAATTATGCAAAAGCAACGTAAACAGGCCAAAAGGTGTACAAAAACGTTGGTACAAAAGTATTATGTGATATTTAATTTAAGCTTGCAGGATTTTTACGTTTAGCTCAGGTCAAGGACTCTAATACCGGAAAAAGTGAGAGCTCCCGTGAGATAGCGAGGCAAAGTTTATTTAGTTTTCATTGAATTATGTAACTACTACTATTTACTTTTCGTATAAGTTCTCTGGAATAATTAAGGTCACTTTTTTTTTAATTTTGGCTATTGTTTGGAATTTATAGTGATTTTAATATAGTTTTCTGAGTTGAAGTTCCATTCCAGATGTTTTAATTTTCATTACTTATAATTTGATTATTATACAAATAGATTTTAACTGATTTTAACTACGTATTTTTTGTACCAATGTATACAATAGTTATACATGTACATTTGTTCTGTTAATATTTGTTAAACTTGGTCTTATAGAAAGCTGTCACCATTTTAATTATGTTAATCTACCCATGCGAAGTCCTCCAAAAACGTAATCGCTTAAAATTAATGTTAATTTGAATTTAAATTTGAAATACGTTATGATATTAGAGTTTTGTTACAGGTCGAATACAAAGCGAAAGGCAACATGCTCTCGAAAAGATGGGCATTAGCGTGCAAGCGAGCGGGATTAAAGTTGAGAAGAACAAATATTACCTTGTAAATCTCAATGCGGATCCCTCCCTCAATGAGCTGCTTGTGTATTACTTAAAGGTACATAAATATTTTCAGACATATTCTTGCTTGAAAAGCTGGGATTTATTCGTAATATGAGTCATTATTATTTGTGTTATCTGCTGCTGTAACTGAGGGGCTGTCGTGGTGCACGGCAAATAACTGTGAATACGATGATTGTGGGCTTGATCCCCACTCGGGAAATTATTATATTTAAATTATTTCATTGATATGCACTAATAAACTACGTGCGGCGTTAATTTCCGCCACTCTACACACAATGTGTAGAAAATACGGCAGAAAGTGGGATACGAAGTGTCTTAACACTAGGATCTCTCAAGTTATTGGGGGCGAGTGTGAAGCTATTTTCTTATTTTGTGTATCACAAGAATATTTTGATGTACTATAAAATTGAGCTTTTTAATTGAAAACAAAACATGTAGTAAAAGTTTGATTACATCCTTAATTTTAAGTTTCATTTGTACACGTTTGGCTCAGATTGGCCATTTGCGCCTCCGTCTAGTTTCGAGTTACAACTAATTGAGTAACACAAAAACTTTCTCCATTGTAAACTTCAGAGATTTTGCGGTTTCATTCAATTACACTAGAACAGTGTTACTCTAAATGCTGTACTTATAAATTTTATTAGTATATTGACTGGGAGGTGTTCTACTTGTTTCTCAAAAATTCTGAAAATATTTTGCGGAGAGTGAATTATAGTACAATAAATGAAATAATATAAAGCATTGTAACACGGACAGGAGAGAACCCTGGTCGGAGCCGACAGCGAGGCGGACATCCAGCTGTCCGGCCTCGGCATCCAGCCGCAGCACTGCCTGCTGGTGGTGGAGGGCGGCGCGCTGCGCATGGAGCCGCTGCAGGGCGCGCGCGCCTTCGTCAACGGCGCGCCCGTCGCCGCCGCCGTGCGCCTCGGGCACGCCGACCGCATCCTGTGGGGGAACCACCACTTCTTCAGGGTCAACTGCCCCAAGGAGACTGGTGGGTGTTCTGCACATTTTATATTCACTTATGTTGAATATAGCTTTAATAATTCATACTGACTCAAGAATGAAGAAATCAACTGTGTAAACCCCACATCCTCGTTTAGGAAAAGAAATATATAACTAGAATTCGCAAGACTACTGAAATACAAAAACATCCTAATTTGGAAATAGAGGACGATTGAAAACTTACTATCACCTGGGATCCACTCATAAAATTTTTGAAGTCTCAAACCCACCATACCAGAGGGCAAGATACCCCAGCTCATTCTGTATGAATCCAGGGTAGTACACAAGACAATTAAAAAAACTTTTTTTCACATAATAACTGACAGACGAATACCACCTTAGTCTGCCCGGGACCACGGATTACTGCAAAGTGTTCGGGACGTCGGGTTTCCAAAAATGTTAAATACTAATAATACGCGATTAATACAGTTAAATAGTTTCACTTAAAATGTGTAATAATCGTGAAAATCGACAATCTTATTAATTCATACTGTTTTTTAAATAAACATAAAAACAAAAAAAAAATTATATAATAATATGCGATGTTTATTCTATATATATTATAAAACAGTGGTGTACGTTAATGTAGTGACGAAAATAGAGCCGTAGGTAAAAATATGTTTTTAATGTAAATAACAAAGTTAAATAGTACTTGCACTTTTGAGGATCTAAAACGGGAAATTTAGATGCCTTTTTAAAAAGCACATAAATAATTTGCTTTATTCACAGATCAAATAAAATAAAATGATATTCGTTTTATGATTTAATTTATATTGTATATTATATAATAAATACGCAGCTGCGGCCACATCGGAGCCACAAACCCCGGCGCAGCCCATAGACTACAACTTTGCACGAGACGAGATAATGCTCAACGAGCTCAGCAACGACCCCATACAGACTGCCATCTCGCGACTTGAGAAACAACACGAGGAAGACAAACAGGGTAAATTACTACAAATCATTAAAAAAAAAAAGTTTACGTGTTCACACATTAAGTAAAGATAAGAACTTATGGCGATGAGCGCTTAACAGGTAGATAATAATGTTTCTAAATATTTTTCTTTCTTCCATACAGAATGTTTATTAATTTAGATGATATTGATGATGTTTTAAGATGTGAATTAATTGTTTTTTTTTGACTCATCAAACTAAAATTGTTTTTTTTTAAATTAAACCAAAAAAATAATGTTGCCTGAAATCCCCCATATTGTGCACTTTAACTATCGGATTGTAATAATTGTAATTTACTATTGTTGCCATTTGTTCTTCTATAATCTATATTTTTAAACATCAGTGTAAAGAAAATACAAAATAATATTTACATTACCTTATTTATGATTTTGTAAATATAAATAGTATCCTTAGTTAGAATAACTTGAGGATATTAATAACAAACAAATTTTAAGTATCATAACTTTAATATAATATGAAACTAATATTAATATCGTATTATATTTGCAGTGGCCTTGGAAAAACAAAGACAAGAATACGAGAGGCAGTTCCAACAGCTCAGAAATATATTGTCGCCGTCGACGCCGTACGCGCCTTATGCTTACGACCCGTTGAAATTAGGTGATATATTTCTATAAGCGTTACGCTTTTTTACATATAACAAGAGTGGTAGAAGCAAAATAGTGTTAGGACTGTATGTAATTTTAGAGATATTTCGAGTTGAGAGGTGGAGCTCAACGCCACGCAGCGGGGAAATAAAAATTTATTAAATATAATCATGCCTTCGTGAGGATGGAACCCACAGACATTGTGCTTGCAGTCAGACAATGTGACATTGTGCCACTACAGCCTCAATCAAAACTTTTATATCGGTACATAAATGACGAAAAATTCGGTCAAAAATTCGCTCCCTACATTCTGCCAGAACCTCACTATTTGCATCATGAATCTTAAATATAATAATTTAAGTATGCTCAATGCTCATATTTGTGCTAAAAATTGTAACATAAGTTATTGTTTATATATTAAGTAAATTAACGCAATAAGCAACATTTTCTATTTTAATTTAGTTCGTTTATTTTTTCACATATTTTATTGTTTTCTACCTCCATCACAACTAGGAGCATTATAAAAACTATCCAATTTCAGGGAAAATGACAGCATGTACGCCAACAACCGCTGCCCGAGTTGAACGTTGGGCGGCAGAACGTGATGATACGTTCAAACGATCTTTAGGACGCCTTAAAGCGGATATCCTGCGAGCGAATGCCTTAGTGCAGGAAGCTAATTTCTTAGCGGAAGAAATGCGCAGGAATACGAGATTTAGTGTGACGCTGCAGATACCGCCGCAGAATCTGAGTCCTAATAGGAAGGTAAGTTCATGTGGTTTGGGCGATCATACCGACAAACGATCTCTAGAGCGTGTTAAAAACGGACATCTTGTCGACAAGATGTCTTAAACATAAATGTTTAAAAAATATATATAATTTAACATGTATATTTTTTTACATTTTATAATATCGCGGAATATTTTATATCGGATCTAATTTAAATTATATTATATAGTTTTTAGTTTCATGCTGTATCCCGTACATAATGCCTTAATAGGAATGAAATGTCTTGAACCTAGTGTCAAGACATTTCATTCCTATTAAAACATTTTTGAGGCTAAGTTCCTAGGTTTATGTGCGTGAAGCTAAAAAATAATAATCGAATTGACATAAGTACAGTAACGAGGTCCGTGCCCCCACAGCGCGGCGCGTTCGTGTCCGAGCCCGCCATCATGGTGAAGCGCGCCACGCGCGGCGCGCAGGTGTGGTCCATGGAGAAGCTGGAGAACAAGCTGGTGGACATGCGCGACATGTACGACGACTGGCGGCGGCGCCAGCGCGACGACCTCGCGGACCATGTGAGTGTCACCGCTGCCGGTGCTGCCATCTATTGTGGAAATTATGATTCACTGAAAAAGAAGCGAACGTAGAAATATCGCGATATCTTAATTTGTTATATATTGTTATAAATAGTATAAACCTATATCAATTTATATCATTTAGTGTGTTTTATGTACATATAATTATATGTATTTATTCTTCTAGAAAAGTAATTTAAGTTTAGAACTTTAAATAATAGAAGCAATGTTATCTACAATTTAAAAAAACAACAATTACAATTTAGAAGCTTATACATATTAGATTAGTTGCTTATGCTTCATTCAAAATAAGTAAAGGGATTGCTTCATAAAATATGTTGTACTAATATATGCACCGTTAATTATAATGCAATTATTAACATTTACAATAATATGCATACAAATAGTAATATATACAACATATAGTGACTAACTAACGCACCAACATATTGCGCCTTTATTTCCAGGACGCAGTACCGATTGATCCTGAAACACCAACGGTGCGTTTTATATATATAGTTATTTCATAATAATGTAATAATTAACAATACTATATGTCACATCATATAATGTTATTAATTGTTATATTATTTTATTAATATGTAATAGCACTTATCGCAAATAACCTATAGAATTCTCTAAAATGCTTTTTTTAGTTTAGTTTATATCTTCAGGGATATTCACTTTTGAATTGTGAATTTTTTATCATAGAACATATCGTCGTTGCACGTCTATTGATTCTCTTCACCTTTTGGCTTATACCAGATCTCACAAAATCGGAATTATTTAATTTAAAAAGATCTTTTTTGCCACCAAAACAATACCGTGGAGCAGTAGTAGATCTGAGGTTATAGAAACAAGTCCTCGTGTTTACTAAATCGAAATCGAAGAAATTCATTATAATTAATGTATGTTCTCAAAAATAATTGTTTTGGCAAGTATACTAATTATTTATGTGTAGTAAAGATAAAATAGAATAGATTAATAAATAATAAGAGGGTAGTCAGGGTAGGCTAGTCGTATTGGGCCAACATCAGAAGTGGATGGAAGGTATAACTAACTAGCTAGTTTTCACGCAAGAATAATGTAATTACATCTAATTCTCTATTATTTTAATACTTATTCAATATATGTCCTTCTCAGGGAGCGGTCGATTGTTGGAATGAGTAAATTCCGTCATAAGCATAACAGTTGGGCTGAAAAGTTCGTATAACATAGTAAAAGCTCAAAATAGTAGCCTCAAAATAGTCCTCAGTTTCGACGATTACCTCTTAATTTGTGCTGATTTTTTTTCCAGCCAGCATATTTTTGAGATCTGCAACCAAAAAAAGTGGTCACTGGAAGCCAGATCTGAGCAATCCTGTGGAAGGTGAAGCAATTCGTAGCCTTTTTCATCTATGCAATTTTGCCATTGTTTGATTTGTGACCGGTGCATTGTCTTGATGAACTATCAATTTTTCATCTTCAAATGGGGCTATTTTTTGTGATTTCATTCTTTAAACGCTCAAACAACACAATGTAATAATCGCTGTTAATGGTCTGGCCCTTTCCAAGTAAAATCTATGAATATTACACCACGCACATTCCAGAATACTGATTCCATAACCTAGCCAGCCGACTATTGCGTCTTTTCACGCATTGAATTCGGTTCAGCGGGTACAGTCCTCTCGGCTGTTTATTAGATATGTTTCATCCATTGTCGCATATTATCGGAATAAATCGTCTTTATTACAGTTTAATATCGCTAAATATTGCTCCGAATCATCAACCCGTTGTTGTTTTTGATCGATTACGTGTGTAATATACGACAATATGAGGATAGCTTTCGCATATCCAAATATTCATGCACTGATATGTCCAACACGTTCCTTGGATATCTTTTAAGTCTCAGATATCTCGATCAACGTCTCTTTACGATAATTTAAAATTATTTTGTGGGTTTTTCGCCGGTACCTTCCTCTTTTGGGCGTGCGTGCATCGTCCTAGATACTCATTTCGCCTCTTCCGGCGATTTGATTCCAACGAAGCTAACTATTGAGTTTATCAAGCCAAGCCTTGGCTTTAACAGTATTTTTTTTTCTTCAAAAAGCAATGCTTTATCAAAACACGAAATTCTTGTTTATTCATTGTTTTAACAAAAACAAGTTGCTTTACTAATAATTTTCTATCTCACTAACCAATTGTGCGAAAGCTGTCAAATTTTTATACGTATCATTTGAAGGTTAGAATTAACTAGAAATCATACAGATTTGATTCTAGTAACACGATCTGTGTCAGCCTACCCCAGAATAGTTTGGTGTCCACTGCAGAATGTTTACCTCGACACATAAATATTTTTTCAAGTTCAAAGTTAAAGTCGGCTTGAAGTTGAAAATATTTATACATACTCCTATAAGTCATAAGCCCCATTAAGCGTTTATGTCACGTGTTCAATGTACATCTCTATAGATGTCCACAGAAGAGAAATTATATAATATTTATAATGTCGCTAGCTCGCATCACTTAAGTGATGGCTGTCACGAGATTTAGGGCGGATATAGTATTTTTAATCTATCTATACAACGCAGTTGGCTGATGTCCTCGTTGAAAGTAAGTGTTTTGGCCTTTGATAATATTGCCGCCATACTTCTAGTCTTGTAGGTTTACACAACACTGTTTATAAGAATAGAGGTGGATCATCGGGACGCTGATCTTTGAGTCTCTTTTTCAACTAAATGTTATCTTACTATTGTATTCCTGTGCTACCTCAGTTATTGTAGTTGCTATCAGATCACTATCGTAGACGAAATTATTATTGCAAACCAAAGATGTTGGATATCTACTGATAAAAAAATTACACAAAGACTATATAATTTATAAATCAATAAAACCTAAAAGCGTGCTGAAGGTGTTCATTGTGCTCTTGATATAAAAACACTAAGGTATAATCCGATTGGCGCCATGGATTATAAACTCGACTGGACTCTAATGATTTTGCCCCATTGCTTAGACTAAAGAAAAAATTAATTCTTTCAAAAATCTCAAAAATTAAAATCAATTTGATTGACAAAGTGCCTTCATTTTATAAGTCAACAGAGAAAATGTGAGATATTGTATTTATGTATTAGTAAAACTAAAAGCTTAATGCTGAAATTTAGATGCTAATCCTATATTATAAAAAGGTTGTTAAAACAATTGATATGAGAAGTGTAAATTCTAATAAAAGCACAATTTAAAAAAAAATGTTTGAGAATGCATTTTTGTTTTTTGTCATAATATGTGCGTTACTATAGTAAAATCTTTCATTTCCAATCTGCGTATCTGCCAATATGAAATTATTTTTCACATAATTAGTTAGTAACTAATTACAAAACCGCAAGAGTGCCTTTACATGGAAATTAAACGAGTTACAATAAATTGATTTTATTTTTCATTTATGTAACTTAGAAAGATTAAGTTTAAATTGTTAAAACGCGGCATTAACAAACTGCTTATAGTTTAAGTACTTGCGGTTTCGCACGCGCATCGACGATATATGTATATATTTATTAAAGAAATAACTACGCATAGAGCTTAAACGTTATATTTGCACCTTTTATTATATTTTTATTATTTATAATATTTTTATGTGAAAATAGAACTTAAATATTGTCATTTATTTATTATTTTTTTAAAATATTAACCTCAATATAATACTAAAAGTATATAATTAATTATAAACATTTTTTAGGAGCAAAGTGATAAAGCACTGGATCCGTTCTACGAGTCGCAAGAGAATCACAATTTGATTGGTGTTGCGAACATATTCTTAGAGGCGTTGTTTCATGACGTCACATTGGATTATCACACGCCCATTATAAGTCAGCAGGGAGAGGTTGCTGGAAGGTTACAGGTTGGTATTTGTTATTATGTTTATTTCTATATATTTTTTTAATAAGTTTCTACCTATCAGTCAGGTTATCTTAAAATTATAATTGTTTCATTTTGTTAACACATAATATAAGACGGATACATAAATGTTTAGAATTTTATGAATATTTTTTTTATATTATAATTACAACATTCTTATTGATACGGGAGACCGGTTTCTACTATAAATTAAGACAGTAATACATATTTTTTAAATTTAAGGTAATTACTAATAATGTTCCAATTTTCAGGTTGAAATAAGTCGCGTAACGGGGCAGTTTCCCCAGGACCGTATATGCGAGGCGGCGTCCGACAGTTCGGGCGACATGCGCGAGGACGACGACCCTGTAGACACCGCTACGCAGCAAGTCAGTACTTGTTGTTGATTCCTTTTTATTTATATTTGTTAAATTTCTTGGAAGGAAGGCCGAAAAGAAAGAGTCTTAATTATTAATTAAAAATAGTTTAAACTTAATTCTAAAAAAAGTACGATCTATTTTATGTACGGTACATTATGAATTCTCCTACAATAAAAACATTCTGATGAAAGAAATCTTTTAAGTTTTTTTCGCTTAATTATTATTTATCATTATTTAGGTAACAATCCGAGTAGTAATAAAACAAGCCAGCGGGCTACCCCCCTCGCTGTCCAACTTCGTGTTCTGTCAATACACGCTGTGGGGCGGCGGCGAGCCGGTGGTGGTGGCGCCCCACGTGAGCGCGGACACGCCCCCCGCGCCCGCGCCCGCCGCCGTCCCGCCCACCCCCCTGTCGCCCAGGCATCAGTTAATGACGTTTAGGTTCGACCACAAACGGGACTTTACCATCGCGTTGACTGAGGAGTTTATCGAGCATTGTGCAGGTGAGTCGCATTCCATGTCAGTGTGGCTGCTCCCGCACCGCCCAGACATCCAGTCATTGACAGTTAGGTTTTCTGAACTTTTGAGTTTTGTTCAGAAGAAAATCATCAAAAGTTGGTAAAGTCCTAAAATAAAAACTCTGCAGCCATCTACAAACTCATAATTTGCAAGCGGTCAGTACTTGTCGACCGTAATGTTGATCACAGACGGGACGGGAGATGTTTTGAGCATTGTTGACTACTTGATATTGCTTAATTCTAACTTGGAATACTAACTAATATAATACACTTTATGTGGTACTGGGATATCGATGGTAGTGGCACCCCCGTCAGAGCAGACATGCTCTCCGCGTTACATCATGTTAGGTTTGATCATAAATTGATATTTCAAAGTGTATATACTATATTCTGAATCATAAATTAAGTAGAGTTAGAAGCCAGCCGTGGCGCAGCGGCACGAGATGTGACTGCAAAACCGACTGGTTGTGGGTTCGATCCCCGATGGACTCGACTCGACGAGATGAAATATTTACTTTAATTTCTTCGCCTTGCATTCTTACATTTCTCGCATTCTTATATTTCTTCGCTCTGGTGTCGAGGTTAAGCGCGGTGTTGAGTTCTGCCACTCAACACGCAATGCCTTCAGAATTCGGCAGAAAATGGGGAACGGAGTGTCTTAACACTAGGTTTCCTCTGTCTACCCTGCTGTGTGCGGGATACAGCGTGAAGCTGATTTATTTTATTTATTTATAAATTAAGTAAAGAAACTGGATAAACGAATTAAACAATATATAATTTTAAACATGTGTCTATAAAAAAAATATAGAAATTTACAATAATTATATTATTCACGTCCAAATTGGAGTAGTGTTTGTTATAAGAAATGTAATTTAAACTTTTATTAGAGTGCGCGTCGCAAAGGACGAGATTGGATGCGATGAGGAAGTGATTATTTATAATTATTGTCTTACATGATGACAATATTTTTCCTTATTTTCCGACAGAGGGTGCTCTATCTATAGAAGTTTGGGGCCACAGGTCAGCAGGCTTCAGTCGGACTTGTGGTAACTGGGAGGTGGAGCAGCAGCAGTTGGCCAAAGCGCGCTCGCTCGCGGACCGGTGGGCAGAGCTCACGCGGAAGATCGAGCTCTGGGTTGAAAT
Source organism: Heliconius hermathena (assembly GCA_013403705.1). Lineage (NCBI taxonomy): Eukaryota > Metazoa > Arthropoda > Insecta > Lepidoptera > Nymphalidae > Heliconius > Heliconius hermathena. The sequence goes on from JAAIXJ010000027.1 coordinate 320,742, forward strand.
ACACGAGTTGAACGATCAGGGCGAATATGCACCCGTTGAGGTTTGCTTTTGCATACTATGTAAAAGACTTATAGTTGTTAATTACAATTGAAATAGAAGTAACTAGCAGCTCCCGTGCGCCGCGCAGGTGTCGCCGCGCGCGGACGTCGTGACGGGCGGCGTGTACCAGCTGCGGCAGGGCCAGCAGCGGCGCGTGGGCGTGCGCGTGCGCCCCGCCGCCAACTCCGGCACGCTGCCCATCATCTGCCAGCACATCGTCAGCGTCGAGCTGGGCTCCGTTAGTGTCAGGTGAGTGAGTGCTGATCGATGCCTGTCATTCTGATGTTTTTAAATTTTAATTTGAAATGTGATGATCCAAAATTTTACGAGCCTTCTCCATCGCTTTTGACGCAAAATTACATTTGGCCTCCTCAATGCACTTACACATTAACTTGTGACGTAATTTATAAATAACACCTTATCTATGTGCATTTTTTTGCATTTGTACGTGTTCCTTAGCAAAACCGCGTAGATAAAAAGAACCTAATGTTCAACCCTCTGTTCTGCAATTTCCGCATAAATCAAGACATTGCATTGTTTGTGAAAATTGCAGGGAAACGAAAGTATATGTAATCATTCCTCGCGTTTAAAGCCATAGTCTAGTCCACTAAGATAGTTTCTATATAGAAAATAATATAAGGAAGACTACTATATTTACATATGTATGCATTTACATAACATATATTTTGCTTTTCATAGATCGAGGCTACAAAAGCCACTAGATTCATACCAAGAAGAAGATTTGGCGATGCTTCGGGAACGCTGGAGTGACGCACTCGCTCGGCGTAGACAACACTTGCATGTGCAACTGCAGGTGCGAATGGTTTTAATTTTTATACGTATTCTAGCGCCCCACTCGCGGGTTCGAACGCATACCATCTATACATTCAATAATTTTTCATAATTCTGAGAAAGTGCAAGCATAACGTGGCTGCTTGAGAAGATGTTATCAGCGACAAGAGCGCCTCCTGCGGGACTTGAGCCTAAGCTTGGCTTGGTCCCAAAACGGAGCGTTTAATTATTTTATTTTTACATTTTCTCGAAAAATATACACCCAAATTGATATGCCATAAAAGCTAAAGCTTATCTTCATAAAATCTCCTTGATAATAGAATAACTTTCGTTTATAAGTTTCAATATTTTTGTCAAATAAAAAAGGGTGAAATATCACCTTACAATTTTCAATGATTTTTTGTCACAAAATGCCTTATTGTGATTGTTATTAATAAAAGATAGATATACGGTGTCGCGGACTTTATTTTAGAACTAATTAAATTGAATGTTTTTGTAGTACAATGTGCTTACATATATTAAACAATATCTGCAGTGCACGCGGCTAAAGTAATACAATGGAGTTCCAAAATATTGTCATTTTATTATTTAAGGCTAATTAAGAATTTATGGAATATAGCTTTCATATAAAACAAAAAAAAATGTAAATCCATGCAGTATTTCCAGAGATCTTAGCGTTTAAACAAACAAACTCTTCCGCTTTATTATATTAGTATAGATTATTGTCATATAAGAAAAAAAAGTGTTATTTATAAAATATGATTTATACATACAGATTATAAATTTCATAAAAATATAAATTTAAGTTTATAATGAATTGTGGAATATTGCATTTAGAAAGTTACAATATTAATATAACTTTCCAGTTGCAAAATGCTTTGTTTTACGTTATGATGCCATTATGAACGTAAATGTATGACATGCTGTTTCAATTATTTTAGTTTATACAGATTACTTCAGTATTATATAATATGTAAACACTATAATCAATGTTCACTACATATTTTTCAGAAATTGGTGAACATGTCGCCGTCAATAAAAAACGAGCGCGACATGGAGCGCGAGCAGTCCCTTGTGGAGCAGTGGGTGTCGCTTACTGAGGAGAGGAATGCGGTTAGTTATTTATATATTTAGTCTTTTTGTCTTTATATATAATAGCTCTATTTTTTCCGCATGTATAGACCATATAATATTTATATTTTAAATTTAAACATTTCCTTGTGAAATGAATTAATGGAAGCTAAGTGAAATATTCTTTTGATCGTATTTTTGTAAATTTATAATAAATTTATACAGGTGCTGGTCCCGAGTCCTGGTAGTCCTATACCAGGAGCTCCCGCGGCGTGGAACCCTCCGCCTGGCATGGAGCAACATATACCTGTATTGTTCTTGGACTTAAATGGTTTGTTATTTTTTTTATTATTTTATATAATCATTATGTAAAATAATAAAATAATATAATCATTGAGGCCAGTCGTGGCGCAGTGGCACGAGGTGTAACTGCAAAACCGACTGGTTGTGGGTTCGATCCCCACTCGAGGAGATGAAATATTTACTTAAATTTATATTTCCATTTCTTCGCTCTGGTGTCGAGGTTAAGCGCGGCGTTGAGTTCTGCCACTCAACACGCAATGCCTCCAGAATTCGGCAGAAAGTGGGGAACGGAGTGTCTTAACACTAGGTTCCCTCTGCCTACCCTGCTGTGTGCGGGATACAGCGTGAAGCTGATTTATTTATTTATTTTTATTTTATTTATAATCATTAAAGACAAACGGTAACCTGGTTGACAAGCTGGTTAAAGTTACTTTAAACATTCAAATGAAACTAATATATTTTTTATTCAGTACTGTATTTATATGTTTTGTACTTGTTATGTTTTATACATTGTTTTTATATGTGACAAAATTTATAAATTGTTATTAAATAAATATTATTATGATAGATTAAATTAATAAATTTACGCAACGCAATTGGTACTTTAGATATAGTTCGTTGTAATCTTTTCTGGAGATTTATTTTGTTAGTACAACTCCTTTTAACTCATTATTTTTGAAGTTTTCCTAACTTATTGAAATATTTCTTTTTAATATTTTACTATTTATATTTACATCAACAGCGGACGACCTAACAACGCACTCGTCAGGCGAAGAAGTAACAGTGGCTGGTCTCAACTCCATCTTACCAAAAGAACACGGAAACAAATTTTATGAACTGCAGATATTGCATCACGACGTTAAAGATGTGTCGGCGGTTGCTTCTTGGGACTCCTCCATACACGACTCGCAGTATCTCAATAGGATTACTGAAGGTAAATATTTATATTAATAAATTGGGTAGTTTATGTTATCATTGAATTAAATTCAATATTTGCAATATTAATGTAATAGATTTTAAAAGACCACTTTACTAGAGTAAAAAAAATATTAAAAAAAAATATTCTCACGAATAGGAATCACTATCTCTCAACCATCATGTTTATAGGTTTTTTATATTAATATATTTTAACTAAACACTACAAATACAGACCGTTTTTTCAAGTTTTCTAAAATGATTAGCTATGGCTATTTTGTTTTTATCCACGTTTACAGGTCACAATGCCTTAATATCCTTTATGATTATTTTATATTTATTTCAGCGAATGAGCGTGTCTACCTCATACTAAAGACGACGGTGCGTCTGTCACACCCGGCGCCAATGGATCTCATACTGCGGAAACGACTCGCTCTCAATATATACAAGCGGCAGAGTTTCACTGACCGGATACGGAAAAAGATTGTTCGGTTAGTGCTTATGTATTAAGGTTATTATGTTATTAAGTAAATTACTGTAATATAAACTATATTAAAAATTGTATAATTTTGTGAATGTATATGCTTTGTAGCATTATTGAAAATCATATATTTAGGTCCTTACATACGAAATTCCTAATATTTATATTAATGCGACATTTTAAGTGATCCTAAAATATTTAGTGTTAATGCTATACTGCATAACAGTATGCATTAATTATAAAAGTATTTGAGAATAAGTTGTGACAACCAATCATCATAATATCTAAAACAATTAGGTCCTTATGTTTTCGAATATTGATAAGAATCGGATCGAAATAGATAAGAGTTTTAATTAATATGGTGAATAGTTTTATATTCCATAACAAAAAAAAAAAGAAAAGTAAAGCGTGATAACGTCACCCTTTGATTGAATAACCAAAAGGTATTAATTACTACAATTGCTACCTGTTTCATATTTATAGAATCGATCAGCTAACACAAACGGGTGTGACATACGAAGTGGTGTCAAACATACCCAAGGCTTCCGAAGAGTTGGAAGAGAGGGAAAGTCTAGCACAAATAGCGGCTACGGGAGAGGAGGCCAGTGCGGCTGATGGCGAGACTTATATTGGTATATATATTTTTTTAGAGGGAAGTTGGGAATCTGGTGTTAAGACACTTTCCGCCGAAGTCTTGAGGCATTGTGTATTAAGTGGCGGAACCAACGCCGCGCTTTGTCTCATAATTCTACTATGAACATTTTTTTATATTTACACTGCATATAGCAGTGTAGGTAAAGGAAACCTAGTTCGATACACTGCGTGTTGAGTAGTGGAATATGAGGCCGCGTTTTGTCTTCACCAGTGCAAGGAAATGAAAATAAATCATTCCGTATCCATAGTCGGATTATCGTTTCTATTCATATAATTACAAAATTTCTATAGCATATTATATAAATTATGAATAATGCTGATCTTATGAATATTTTTTCCCCAGAAAAATACACTCGAGGCGTAAGCGCAGTTGAAAGCATATTAACACTGGATCGTTTGCGACAAAGCGTTGCAGTCAAAGAACTGGAGCAAGCCCGTGGTCAACCTATGACTATGCGGAAGACTGCTTCAGTACCAAACTTCTCACAGGTAACGAATATTCCACCGTATTGTATTGCATTAAGGTATATTTCACGTTGAAATACTACTGTTGTTTATTATTACACGCATAACCGATGAGCATAGTATAATACCTATAGTACGGTCGACGAGCCGTGGCCGGTCTGAAATTAGCTGTATGCTGTATGGCTGCGTAGATTGGATTTTAGGTTTTTTCTTATTTTTGATAATTTTCTTCCCGAATTAACAATGTGATAAAGTTAAGTAAGTTCTGAAAACCTAACTTTAAGACGGCCACAACACATCGGCCGTACTGTACTACAGAATAAATAGTTTTGTTCGTCGGTTCGGCTGACATCGAGTTCGAACAATAATATTATTTTGCTCACGAGATCACAGCTTTGATTTAGACGTCGGTCCGACGGCCGGAGCTGAACACCCTCGGTGTAGTGACACCAAGTACTTGTGGTTTTCAGGGAAGTTTCTCACGACGCGACGCGTTACAAACTATATGCAACGCAACGCAATATGTCGTACGTTTGGTATCGACGTTGCAAGCGCAGGATGACTCGCGTGGCGTGGTGAGAACATACCCTTATATGCGTCCGCTTTCAAAAATATCTCGTTTTTTTATATTGTACCACTCTTGTACCCGGGTATTATTGTTCGTGTACTATTTGTACGCGTGTACCGTTGTACAGGTAGACGATAGCACTTGAGTATTATTGTACGTATGTACTGATGTACTTGTGTACTATAAGGGGACGTTTAATTACTACGTTAAGCAGTTTGGGAGAGGGTAAATGTTTCGATTCGGTTGGAAGGTTGGAAGGGAAGTGCGAAACAACGTAATATATTTTTAAATGACGTAATGTGCAATATTTCGTTACGTTCGTTATTTAAAAAATATATTTTGTATAAATGTAAATTACAGTTTTTTAAATTTCGTTTTTATTTTACGGGAAATTACCTGACTGTATTGTTTTTTCAAATAGTATAGAAAAGTCAGTATTGACATAATTTTAACTTTTTTACTTGGGTGTAATATAAGGTTTAGAAAAGAGAGGCGGGGGAGGGTGGGAGTATACTGAAAAATGTTCATTCATATTACGCGCCGTAACGTTTTCGTAATAAGATTAAAAAAGTATATTAAAATTGCATTACTTAATATATAAACGTCCCCTAATACTCCGGTACTATTGTAGATATGTACTACAATGTGCGTGTGCAATTGTACTTTTGTACTCGTGTACCACCATCACAGCTGTCGATGTCGCGCTTCACACGTGATAGTACGAGCGAGCTTACACTACTGTTACTAAACGCTTATGCCCAACTGTTTGTCACTAACAAAATTAACACGTTTAATGTTTTATATAGGTACATTCAAATGTGTATACATGAAGAATGGGGATTTATAATATATATTTAAAGGTTCATTTTATGGTTGCTTTATATATTTAACAACGGTTTTTTATTATTATTTTTATATTTATTATATCAAATATAGTAGCTATGAAGATTTTGGTTTTATACATTATTTACTAAGAAGTAAGTGACATTTATAAGATTCCTAGACCATTCAGGTACACTGAATATTATAAAAATGATGTTAGACTTAGACTATTTTTTATGATATTTACTTTCTTAACTTCATTTTATGTAAGACACTCGTAATTTTTTAATTTATTTAAATACTCAAGACACAATTTATTAAATGTACCGCAATTACAAGGTAGAAAAAGGGTTTGTATTAACCAGCGAGTTGATTTATCAATAAAAATAATTATTATACAATTTGCAATACAAAATTTATATAAAGGAAGATTTTATTGGTATGGACACAAATTTCATCGATATTACAATAAAATATTTTTTTTGCTTCTATTTTCTCATTAGTACTTTATGTTTCAATAATGCTACTTTTAACGCTATTATTCGTATTTATTTTTTTCTGTACTTTAAATATAGAAGTTACCGTTAAAAGTAGTATTATAAAATATTACAACAATCGGTAAACGACTATATTTTTATAAAAATAACATTTCTAAGTAAATAAACTCGCTCGTATACAAGCTCTAATATATGTTGTGTGGGCAGCTGTCACAGGCGCTCGAGACCGCGGCCAAGAACGGGACTAACGTGAGTCGCATGGCCCTACCGCTATACTATGTTGCCTTTATTTTTTTATTTATAGATATCATCCTTATTATATTTATTTATCACTGTATTATTTTTGGTAATTATTGACATGCTATCCTTATTTTGTCGATTTGTTATCAGAATCGATATCGATATTATTAATACAAAATTTTAGATTTTTCTTTCCTTATATATAACTTCGCAGAGAGATACATATCAATAATTATCTATATAAATCACTGTTTAGTATATCATCCGTGCTCATTTATAGGTGGAATGTTTCATTGTTAGTGGTAATAACTTATAGGTGTAGAGGTCGCGTAGTCGATAAATTCTACAATAGGTTTGTTGTGTTTGTGGCTTTGGCAATATATTTTATTCCTGCGAAATATATCTGTTTTTTCGTGTAAAGGTGTTAATATCATAATTAATTTTCGTAATGTCTACTATTTTTATTAAATAAAACTAAACTTTTCTATATATAAACAATTAGTCTTGATTTCTTAAAAAGCACGTACATTACATTTAAGTGGAAATTCGTATTCTGTCACTTTCCAATACTTTTAAGATTATATATTCACGAAAAAATCTGCAAAAGAAACACCATCTTCTATATTGTAAATACATGGAAATGTGGTAATGGAAACTTAAATATAAAAATCGTTTTCTTATTATTAAAAGTAGTAAATTATCAGGTTACATATCTTGATGTAAATTAAAACGTAGTAATGTAGACGTTACGCCTCATTTGTTTCTGCTACCTATCAAATGATATTACATAATATATTTATAAATACACATATAAAGTATGATGAAACGTAATTTGAACACAGATTATGCGTCTCGACTCATCGTTCGAGTCGCTCTCGGGGCTAGGGGGAGGGCGCTCCGGCAGCGTGGCCGACCTCGCGGACGAGGCGCCCCGCCGCCCCATACACAGGCACTCGTACGCCGCGCCCGCGCATAACGATCCTGATATCGCCACGCCTACTAAACCTTTTGGTCTCGGTGAGTTATCATTTATTATACTGACACTTATTATAAACATGGATTGGATAATGTGAAATAATTATTTTTCTTTTTCAGTGTTAAAAGTACAATTTAAGCAATTGTCGTATAATTGTATGAGATTTCAAATCTTACTCATGCAAATCTTACTGTCACTTTCTATGTCACACTAACTTCTTATTCCTGTTATTGTTTTATATGCATCTTATCAAATATCACCTTATATATATANAATTTGTTCATTTTATATATGTGTATACAGTATAGTTCGGATGCGTCTAGTGCACCATGTAGAATAGGAACTAAACTTTCGTAGCGTTTGTCTACAGACAATACAAATGCACGATGATATTATAGTTGGTAAGGGAACTTAGTTTAGAAGCAAAACAATACATAGACTAAACTTATAAATTAGTACGCCTAGTTTGATCCGTTATTAAATACAAAATGGTTCGAACATAACCCACATACGAGTACTCTTATAGACGACACCGTCACGTTTATCAAAGTGTTTCCACAATACCACATAAGATTATTTCAAAACTTCACCATTATTTACGTTTTATTCCACTTGCTTCGTGGCAATGCTATGCTCCATACACTCACTCGTCTCCTCTATTTTCATTTCTTCTAGTAACTTCTTTATCGATATTGTAAAAATAATTAAATCGATAAAGATGTGCCATTTCAATCTTTACAGAGTACTTATTTGAATAAATTTTTGACGTAGTTATCTCAACTGACAAATATTTTTTCAAATAGTACATCCGAATTCATGCAACAAAATTTTAAACCCAGCTTTAACTAACATTGTTTTTTTTTGTATCTTGGTTCCTTGCTCCCGTCAGGCTCGTTTTTATCAGGTAAAATGACAATGATTCGGAATGGCAACTGTATGGCAAAATTGTTAGACGTATGTTTTGTGCAACATTGGAAATAATGAATTAGTGCTGTAAAATTACACAATTAAAATCGTTTATCCAAAAATTGGCTGTTGAATTGGTTTAAAAAAGTGTTGTTAATAGTGACATAATATATTAAGAATTAAAAGTAATAAAGACACTTAAGGTACTAAGTTAAGATAGAAAGTAATGCTGACGCTGTTGTACCTTAAATCTTTCGAGCTTCGAGCACCCAGCTGGCTTATGTTATTGTGTTACCCTTTGTTTGTTTGCGTGTATCTTTGATTTGCATGGGGCAAGCATGACCTGTATTTACTTTCCTCCTTTTCCCACTCACCTTTATTTGCTGACAACTGCGGCGAAGTGCTTTCAACTTAGACCACCTTGTAGTAGGATCGTGATCAATTTAACCATAATAAAATTTTATGATATATTTAAAAATAATCGAATAAAAACAGCCAAAGAATATAATGTTGTAATTCAATTGAAAATTTATTTAGGAAATATAATGAATTTTTCGAAATAGATCAAAAACTTGAGGGGCAGTTTTTTATCTGTGTAAGTAGATAGAGTAAGTAGTCCTAGAAATAAGAAATTGGTTGTAGGTTTGTGAATGTGTTAGGTAGGAGGTGCATGTCAAATGTAGCGACACGTATTTCATACAATTATTAATAAAATGTGGATAGAAATTATGTAAAAGAAGCATGGATTATACATAGATAGTGTGAAAAACCTAGAGATAAAAAATGTGTTTTGAATTAAGACAGATTATACCTATAAATGTTTTATAAAGACTGACTGATGTTATAATATATTTAAAAAAAATGTTTCTTTTTTTGAAACAGTATACGAATACGAGTATATAACATTCGAATCATACTTACACTTTTTACTTCCTTTATTACAATTGAGTTCCCATATGAACGTTTTTTGCTTATAGCAAGGTTTGTATAATTAGTAACTATACTTAATATTTTAAAGTGAATCCTAAGTTAGTTCAGACAAGCATTGTGTAAGAAAGACATGAATGTAGGTTCGCTAATTGATAAGAATTTTAACGTTTCTATTGCAGCTCGACCAACGTTCCTTAACTTGAATTTGAACCTGAACTCACTGAGACTGCAGACGCCAAATAAGTGTACGTCCAGATATTAAGTCGTAGAATCATTAGAGTGGCTTGTTTCGAAATTTTTTATTTGGTTATATCATATAATATTTTTTGATTTTGTTCTTTTATATACTTCATTTATTACTTATGTCTACAAAATATTTAAGAAAAAATACGTAAATGGATTATTCTATTTTGTTTTTCAACGTAACGTCGTGTTTTATTTTATTTTGCTCTTAAGGACTCGTTAACCATTGGCATGAAATCATTCACAAGTGAGCATGAAATTGGCAATTACCAAAATTTTTAATCATCTGCTCTCGTATTACTATAATCGTAATGGTATAAGTTATTCATAATTTTTGTTGTTTACATTGTTAATATTGATTCGTTTTATTAGTGTGATTATTTGCGGTAGGCTCTCATTTGGTTTCACTAAGTAAATCTAAGTTTTAGCTAAGTTTTATAACTTTTATGCTTTGTTACTTTTAAACATATATGTAATATCGTAATCTACATTGTAGGATTTTTTGCTAGAAAACCTTAGATAATATTTTAGGATATAGAGAATAATAGAGATTTGTGTATTTATAGCGTCTCCAGCCAGTGGTAAATTGGGTCTGCGTATGACCACATTGCACGAGGAACCGGGACGTAAGAACGATGATGATTCTCATTCTGAACCCGAATCTGCACCCACTGATGAACTTACTACGCCACGTTCACATGTAAGCTATCTTTTGATTGTAACTTTTAACTAACTTCCTAAATAACGTGCTCTTATTACAGCTACCAATTTTAAAATATTTAACATTTTCGAGTGTTATCCTTCCAAAAAGATCGAAAAACCGATCAAAAATGTTTGAACAGAAAAAATGTTGAGTCTATTGATAAATATGTATAATACTGTTTTCCAGCGCACTCGATCCCGGGCCACATCTCGTGGATTCCTGCCTACTTCGAAGACGCTCGATTCATTACACGAACTGGCGTGTGAAAGGGTGCCGAATAAAAATTCACCTTCAATATCTTCTAGTGGATATGGTATGTTATGACAACTATAAATTCTTTGTTTTCTTTATTTTTTTTATTTCTATTGTATTATAATTCGTATTTATATTGTTAAATAATAAAAACTACAATTACCGGTTCTAATATAATATATTTTTTTAAATTATAAATCCTTAATATTTTTAGGTTCCCAAGCAGTATCATCGACAAATCTCACTAACGACGATACTCTCTCAATCCGAAGCATGTCAGTTGACGATACACCGGACTTTGACAAGACAATGGACTACACACAACTTAGCCGGACAAAAACCTCCATGGCGGGTCTCAGGAACGAAATAACTGAACTTAGAAACGACATAAGTGAACTGAAGAATGAAATTGTTGAATCAAAGAATGAACTGGAAGAGGCGACTTTTGAGAAAGCCAAAACTCCAGTTTTGACGCCAGGATCTCGGAATAGAATTAATCCTTTCTTAAGGGATTGTGAAGAGATATCTAAGAAGGAAGCACCCTTGGTAGACCCCCTTGGAGCTATTCCGATAGAGAACGCGGTGTTGTCTAGTCAAATAAATAAAGATAATGGACAAGTGAATGGTGAAAACGCTCATGAGACCTCTTTTAGTAAGTAAAATCTTCGAATATTTATTAACTTTGTTAGTTTATTTTGTTCTAGATTTGGATTATCATAATGATACTTTTTATCTCACATAGTATAATATAATTTAAAATATCGTCTAAATAAGTAGAAAAATAGAAACAGAGTGATAACTAGGTAGTTTTTGCTTTAATTATAGTATTCATGTATATATTTAAAGGAAAAAATGTACCAAAACTACCTTTACTACCTTTTTTTTATTAGGACCTTGAATAAGTTCTCGTTGTTTTTTTTTGTTTAAGAAAAATTAATTTAAAATAAAATGTTTAAAATGACATTACTCAAAGTATTGTCCATCATTAGAGACCACTTTCTCCCATCTCTCTGGTAGCAATTGAATCCCCCGTCGGAAAAACGACTCATTTTTCGAGGCAATCCAGGAATCAAGCCATTTTTCGGCTTCTTCAAAAGAATGGAAGCGCTGCTCGCTTAAACCGTGCGCCATCGACCGAAACAAGTGGTAATCGGAGGGGGCTATGTCCGGTGAATACGGCGGGTGGGGTAGAACTTCCCATTGAAGTGTTTCCAGGTAAGTTTTGACTGGTTTTGCCACATGTGGCCGAGCATTATCATGTAATAAAATCACTTTGTCGTGTCTCTGCTCGTATAGTGGCCGCTTTTCTTTCAGAGCGCGACTCAAACGCATCAACTGAAGTCGATAGCGAGCTCCCGTGATAGTTTCATTAGGTTTAAGCAGCTCATAATAAATTACGCCCTGCTGATCCCACCAAATGCAGAGAAGAAGCTTAGAACCATGGATATTTGGTTTTGGCGACGATGTTGATGCGTGACCCGGCATGCCCCACGATTTTTTTCGCTTTGGATTGTCGTAGTGAATCCACTTTTCATCCCCAGTGACGATACGGTGCAGAAAACCTTTTCTCTTTTGCCGTTGAAGCAACAATTCACACATGAGAAAACGTCGTTCTACGTCTCTCGGCTTCAACTCATACGGCACCCAATGCCCTTGCTTTTGGATCATTCCTAACGCTTTTAAACGTTTTGAAACTGTTGACGCATCTACTTGTAACGTTTTCCCGAGCTCTACTAACGTCTGACATGGATCTTCTTCAAGCAATGCCTCCAATTCTGTCTTCAAATTTTGTCGGTGCTCCAGAACGCTCTTTGTCTTCAAGGTCAAAATCATTACTTTTGAAGCGCCTAAACCAGTCTCTGCACGTTGTATTCGACAAAGCATTGTCACCATATGTCTCAACGAGAATTCTGTGTGCTTCTGCTGCAGATTTCTTCTGAATAAAGCAGTGCAATAAAATTCCCCGCAAAAACACTTTATTTGGCACAAAAGTACACATTTTCACAAAGAGAATATAAATATGTAGTTGACACTGTAGTAAACACTATTCTACTATAATTTGAGGTTACATATAGTACTACTTTAGTGATTCGTTACCGTACGAAATTCCATGCACAGAGTGTCGCAACGCCATCTTTCAAAAAACAGCGGGATCTTAAATATTAAAGGTCTTAATATTATTTCATAAGATGTGCGAGATATCTCTGAAAAGTCCTGAATGTTATATTTTTTTAGTTTCAACTTATTAATATTACTCTTCTCAACTTTTTAGTTCTACTATTAATTAATTTATCGTATTTGCGTTCAGGTGAAGCAGACGTAGAGTCGGTGAGCTCCGAGCAGTCGAGTCACGAGACGCACAGCCGCGAGGCGTCCTCCGTGGGGGAGAGCGACTCGCCCGGACCCGACCCGCTCGTCAACACGTCGCTGCCGGCAGGGAAGGTGGGTTTTTGTCATATTTTACTTTTTATTTAATTATTCTATTAAACATTTATATGTAATGGTATAAATTGTTCATAATTTTTGTTGTTTACATTTTTAATTTAATTATTCTATCAAACATTTAAAGTCTGTATAATTAAGGGAAAATAGACATTTTGGATGACATAAAATGTTATTCAGAGTAGAAAAACATTTTATGTTTATATATTTTTGGCTGTATTTTTAAATTTTACACTGTATCAAACATAAAGCAGTATAAGCAGAGGGAACCTTGTGATAAGACAATTGGTTTCCCACTTTCTGTCAAATTTCCGAGATATTGTATTGCAAAGACATGAAAGAGCTGCACTACGGCGGCCTCTCCTCCTATGTTAGTTGTATTTATTATAGTATATTTGTCCAGGTGGTACGTCGTCGTGCGGGCGCCTCAGCGCGGAACGCGTCGCGCGCGTCCTATCCGGCCGCGCGGCCCAAGTCCGCGCACGACCCCATCACCGCCGACAGGAGTGGGGATGGTTGGTTCATTTATATATTTTGTTGTTATTGGTTTAAACATGTAGTTTTATGTATAAAATTCTTACTTATAAATTTAAAGTTATTTAAAAAGAAATGCTGGAATTTGTTGTTATTAGACATTGCACCTGAGAGCTGAGAGAAAAAATTACAAATGTTTACTGACAGCAGAACTGTTTTTTGGAGCTTTAACATGTTTAAAGACTTGAAATAGACATAGAGGTTTCCTTCTTTAGCTTAGCTTCACGGTGTATTCCTAGCGTATATTATAAGTGTGTAATACTGTAAATCCTCTTAGAAGAGTCGCACGACAGTCGCACGGCGGCCAGCAACTGCTCCGTGCCGGAGTGGCTGTCGCTGGGCGAGAGCGTGCAGCTGCGGCTGAGCAGCAGCACGGGCGTGGTGGCGTACGTGGGGCCCACGCACTTCGCGCACGGCGCCTGGGTCGGCGTGGAGCTGGACGCGCCCACTGGTAACACACTGCCACTGCGCCGCGATGCTTTCAAATTATCTATTGTAAGCCGGTAGAACAACGTCGATTCTGGGTTAATTACCCCGCTCTGGTCAGACATAGTGCAGCATTGAGTTCTGTCTTTTACCACAAAGTGTCTCGAATTCGTACAGAAAATGAAGAACAGAGTATCTTGACACTCCGCTTACCTAAAAGTAATAAAATTTATATGTTATATAAAACAAATCTTATTTAGGATATGATTGCTTTATTTTGTATATTTAGATGTTAGATTTATTTACATAATATTACAAAATATATATATGCGTAAGACATGTTTCTGTATATAACATGTCTGCCGTTGTCGCAGGCAAGAACGACGGCTCGGTGGGCGGCACGCGCTACTTCTCGTGCCGGCCGCGCCACGGCATCTTCGTGCGCGCCGACAAGCTGGCGCAGGACCGGCGCGGCCGCTCCGCGCGCGCCTTCCGCGACGCCGAGCTGCGGCGCGCCGCCAGCAAGGGTGAGTGCGGGGTCAAGCCCCGCTACGTTCTAATTCTTAGACGACTTCTAAATAAATAAAAACACTGACCATTTTGATAAAACTTTCTTATTTATAAACCGATTTAAATAAAACGAAGAAAGGGAAGTTTGCCAAAATACAATAAAAAAATTATACTAGGATCCGCCACGTGCTATGCACGGCGGGTGGAGTTGAGCGAAGCTATGTGCGAAGAAGCGCAAAATTTTGCGAAATATTTGCTAAAATTTTGCGTAATTTTCTGTTTTTTCCGTACGCGTACAAAACAGAAAATTTCCCAAAATTTTATAATTTCGCAGCACACACTGGGTTAGGTTAGTCAAAATTCAATCTATACGTGTGAATTTCAAAACGTTCCACAGCTTAACTCTATGGGACAAATTTTGACTGTTTACTCAAAAACTACAATTACAATTATCACCAAACTACTTCGCTGGGATCACGGTGTCGTCCACAACGTTGCCACAAAATTTCAGAGCTGTAGGTTTAACGGTCTAGGAGGAGTAGCATTATAACGAAACACACTTTTGACCAGAAACATGCGTTTGAAGCCAGTCGTGGCGCAGGGGCACAAGGTGTGACTGTAAAACCGACGGTTGTGGGTTCGATCCCCACTCGAGGAGATGAAATATTTACTTAAATTTATATTTCCATTTCTTCGCTCTGGTTTCGACGACAAGCAAGGGGGTTGAGTTCTGCCACTCAACACGCAATGCCTCCAGAATTTGGCAGAAAGTGGGGAACATAGTGTCTTAACACTAGGTTCCCTCTGCCTACCCTGCAGTGTGCGGAATACAGCGTGAAGCTGATTTTATACTTTTGACCAGTAAAGGCTTCGCTTCGCTCAGCTCGCGATTAAGCCGTTGCTGAAATTAGCGTACACAAACGTACAGACAAAGAAACAAAAAAAACCATTATTATTTATAAGACAAAACTAAATACACTAGCGAATGATTACATATTGTATTTTATACACTAACCCTTAGTGTTTAGTTTCATTATTATGTTAAATTTTTTAACAACCTTTGGCTGCAGTATTATACTGTTAATATTGCACCCATATACTGTTAATATATTGGTGCACTATTAACAGTATAATAGTGCAATTATATATTTTTTTGAAAGTGACATTTGTAATGTTCGACATTTACTACATTTATACGAATCCTTTGAGATATTACTTGTAAAAAAATTGTATTTTTTATGTTAATGTTCTTTATCAGAATCAAATGGTTGGTTGCACCGTATTTAGTTGGTACCCTATTTTTGACAATGAAATTTATATTTAATACATTACAGGTGAAGGGCTACACAACCTGCACAGGTCAAGGAGCCGCGGGGACAGTATAAACGCGGTGGGCACCAAGAGCCGCGCCAAGTAGACCACGGCGGGCCTCAGCCACGTCCATTCACGTTCTTTTTAAGTTGCAATCCTGTAACGCGTATGGTGCTTATAATTTATCATATTTTACATTTATCATGTTTTACACATTTGACGAAGCAATATACTTTATTTATATCGTTGCGAGTGTCATGGGGAAACTTAATACTCCTCCCGAACGTTTACTCGATTAACGAATCGACGATGGAGTTTTCGTTTCCGAACGATCTTAGACCGATGATAGTAACATTTGTATTATTATTATTTTTCTCATGAATTCGCCATTGAATTTGTAAATATTTGTTCAATCATATTATTTTAATTACGTTTTTATTGTAAATATTTCAATTTTTGTGTGTGTTGTCCGTTATTTAATTTAGACGCCAATGAGTTTGTGATCGGTAATTTGATGAATTATTTGTATAGATTTTTTTACTGTATAGTTTATGGTGTAGATTTTACTGTATGTAAATTTATATATTAGCTTATTCACAATGCTTTTTTCTAGTAGGTCGAGTGTTATCTTTGGTACGTGTATCGCAACGAAAATTATAGTCTTCTAGAAATTGGCCAAAATCAGGACCAGTCTAACTGCCATAAACATCGGGTTAAAATTAAAAAAAAATAGCAAATCGTATTGAGTTTTAGACACGCGATGTTGTGACCGACATCGATTTTAGTAAATTGAGTTCCTATGAGCATTTTGATATTTCCCCGGCGTTATTATATGAATTAAGAACTATGGCCTCTTAACATCCACTTAATTAAATTTATATTTAAGTGCATTTTTGCCCCCCCAGATTGCTCAGGACTTGGCGCGGTTGCCAGCTTGTGATAGTTTCTTGCCACCGGAACTAGAGATCGTGAATTTATTTTTCTACGTCACTAAACTAGCGTTTTCGCCCTAATAATTTTCGAAATAAATTTGAAATCGTCCAATGCTACATCTTCGTCCTTTTAAAGACTTGTACTAAGTACACCGACAGCCATACGACGGACTAAATATGGCCAAAAACAGTGAGATCCTGTTGCGCGCCCGCGCCCTTATATCGACTAGGTTGTGTAGGTATTTTGAAAATGTAATGTAAAATAAGTGTTTGTAGTCGTTTTTGGTGAGATGTATATTAAAATCATAATCAAATTTTTGTCCTCAAATTATATCTCCATCCACATTCGAACAATAAGCGGTGATGTGTACATTTTCCGTGACGACGCGTCCAGGCGTAGTGTAGCTCACCTAATGTATATTCCATCCTCTTAGAGTAATCGTAAGTACATATATAGATAGCACTGTGAGAACACTCAGCGTCGTAGCCCGCCACTTGCCTCCATTCCTGTACACTATGTTGTATATTAATATTAATAATGTAAGGTTATATTAAAATATTAAATTTATCAAATATTCAGCCGTTTTTGACTATGCACTCAGTGTCAGATCCAGCCCATAGCAAGCTTGCTAGACTGTCGTACTTAAACATTCCATTGCATACATTTATCGTTCTACTGAACCTAAGTAAGTTTTAAGTTACATTTTTTATAGACAGGATATGTTTTTCTCAAATTTTTGCATTTTTTCTTAAATGAATTTGATGCGTAGGTCAGTGTGTATGTGAGAGGAGTTGTCGTTACAATCGATATTAACTTCGAAAGTCGATATTAATTTGACTATTGGATGATAACGCATACAAATTAAATCGATTGGAGCAGCAAACCTGTTCTCGACTAGGACAGCTCAATGTGTAGTCGACGTTTATAAAATCTAAATGGAAAAAAATATTTAAAATGTTTTCATATATCGTAGGATGTGTCTTTGAAACTCTCGATGTGCTTATGTCCAGTAGTTTAGACCACGTGATCGGTACGTAACGAAGAGACAAACATGGCGGAACGGAGAGTGCACTAGGGCTCCTAAGTTAGGCTAATAGTCTTGAAGCGTCGTAGGTCCTAATATAAATATATTTTTTTTTAGAAATTAAGCTGACCATGTGCTGTGCTTTTGTTTTAAATAATAGTTTTTAGGTAAATGAAATTATTTTGTTCATATTATTATTAATTATTATTATTATTTTATATTTCACTTAGTATTTCGTATTTATTGCAGTCAATTCTTATACGAGCTTTTAACTTTATCGTTTCATTATGACTTGTATTCTAAGACTAGTTTGTTTATGTTGCCGTTTTTTATGTGTAAATTAAATAATTAATAGATCACAAATCAAATGTAATTTCTATTTGTTTGTATGTGATAAGCGGTTAGTGTAGGTGGCTACGTGGTAGCTTAGATGGTTGCATCTTCATTATTGTAAACATTAATTATATTAATAAAGAGATTTTAATATTTAAATACAAAAATAGTTCACTTCTAGTGGAAATATTTTTGCCAAGTACAGAAGTAGCGGATCGAGTCAACCATCGCTGTCATTATCAATAAATGTATAATAAAATATTTTGTTTTATTTACTAATTATATTGTTGTTATATTAAAATATTTATTTACATATTTTATTTTTCCCTCTTTAATAATTATGTTTAACATAGAAAATAATAGAAAGTGGATTGTTGTTTCTAGACATATACTTATAGCAATAGTAAGTAGATGTGATTTAAATAAAATGTAAGTTTATAAGAATAGAATAGAGGAATTTAAGGAATGATTTAAAGTAGTAACGTAGAACGCGAATAATATAATTTAGTAGAAAAAAATAATAAAAAGAATGAATGTATTATAGTTTGTGTTTACTGTAAGTATAGTTTAGAAAACAAAATGCATTTAAAAATTACGTATTACGCGGAAAAATCTCATAGAGGCCAGTCCTGGCGCAGCGGCACGAAGTGTGACTGTAAAACCGACTGGTTGTGGGTTCGATCCCCGCTCGAGGAGACAAAATATTTACTTAAATTTATATTTCCATTTCTTCGCTCTGGTGGCGAGGCTAAGCGCGGCGTTGAGTTCTGTCACTCAACACGTAATGCCTCCAGAATTCGGCAGACAGTGGAGAACGGAGTGTCTTAACACTAGGTTCCCTCTGCCTACCCTGCTGTATGCGGGATACAGCGTGAAGCTTATTTGATTTGATTTAATTTAATTTTAATCTCAAAGACAAGGCTTTTAAAAAATCTACATCATACATATTTAGCGAATCAGGTTTTTTAGTTTGTATTGGTAATACTTAGTACACACCAGTATCTAAACCAAATGTGCCAATAAATGATAAAAGCACGGTAAATAACTTAAGATGCAATGTATAAAGACGAGAGAACGTAAAAAAAAAGGAGTAGAGGTTTGAATGATTACCGATTGATCTTCATTTAGACCATATTAGAAGGATGTTACTAAGAGTTATTCATTTCTAAAGGTTTAGGGCATGAGAGAAGACCCAGAATTGCAATCACGGCAAAGGCTAGCCTGAAAAGTTATGAAACGCAACAAAGTAGCAAAAAATTTATTGCAGGCACCGATTACACTATATTTTTTTTTGTGCACCTGGTTAGGTCCTACATTCCATCATGCATTTACACTACTCTACATCTAGTGCCCTAAGTCGTAGTGCACTATATAGTGTAATTGCCACTTAAGAATATGGAGGTGTCTGCAGAGACAACGTAAAAAGTAAACATGAGTCTTGTATGCAAAATGCTGATCTATTATTCTAGTGAGAATCGTTTAAAGAATGAATAATGGCAGCTGTGCTCAACGTTCGTGACAATACTATTGACGCATAAATTATTCCTCAATAGTTTCCGGTTTGGTAGCAGGTTGTTGTCACAGGGCGTCGGGCGATACCATTTACATTTTTTTATTAGATCAAATCACAAATGTACCTTCCTACCTACTTGAAAAATATGACATGAATAATTCAATTATATTAAGTATAATATCATTTTGTCTGAATCCAAAACTACAATATTATAAAAATATATTTCTGACGATATCGTGGAAAATATTTGAGTTATATTGAGATGGTCGTGGCTTAAAATGTTGTTAGTAGGAATTTATAATTACAATTTAAAATCAAATCGGCTTCACACTGTATTCCGCATACAACAGGGTAGACAAAGGGAACCTAGTGTTAAGACACTCCGTTCTCCAATTTAGGTACGGCGAATTTTTGAGGCATTTAATGTTGAGTGACGAAAAATCAACGTTGAGCTTTTTTATTACAATTTAATGTAATGATTATTCTTACCAGGTTTTTAGGGTTAATTTTCGTTGGTGGTTACAGCACGTATTCGTGGTGCAGGGACCATCTACGCACTCCGAGCCGAGCACACGATGATTACAGGATTATAATAATTTTCATTAGTTGATAGACAGCGCATGTGGGGTACGGATTTTTTTCTCCTCGTATGCCCTAAAGAACGCGCCACGATTGCTTTACACCGATATATTTATTAAGCCAAGTACGGGGAAAACTCGCATGCCGAATATAGATACCCTCTTTTTCATTAGTCGATAGCCCGTATTGAGGGACTCTCAGAATGTTGTATAAAGATTGAGAAATGAGTAATGAGCCCTTATGATCAATAGCAACAGATCACTGATTTTTTAACCCAAAAAAAGGCGGTTGTGAAGTTTTACTATAAATGTAACATTATATATTTATGTAATATATATATATATATATATATATATATATATATATATATATATATATATATATATATAATATTTTATTTATTTTACACAGTAAACATAGGAGGGTAGGCAGAGGGAACCTAGAAACCTAGTGTTAAGACTTTCCCATTAAGTTTGACTTTCGTTCCCCATTTTCCGCCGAATTCTGGTAGCACTGCCTGTTGAGTGGTGAAACTCAACGTCGCGCTTTGCCCCGTTTCTGGTATAGAGTGGGATTCGAACCGACTAATATACATAATTGTACCTTAACTCATTTGTACAAAGCACATGTTTTGTTATATATATAGATTTTATGAAACTCATATAAAACGACCTCAGTTTCCCTTTTAGTTACTATATGGATTGACATTTATTTAGAGGTGCCCTTAATAATTAGTCGACAATCTGGTTCCAATGTGCAAAGAAATATGCTTTTCTATTATCTGTCAGTCAATTATCAGTAATTATATTGGACCCAGACTGCACGACATTAAAGATATTAAAAAATATGAAGATGATAGCGGATTTTTAAAAGCAGATTAAAGTGATTGATGTAATGATAAAATTACTAATTATATTACTGTGCATGTCAATTAAATTATATACATATGAGACAAGTAAAAATTACCTAATATATGACATACCTAAACAAAAAAACAAAAATAATCACATCTAAGCTATGGAAAATAGCCCTATATAGTGCATAAATCTTCAATAACGACAGTTGACCTTATTCGCGACGTCGCGAGTGTCATCTGGCGGGCGGCGGGGCGGCGACCCACGTGCCTGGTACGCGCCTTCGAATTGTACAAACGTAAAAGTAAAACGCAGTACTGTTGGAAGCTAGCATTGTAATTGCATTATGATACTTTTTTATTATTTCTTTTTACGTTGCTGTGAAATATTACTACATAAATGAGATTCAACTTCATTATAAAATTAAATATAGCACTCATATTATAAAAGGCAGGTTAATTTATAATCAACTTTAAAATATTATTTTATAATTTAATATATTTTAATATTTTCAATAAAAATAAATAATAATAATTAATAATCTATGACAATTTTATTTCTCTGAGCTCTAAATATAGTAGTCTAGTTAGTTATTAAGATTCTATCATTTTTCTTTTTATTTACTTATAAATTAAGCATTGCTCACATATTTTGTCAACGGTACCTTGTAATCTATTTTCGTAGGAAAATGGCTCGTTACAAAGGAGACATCGTTCCATAATGGCCTAACATGGGACTTGCGTGACTTGCCATTTGCCAGGCTCTGCTTTTGCATTCCACCACTTCACTGAGACCTCGACCAGCAAACTGGTTGTTGATTGTAAAAATACTCAAATTTGGTCCAACAATGTTATAATACGATATTAAACAATTTGTAAAATGGATCAGCCAGGTCCATCTACAAGTAACCAAGATCCTCGTTACGATTTTATAGGTTCCTACGTTGTAAAGTCCTTAAAATTGAAACCCGAGAAATGGATGCGAGTACTAAGTATTGAAGAGCACAGAACAACGTTGAGAGATTTTTTAGACAAGCCTTACCCGATTTTGCTTGTAGTAGTATTAACTCACGCGGCCCAATTGGTTCCTGTTGTATCATTTCCTTGCTATTTGAAAAATAAAGCCGTTTACTTTGTCAAGAAGAAACCAGATGTAGTACCTAAGGAAAGATGTGCTGAAATGGTTATTTTTGGTAAGTATTTCTCTACTTTCTACTTTTTTTGATTATAACATAACGCATTATTAACTGTAAAAATAAAACTTTAAAATGTAAAATTAAAATGTAGCATATAATTTCTTTTAATTTAAATGATCATTAACCCAGGGGACCTAGCACCAAGATTGATAGATGAACTGGCTGCACTAGTTGATGAAGTATTCGTACCTCTACTTTCTAATCCTCTTAATCATGAGGGATGGCCACTTGTCGTTTCTCAAGACATTTTAAAACAAATTCATAATTTAAAAAGTACTGTGTATGAGGTAACATTTTAGCTTCTATTCTTATTTATATTATATTGATATTTCAATTAAATGAAAAAAAAACTCTAGGTAAAGGGAAAAGTAAATGGACAGACAGTCCTACCAATGCCTGTAGGAGTCGAATTAGTTTATGAAGCAGAAAAAGGACTTCTACGAGGAGAGGAAGTTGACTTATATTTGAAGAGTGCTATTGAAGGAGTTGTCATCAAATGGGCGCAACAGATCAATGATGTCATGATGGAAGACTCCGCGCAGGCCTTTGAAAATGGACAGAATCCTTTACCTAGCGTTGGTTAGATACTTCAGATAGTGTAAATGCAATCATTGTATAGAAAAACTTAATCGTAGTTGAATTAGAAATTGATAAAATTTAAATCATATTTAGAAAATATTATTATGTTATTATTTGATATTTACAAAATTTGTTACATAACTTTACAGAACTTGCGTTTTGGAAATCTCGCTTAAGTAACTTGAATTATATTTATGATCAGCTGCGCACTGACAGGGTACGATGTATGGCTGTTATACTAGAGAAAACAACTTCCGCATATTACCCTTGTTTTAGTCGCCTTTTTAAAAATATTGTATCAGGTAATAATACAGATAGTATAAATTAATTTTAAATTAAAAATATTATTAATATATAAATAAATTAATTATTAATTCAAAATTTTAATAATACCCTATAGCTTTAGCTGAAGCTCGTGAAATCGACTTGTATCTAAGGACATTAGAGAAACATTTTCAAGCCTTAGAAGATACAGATTTCACTGAATGCCAACCTCTCTTCCGTCCGTTATTTCACGTGATTTGTATGGTTTGGAGGGATTCCAAGTATTATTGCAGCTCTTCTAAGCTGATGGTTTTAATAAAGCAAATTTGTAACTTACTTATTTACCAGGTAGGTTTACAAACAAGTAATAGTTTCAAGTAATAAATGCTTTTTGAAAAGTTATACTGGAGAATAAAATATTACTATTTATTTTTAGGCAAAGAAATGTTTAGACCCAAGTACTTTATTTCACAGCGACATAGATGAAGCCCGACAACGTATTCAGCTTACTATTGATATTTTGAAAAGTTTTCGAAATACCTTTGAATATTTTAAGGAACGACTACCAAGCTACTTTGTTGATAGAACTGTTATTCCTTGGACGTTTCATCCGAACGTAGTATTCGAAAGGATGAATAGGTTCCTCGACAGACTGAACACCATACAGTGGTTTTTCAAAACGGTGCTTGAATTTCAAAAATTAGAAAAGATTGAAATCGGTGGAATGAAGGGACGTGTACTTGGAGGACAGATAAGAGATATTTCGGCGGAATTCGATGGATATTTTCATAGTTTTGCGTCAAAATCGTATGATGTTTTGGATCCTGACGATGAAACTTTTAATGAAGATTTTAAAGCTTTTCAAGAAAATATTATCGATTTAGATTTAAAACTATCCACAGTATTAGTAGAGTCTTTTGATAATTGTTCTACTCTTGAAGGTATATTTAAGGTAAATTTAAGTTTTAAAATTACACATATTGTTAATAATAACAAACATCTTTAATTCGAATTCTATGTTTTTAGCTAGTCGATATTGTTGGTTCAGTTCTAGATCGACCACTTATTAAAAACGAGTTTACAGCAAAATATGTTGAAATAATTGTTATGCTTGAAGAAGAAATTATTACTTGTGAAGTAAGTTTAATATAATTTTGATCTAAAATCGTTGATAAATTTTGTTACATGGTCTTAAAATTCGAGATATTACTATTTAGGAGCTTTTTAAAGAACAATATCAACGTCAGAACAAATATGGTCATATGGAGATAGACGCATTTTTTCCACCGATTGCTGGAGGACTTCTTTACATGACGACTCTTGCTGCAAGAATTACTAAGCCAGTTTCTTGTTTTAGAAATTTACAACACCCGTAAGTAATTATTTTATTTCGAATATATTTTAAATGATTTATTAACATATAATATTTTAAATTACTTTTGAGTATACGTTTAATTGTATTTTGGATATTTACTTTTTTAATTTTTCACCTTTAAAAACTCCAATTCTGTATATTTGCTTTTTATTTGTTTTTTAGGTAATATAAACAATACGTTTATTTTAGACCGTATAACCACTATATTAAATCCAAACTAATAAAGCGAAAACTGATATTTGGCTACAAACCTGCGGTGTACAGTGTTAATGTAAATTTAAGGAACTGAAACAGATAAAAGAAAATGTTGATTACGTTTCATACATAAACATGTAAATAAACGCCATCTTTCAATTCACTACCGACTGTTATGCCAGTAGACCGCTATATAATATTAATGTCTCAATTTTTTTATTAATTAAAATATATTAAATTATCAATAAAAATTATTATAATGTTTTGCACAGATTTGAATAACATTTTCAGATCTAAACAGCTGATCTTCACGAACTAATCAGTCTTTAGTCCGCTTTCGCAATTTGCCGCACCCGTTACGCATTTGGGTGGGGCAAATTGCGAAAGCTGATTATTTGACTGACTATCATCTGAAAATTGTGGCATTGGTAAATTTAATTTGAATTATATGAAATAAGTTTTACAATAAAGTTTAATAAAATAGGTTTTTACGCTTTGAGATTAATGCTGTGAGTCTACGAGCCATCATCGGCCATATTGTACATACATTTTTTTTTAGAATATTTTTTTATTCATTACAGTAGCAAATTTACAAGTAGTACAGATAAATATTTATATATTATTGCATAGGATAAAAGATACCGAAGAGTCGAAAAAAATATTTACTCGATACGAAAAGCTCATTAGCGATATAAATGATTTTAAGAGGAAATATTTTGACGACTGGGCTATCAACGTACCTAAGATTATTGAGAGCAAATCTAAAAATACAATATTAGCACGACAAGGATCTGACTTAGTCTTAAACTTTAGTCCGACGGTGAGTCTATTTAAATATAAATAATAAAAATAAAAAAAACTATTTTTTTCATTTTAATGTTATTTTTATAGTTATTAGAACTAATGAAAGAAGTTCATCATTTAAGAAACAACCCAGACTTTCACAAAGATTTACCAGCCGAAAGTCTAGAATTATTTGAAAAACAAGAAATATATAGGCAGTATAGAATAAACCTAAATAATACGATTGATTGGTATAATCAAATACGAAAGAACAGCCAAAAAGTCGAATTTGATTTAGTAGAAGATGAAATTAAAGCGATTGATGAAAGAATTGAAATGGCACAAAACGAACTCAATTGGAATTCTAAAGGTGAAACCTTTTACTATTATCAAATTTACATATTTAACATTTTTTTTATTTTATATGAAGTGATAGGAAATATCACCACGGCACGACAGGGCAAAATTTAATCGTTATTCATTTCACGATGTTTATATTCGGACTGGGTATACTGATAAACTCTTTTTTACTATTATTCTTTACTTTTTTACTATTTGATTTTTGATTTATACTATTATTCAATTTAAATAGATGCATACTTATCTACGCCTTACCTATATATTTATACTTCTATAATTTCATAGATTTATGGAATTATCTAGAAGAACTTAATAAGTTAGTCGGTAGTCTATTTATGCGAATGTCTAAGATACAAGCTAATTTAAAAGAGATGAAAACTATAATGACTACATGGGCATCGCAGCCCTTGTTTGAAAGGAAAGAAGGCAAGAAGGTATTTCTCATTCAACTTTTGTTTTTTTTTTATTAAAATTATGTAGAAATCATATATTATGTTATGTTATTAGGACACACTACTAAATCTTGATGACTGTCAAGAACGTACAAACAAACGCTATACAGATATTCAAGAAACTGCCGATCGTATAAATGTGTTGTTGCAAGAGAATATGGAGCTTTTTAATATGCAGAATAATCAAGATAGCGAAATATGGTTATCATATGTTTCGTTCATTGATGGACTAATTGAAGAAACATTGTTCAAGTCTATAGCCTGCAGGTATTTTTTTAACTATATATATATTTAAAAATTGAGAATTATTATTATTTTTTGTCAGACTTTTTACATATCTGGAAACTTTTTTAGCTTAGGATACATATCTGAACATATGAATCCCAAAAACAAACTGGCACCATTGTTTGAGGCACAATTAGAGCTTTTAGAACCAGATATGGTTTTTTGCCCAAGCCTCGACCCTAACGAAGAGAAAGGCTTTACAGCCATGATAAATAATTTAATTGAGGATATTTTGAAAATGTCAACATTGATATCAAGAATAGATCCGAAAAAGGAGGACTCATATGAAATTGAAATTATAACTCAGAATGATGTCGTGGAAATGAAGGATGAAATTTTAAATGGAATTGAGAGAGTAACTATTTGTAACTATACTTATATTCAGTAAAAGTGATTTAAATTTAAAAAATCAGCTCACGCCCACAACAGGCAGAGGGAACCTAGTTTTAAGACGTTCTCGTTCTACACTTACCGCCGAATTTTTGGGCTGGGCTTTTTGGCTTGGTGCCAGAGCGAAGAAATGAAAATATTAATAAATAAACATTCATTCCTTCCAGTGGGGTTCGAACCCACAACCGTCCCATTACAGTCACATTCTTGTGCCCCTGCATCACGACGGCCTAAAATTGATTTATATTTATTAAAATATTTTTTTCTACTTTAAAGGTTATCGAAGAAGCAAACGACTTTTGTAAGACTTTCGAAAATTATTCTTATTTATGGCTAGAAGAAAGAGATGCTATAATGGAAATATTTTTGACTTATGGTCGAATATTAACACCAGATGAAATCGATCGAATTGGTTCCGATGATAAAGATGTAGTACCGCCTGTACCTTGTCCGCCTAAAATGGAGGCTTTCAGAGAACAAATCGATCATTATGAAAATTTATTTCTAGATATAGAAGATATGGATTCTTATAAAGTATTTAATTCGTGGTTCCAGGTAAAATAAAAAAGCGAAATAAGCTTAAATCTCCTGTACATATTTATATCAAAATTATACTTTATTAATTAGTTATAGAGAAAGAGCCAACAGTATAACTGTAGGTTCAGACCTTCCTTATTTTATAAAGCCTGAAAGTTTTTATGCGCCTGCACCCAACACAGGTAAGTACAATTAAGGAATATGGATCTTGCGTGGTAGTTATTTTGGCAGATATTAGGTAACTGAGATGCAAAAAATAGTATGTAACTTTCGTTAAATTATAAAGCTCATTTTTGTAATATTTTCTTGGGAATAATATTAGAAATGACATTGTCCATTGCCAAACACTTAGCATGGTTATAACTCCCTGCCATACACTCCCCAATTCCATAAGCTACAAGCGCCTACGAAATTAACGTATTAGAAGCAAATAATATTTCAATTAATTACATTTTTTTTTTATGGAAAAGACAAGGCAAACGAGCGTGCGGGTCACCTGATGGTAAGTAATCACCGCCGCCCACGACCCCGTGCAACACCAGAGGAGCTGCAGGTGCGTTGCCTGCCTGTAAGGTGGGTTGGGCTCCGGAGCCCGGCATTACCTGATGCGAAACGCAGTGGCATAAGGCCACTACTTCACGCCGGTTTTAAATGCCGGGGGTGGTAATGATCCGGTCGAGTCTGCCCATGCGTGTTGCCATTGCTGGCGACGTGACTCTACCACACGTAAATAATATTTATTTTAGTATTATATATTAGATTCGTAGACGTAATACGACGTGTAATTAAAGTATAGAGGTGTCTGACTCCCTACGAGTTAAAACCATGCTAAGTGTCTGGCAATAGACAACGTCATTTTTAATATTATTCCCGAGAAAATATAAAAAAATAAGCTTTATAATTTAACGAAAGCTACAATTTTTTTGCATTTCAGTTACATAATAACTGCCAAAGTAACCACCACCTCCATATTTCCTGATAGTACTGAGTAGTGTAGGCGCACAGAAACTTTCAGGCTTTATAAATTGACGAAAGTCTGGCAACTATCGGCTCTTAGATGATTACGTTAATGATAAAAAATTTTTTTTTTAGGTTGACATAAGACCATTTCGACAAGCGCTTTTAAATACGGTACGTAAGTGGGGAAATATGTACAAAGAGCATTTAGTCGAAAACGTTACATCCAGCTTAAGTGATTTAGGAAATTTTATTCGCAAAGCTGATGAAGGTATACTTTGATAGACATAAATATTAAAAAAAAAATTATATATATATATATATATATATATATATACATATACATATATATACATATACATATATATATAATATTAAAATTATAAATTGATATATGAATTTTATTTTAATAAGGTCTTCTGCAACCCGTCCCTGAAGGCGATTACGAAGCTCTAGTTTCAGTAATGGGTTACTTAATGCATGTCAAAGACCGTGCTTTAACAACGGATGATATGTTCCAACCGCTAACGGAAACTATAGAACTGCTTAAATTTTATGACATGGATATACCTGAAGAGGTCAACGTACTTTTACAAGTGTGTATCTGCATACATATATAATATTGTCTTTTCTAAATCTCTCACGCTTTGCAAGATAGGATATTTAATGATGAGTCACTCCACTTCTATATTCACTTTTTGATGTTTTGTGTTAGGTGGTATTGTTTTGTCTAATCTAACAGAGAAATACAAAATAATACACTTATTATTATAAATTTATCCGAAAGTGGATTAAATTTACAACTATCGTATATCCGTAGACAGACACTTCGTAATTGCGCTAAAGTGAATAAAGTTGATAATAAAAAGTAAAAAAAATAAAAGTACATACATATTTATTTTAAGGAATTACCAGAACAATGGCAAGCAACTAAAAAATTAGCTTTAACAATCAAACAACAGGTGGCACCTCTACAAGCGGCTGAAGTAGCTGGTATTAGAAAAAAGATTACGACTTTTGATTCACATGTCACATATTATAGAGAAGTCTTTAAGAAATATGATGTGAGTATCAGTAATATACATTCGGTCGTGGCGGAAGGGCACAAGCGTACGACTGTAATCATGCCAGTTGTGTCGAATAAATGAAATATTTAATATTCTCATTTTCTCGCTCTTGAAACGAAGCAACGCGCGGCGTTTAGATCCGTCACTTAACACGCAATACCACGAGAATTTGGAAAGTGTAACGGAGTATCTTTACACTAGGTTTCTAGGTTTCCTCTGCCTATCCTATTATGTGCGGGATACAAGGTGAATTTAAAAAAATAATAGTATATTTTTTTCTTGCACTTTGAATAACTAACGACCTAAATGCGACTTCGCTAGCTTAAACTTATTTTATTATAGCCAAACTCAAACAAACTCTTTTTGTTATTGCCTATATTTTTTGGGTGTACTTTTTTTATCTTTAGTATTACAATAAAATTTATTAAGCTAATTTAAAAAAGCCCGCTTCGGAAACGAAAATATTACATATTTTTGAGATAGAATTGAAATATTTTTACGCGTACGTTCATAGACACGATGTTGTAATTAATACAAATATAGTTTAATGTTTTCAACAGTTCTTTAAATACGAATGCGACGATCCTTACTTAGTGATGTCGCGAGTAGATAAAGAAATGCTTCATTTGGAAGACGAGATGAAAAGCATACAAGAATCTGGCTCACTTTTTGAAGTGAATGTTCCTGAGTTTAAATTATTAAAACAATGCAGGAAAGAACTGAGAATGCTTAAGGTAAGGGTAATAACAAATAAAAAAAATAAACGAAATAAAGTTAGTTACAGGATAAATAAAATTATTGCTAATTATAATCATTTATATAAAATTGTCAAAACTTTTGTACAGCAACTATGGGATTACGTTTATATTGTAAGAACTAGCATAGAAGATTGGAAAACAACACCATGGCGTAAAATTGATGTTGAAAATATGGATATAGAGTGCAAGAAATTTGCGAAAGAAATTAGATTGTTGGACAAAGAAATGAGAAGGTACGGTATATTAATTAAGTAAAACTATTATTTAGCTTTTATCAAGTCTAAAGGATGATTTTCTGCCTAAACTGTCCATCAATTATTCGTTCGTTATCAGGTTGCACATTTTTGTTTTAGTTGGGACACTTACATAAACTTAGAAGCTACAGTAAAAAATATGTTAACATCTCTCAGAGCAGTAGCTGAATTACAAAATCCTGCTATAAGAGAAAGACATTGGGACCAACTTATGAGAACTACTAAGGTAGTACAATAGAAACAGCTTACTAGCATTTAAATAATAAAAAAAACATGTAAATAATAAACACTAAAATTATTCCAATATATTAAATACGAATTGTATATAAAAGCGTATATATAATGCTAATGTGATTTGCACAAATTGGCATGAACTTTAATTGGTTACAATTTTATTCAACATGTCGCATGCATGTTCACATTCGGTGTTATTTAATTTGCTCGTTAAAAGCCTAAAAGTACACTTAAATGTAAATTGTACATATTTATAAGAAAAAAATTGTGGTTTGCTATTTCAAGGTGTAAATACGTTTGTGATCCACAGAGCTTAGCTGCATTGCCACCTGAACTCACTGTAAGTATGATAAATGATGTGATAAATATAAAAAATAGCCTAACAGTGTTATTGCATTAAAATATGCCTGTAAATTATAATTAAAATTTATATATGATAATATATCTAAATAAATAATATAAAATATTAATGTAAGGTAAACCTAATAATAATATTCGCACTATTTATGAAAATTTGTAAATTTTTTGCTTATGCAATCTATTTGCGAATGCACTTGCTATATATATGTACTTAAAGTTACTAAGTACATCAATATTATTTTTTTAATTAGTAAGCATATAAATTAACTAATATAGGTGAGAATTGTAATGGATGCAAACACAACGTTAGCTGACTTATTGGCATTAAATCTTCATGAGTTTGAAGAAGAAGTTAAGAATATTGTAGATAAAGCAGTAAAAGAAATGTCAATGGAGAAAATTTTGAAAGATTTACACACAACTTGGAGTGGAATGGAGTTTGAGCAAGAAATGCATACAAGGACGGGTTGCATATTATTGAGAGCTAGCGAAGAACTTATTGAGACTCTTGAAGAAAATCAGGTATGAAGTGTTAAAATTTTAGGATTTATTATTATTGTGGGAATGTGATTTGGCCCCTTACAAATATTTCATGATGAAATAATAAAATATAATATAAAATATACAAAATTATCTTTGTTTTAATGTATATTTCATAGGTACAACTACAAAACTTGATAACTTCGAAATTTATTGCACATTTCCTAGAAGAAGTGTCGTGTTGGCAGCAAAAATTATCAGTGGCTGACCAAGTAATAACAGTTTGGTTTGAAGTCCAAAGAACTTGGACCCACTTGGAAAGTATATTTATGAGTTCTGAAGATATAAGAAAACAATTACCTGATGATTCTACACGTTTTGATAGAATCGATGCTGAATTTAAAGTAAAGTTTAATTTTATGAATTCGATGCTGAATTTAAAGTAAAGTATTTTTTTATGGAAATTTATAATCTTGTTATTTCTTTCATCATTGTAGGTTTTATCAAAAGACATGTCAAGGACACCAAATGTTGTAGAAGGTACTAATAAAGAAGGTTTAGTCGCAATCCTAGACAGTTTGCAAAAGGACTTGATTATATGTGAAAAAGCCCTAGCTGAGTATTTAGAAACTAAGCGATTGGCATTCCCTAGATTTTATTTTGTATCTTCAGCTGATTTATTGGATATATTATCAAATGGCAATCAAGCGGACTTAGTGATACGGTCAGTAGGAATTTATTTTTTATTATGAATATAAAAAAATATATATGTAAACTCATATTCTTGGACTGTTTTGTAGACATCTTACAAAGTTATTTGATTCAATTGCAAAACTTAAATTTATTGAGAGTGACAAAGCAAGTGAAAAAATGGCTTCTGGGATGATAGCCAAAGACGGTGAACTTGTTCCTTTTCATGGTCAATGCGATTGTACAGGCGCCGTAAGTAAATAGTTATCAAAAATGTTTTTTTTCATGAAATTTGCTTTTAATTTTTTTGTATGCCAATTGATTGTGTGATATTTTGTAATCGATTTAATCATATTTTCAGGTAGAAATATGGCTGAATCGATTACAAGATATCATGCGGTCAACAATTCGTCAGTACTTTGGAGAAGCTATCGTATCTTATGAAGAAAAGTCACGAGAACAATGGCTTTTTGATTTTATGGCACAAGTTTCTTTGTGTTGTTCACAAATTTGGTGGACATCAGAAGTAAATATTGCCTTTGGCAGACTTGAAGAAGGATATGACAATGCTTTAAAAGATTATTATAAAAAGCAATTGTCTCAACTTAGTACACTAATTACTTTGCTAATTGGTGAACTCAGTAAACAAGATCGTCAAAAAATCATGACTATTTGCACTATTGATGTGCATTCAAGAGACGTTGTAAGCAAATTAATTCAAGGCAAAGTAGAAGCTGGATCCGCATTCCAATGGCAATCTCAACTTAGACACAGGTTTTGAAAACCTAATTGTATTAGCTGCACGTAACTGTAAAGGTTATTTCATTTACACACTTTTTCACACTTATTTTAATTTCAATCATCATCATCTTTTGCATTTTTTTAAATAATTTTATGAATATAATTAAATTGTCTATTGTTTTGAAAATATCGTCATGTTATAGCCAAGCAGTGTATAAATTTGTAGCTCTCATTCCATCTGTAATACTTTTTTTTCAGCTTCACCTGTATCCCGCGTGTAACAGGGTGGGCTTTCTGCTTCATTACGGAGGCATTGCGAGTTGAGTAGCGAAACTCAACGTCGCTCTTCTGCCTCGACACCAGTACGAAGAAATTAAAATAATAAATATTTCATTTCCTCTAGTGAGAATCGAACCCACAACCTGTCGCGTTTACAGTCATACGCTTGTACTACTGTACCACGAATGGCCCCAATTATAATTTTTGTATACATATGAATTATATGATTTATATGTTATAGATGGGATGAAAAAGAAATGCACTGTTTTGCAAATATCTGCGACGCTCAATTTAGATATAGCTACGAGTATTTGGGAAACACGCCAAGATTGGTAATAACACCACTGACTGATCGATGTTATATTACTTTAACTCAGGTAAAGTTACAAGAGTGATTTTTTATCAATATTTCTGTTAGTAAGTTTACGTATCAAGCATAATATATTTGATATATTAATATAATAATAATAATTTAGTATCTTGTGTATTAAATATATTTTGGTACAATTATAAATTATAAAATGATGTCTTGAACTATTAAATTATATTTTAGTCGTTACATTTGATAATGGGAGGCGGACCCGCGGGACCTGCTGGTACAGGGAAAACAGAAACAACTAAAGATTTGGGAAGAGCTTTGGGTATAATGGTTTATGTATTTAATTGTTCTGAACAAATGGATTATCAGGTACTTTTCATAAACCTACATATACAGTTTATATATTTAATTTTTATGGTTTTTTTACATGTTGCTAACAAATATTACATTTAGCGTATTTATCAAAAGTAATTTATTATTACCTTGTAAGTGCAAGCTATTTTTAAAGAATACATTTTTTTAGTCCTGTGGAAATATTTACAAAGGTTTAGCCCAAACTGGTGCTTGGGGATGTTTTGACGAATTTAACAGAATATCTGTTGAAGTACTTTCCGTAGTGGCTGTTCAAGTTAAATCAGTACAAGACGCTATAAGGTTTGATGTAAAATTATTATAATAAGACACAGTTTTTAATTAGTAAAGTAACAGATATTTTTTATTACAGAGATAAGAAAGAGAAATTTAATTTTATGGGCGAGACTATTGTATTAGTTCCAACAGTAGGAATATTTATTACAATGAATCCTGGTTACGCTGGAAGAACAGAATTACCAGAAAATTTGAAAGCTTTATTTAGGCCTTGCGCTATGGTTGTACCAGATTTTGAGTTAATTTGTGAAATTATGTTGGTAGCAGAAGGGTTTCAAGATGCGAAAATATTAGCCAGAAAATTTATTACTTTATATACTTTGTGTAAAGAATTATTGTCTAAACAAGACCATTACGATTGGGGCTTGAGAGCTATTAAATCTGTTTTGGTAGTAGCTGGTTCCTTAAAGGTGCGTGAATAATAAATACAATAGATTGAATACTTTTAAATTAACTCTTTATCATAAAAGAAAATAACTTATATTTTCTCTAGAGAGGAGATCCCGGTAGACCTGAAGAAGAAGTCTTAATGAGGACTTTACGTGACTTCAATATACCTAAAATTGTAACAGACGATATGCCTGTTTTTATGGGCTTAATTGGTGATTTATTTCCTGCCTTAGAAGTACCAAGAAAACGAGATTTAGAATTTGAAAGAACTGTCAAACAAGCTGCTATGGATCTGTTGTTACAGCCAGAAGATAATTTTATATTGAAAGTTGTACAATTAGAGGAATTACTCGAAGTTCGTCATTCTGTGTTTATCGTAGGTAATGCCGGGACAGGAAAAACTCAAGTTTGGAAAACACTTTTTAAGACTTACCAAAATTTAAAAAAGAAACCGATATATAACGATTTAAATCCTAAAGCTGTTACTAACGATGAACTATTTGGTATCATCAATCCTGCCACAAGAGAATGGAAAGATGGTTTATTTTCAGTTATCATGAGAGATCAGGCTAATATAGTTGGTGAAAATCCAAAATGGATACTTTTAGACGGTGACATAGATCCAATGTGGATTGAATCTTTGAATACAGTAATGGATGACAATAAAATATTAACTTTAGCTAGCAATGAAAGAATAGCACTCACACCAAGTATGAGATTGATGTTTGAGATTTCTAATTTGCGTACAGCTACACCGGCGACTGTGTCTAGAGCTGGAATTTTGTATATTAATCCTCAAGACTTAGGTTGGAATCCGTAAGTACCATGTATTCATATAATTATCTATTCACTTACGTACAATACTAACAACATCTATCAATTTCAGTTATGTAACGAGTTGGGTTGAAACTCGAAAAATTCCAGCAGAAAAATCAAATTTAGTCATCCTCTTCGACAAATACATTCCTCCATGTTTAGAAAATATAAGGAATCGATTTAAGAAAATAACTCCAATAGCCGATATGGCACATATTCAAATGCTTTGCCATTTGCTCAGTTGTTTATTAGTACCTGAGAATACACCTCCTGATTGCCCTAAGGATTGGCATGATATTTTCTTCGTTTTTGCTTGCGTTTGGGCATTCGGTTCTGCTATGTTTCAAGATACTAATGTGGATTATAGAATTGGTAAGTTTTAATTTTAAATAAATCAATAAATATATTGAATAATTGAATTGACCACATTGTAATAACTTTTATTTACATTGACTAATATTTTTTTTATAAACTATTTTTGGTTTTTTCAGCTTTACGCTGTATCCCACACACAGCAGGGTAGGCAGAAGGAACCTAGTGTTACGACACTCCGTTCCCCACTTT
Source organism: Heliconius hermathena (assembly GCA_013403705.1). Lineage (NCBI taxonomy): Eukaryota > Metazoa > Arthropoda > Insecta > Lepidoptera > Nymphalidae > Heliconius > Heliconius hermathena. The sequence goes on from JAAIXJ010000027.1 coordinate 357,030, forward strand.
CGGCCGAGTTTTGCAGTAATTGCGTGTTGAGTGGAGGAACTCAACGCCACGCTTTGCCTTGACACCAGAGCGAAGAAATGAAAATATAAATGTAAATAAATATTTCATTTCCTCGAGTGGGAATCGAACTCACAACCAGTCCATTTTACAGTCACACTTGGTGCCCCTGCGCCACGACTGGCCTCAGAATTTTATTCTTAACAAATATCTTAGATTTTATTAAATTACATTAAACATATTTGTTTTAGAATTTTCAAAGTGGTGGGTCAATGAATTCAAATACGTTAAATTTCCTACGGGTGGTACAGTATTTGATTACTTCATTGACCCTGAAACCAAGCAGTTTACTCCTTGGACTGAAAAGATTACAAAATTCGAACTAGACAGCGACATACCACTACAAGTAAATATTATGTATTAATATAGTATATCAACTCTACGAAAATATATTTTTTAAAAAACTTATTGCTTTTTAAAAAATATTACTTACTACTTTAAAAAAGTTATATTATTTCGCGTTTTAGGCTGTGCTAGTACCAACTGCTGAAACAATTAGAGTTCGATTTTTTTTGGACTTACTAATGAAAAATAAGCATCCTGTTATGTTAGTGGGAAGTGCGGGGTGTGGAAAAACCGTTCTTGTAAATGAAAAACTTCAAAGGTATTTTATATTCTAAATATTGTAACATTGAACAACGTTTTTTGATCAATTTTAAATTGTTATTGATTTTAGCCTTTCAGAAAACTATGCTATTCAGTCGATTCCATTCAACTTTTACACAACATCAGAAATGCTACAGAAGATTCTAGAAAAACCGTTAGAAAAGAAGGCTGGTAGAAACTATGGACCTCCTGGAAACAAAACTCTTATATATTTCATAGATGACATGAATATGCCAGAAGTAGATCCTTATGGAACTGTCCAGCCCCATACGATAATTCGCCAACATTTAGATTATAATCATTGGTACGATCGAACGAAGTTAACTCTTAAGGACATTCATAATACTCAATATGTATCATGTATGAACCCTACATCCGGCAGTTTTACTATAAATCCAAGGCTGCAACGACATTTCTGCGTGTTTGCAATAAGTTTCCCGAATACCGAAGCTTTAAATAATATTTATCATTCGATATTGAGTCAGCATTTGGTAAATCCAGAACTGAGAATTGGTGCACAAATTGCTAAGATTTCAAGTAAGTTTTTTATTTTTTACATTGTGATCGTGATAGACGATAGGACCAATATGACATTACGCTTTAATCTCCAATGACCTACTATTACCCTAATTAGAGAAAAGAAAAAAATCAAGAAAAAAATAAACATTCCTTTTGTATCTTCACGCTGTATCCTGCACTTGGAACTGTAGGCAGAGGGAACCTGGGAACCTGTTAATGTTATAACACTGTCCCACTTTCTGGAGCCACGGAACTCAACGCTGCACTTTTGCCTCGTCACCAGATCGAAGAAACGAGTATATTAAATATTTCAATGCTCCGATTGGTAATTCTGCGCCAAGACGGCCTCAAACATTCTTTTATTGTTTTACATTTCATTTCAATTATATTTTGTAGACTAGTGCTATCTATACTTAAATAAGTTTACTATTTTTAAAATGAAGCTTGTTATGATTCTTACAGAAAATGTCGTAGCGGCTACGATAGCTCTACACAACAAAGTTTCACAAGTATTTTTGCCGACCGCCATCAAATTCCACTATATTTTTAACTTGAGAGATCTGTCCAATGTTTTCCAGGTGAATATTATTTAATCCATACCATTTCATTTTGAGTTAAATACGGCTTTTAATTTTAAATATGGCTATGTTTTTTCTTTCTCCATATAATATGAGTAATATATAAGGACCTCAAGTCGTAATTCTTGCTTACTTTACTTTATTTATATATTATACAATTTATTTAATTTTTGAAAATAAAAAGATAAAATGCTACTTTATCTTTTCTATATAGTGTTGTTTCCACTAAAAGTTATAAAAAATGTATATTTAATAAATATGTTTTTTATAGTTTTTAATGTATTTTTTAGGGTTTCCTATTCAGTACAAATGAATGTTTAGTGTATCCCTCTGATTTGATACGTCTTTGGCTTCACGAGACACATAGAGTGTACGGCGACAAGTTGACTGAAGACAAGGATATTGATGCTTTTCTTAAAATGCAAGTTGATCTGTGCAAGAAAAACTTTGTGGTAATTTGAAGTAGTATTTTTACAAAAAAAGTGTTTTTTCATCATCTCATTTTTGTATAATCATAAATAATCTCATTCTAAAGATAAATATCCACTAACATTTTGCCACCTTTTCATCCTCCAAGGTAGGATTAAAATGGAGGATCCAAATCCTTTCTACTGTCTAAGGGTTAAACGAAACTACAATGTCATCGATGAAATGAATTTTGTACTTAATTTAAGGATATAGACGAAGGTGCTGTATTTGAACGTCCAAACATTTATTGTCATTTTGCTGGCGGTATTGGCGAACCTAAATACATGCCAGTAGCAAACTGGGAACAACTCAATAAGCTGTTGACCGAAGCTCTCTCTAGTTACAATGATCTTATTGCGGCAATGAATTTGGTACTGTTTGAAGATGCTATGATGCATATATGCAGGTGTGTATANATGTCCCGTTTGTATCAGCTCTAAAGGGAAGCGCTTCTCCTAGGTGAGTGCATTACCGTGTTTTTACGTCGTTAGTCCTTCATACTTCAGATTCGTAATGCTTATATTTTTTGTAGCTAAGAACATTTTGCAGTACTTTTAAGGGCTAGTAAAATACTTGGATACGTACGTATGCCGACGTTTCCTCCGCCTCTCCTCATCTTCAATTTGTATTCCACATGTAGAAGGGTAGGCAGAGGGTGCCTAGTATTAACACATTCCGCTCCCCACTTTCCACTGTTCTCGTGACTTTGCATGTTGAGAGACGGAAGTCAACGCCGCATTTTATCATGATGATTTAAAAAAAAGTATATAAAATTCAATATTTTCATTTCTGGTGATTTTTTTACACTTTTATATTATAAGATTTTAGGATAATAAAACCTTTTATTTTAAAAAAATCTTATAATAAGTTAATAAGTACTTAAAGTAATATGTTACTTTATATACGTAGTTGATATATAGAAATGAAATATAATATTTTCAGAATAAGTCGCATTCTAGAAAGTCCAAGAGGCAGTGCATTATTAGTAGGTGTTGGTGGATCCGGAAAACAATCGTTGTCTAGACTAGCTGCATTCATTTCTAGTTTAGAAGTATCTCAAATACAATTGAAGAAAGGATATGGAGTATCTGACTTAAAGGTAAAGAAAAAGTTACTAAAATAACAGAACTCAGAAAAAACAGTCTCAGTTAGGTCACCTTTCAAACAAATAAAAATCAAAATCGGTTCATCATTCGTTTGTGATTTACGATGCCTCAAACAGATTATATTATATATTTTTATTTTAGCATGAACTTTCTGGATTATATATCAAGACTGGTCTAAAGAATGTCGGCATTATGTTCCTGATGACAGATGCTCAAGTTGCAAATGAACAATTCCTCGTCTTAATTAACGATCTACTAGCATCTGGTGAAGTCGGAGATTTATTCCCCGACGATGATATAGAAAATATTATAGCCGGCGTTAGAAATGAGGTACTCGATATTTTATTAATTTCTATTTGAGAAATAACTTTTTGTTTAATAGTTATAGAAGTTTTTAAAATATTTAAAATGAATAAAGATATTTTGAAATCTGAATACAGAATGTAAATGTAATGTTTAAACATAGATTTCATATTTCTGAGTATCAAAGTCCCTCTTTTAAGCTGTTAATTCAATATTTTCTTTTTCAAATAAATACTAGATAATATTGTCGGACGAACCAACATATCAGACCTAGAATTCAGCGTTTATAATTATTTTATTCACTCTTATTACACACAATTTAATGCTATTTATTAATAGCTTTAATATGAATTCTAATTACAACTTTTGTCGACAATATCTTAGAATGTAATGAATACGAGTGCCGTATCGTTTGTGCTCTTAATGAAAATATACCGCACACTCCCACCACTTAATACAATCCGTAAATAATCGAAAACAACATCAAATGACGTCTTCTTTATTACAATGACACCTGAATATAAAGGGGATAAATAATACTATACAGGATGGCATCTGCGCTCCTTTTACGGGAGCAGCATATAGGGCAAAATATTTCAAACCCATACCTAAAGAAATTAATCAAGATGCTTCAACAGTTTAGACGTAGGATTTTATTTCATTTCATGATGTTTATCCATACTGTATTTCGTGTGACGCAGTTACGGATAGATACCAATAACGTAAACACATACTACTACAAAAATACTACTAAGCGTTGTTGATCTGCCATTTTTCATTCTCAAAAAAACATACCAGAACGAGAAAAAGATATCTGTCGTTCTACTTTATGGATTCAACATCGCCACCATAACAAATGGCGTTTTATTTTACAACGATAATTTTATTAATTATTTTGTTTCAAAAAAATACTTTTTAATTTGTGGAAAAATCTCTTTTGTTTTAATTATATTAGATTTTTATAGAGTAGTTAAAATTGTGGTTCCATTCATAGTGGTGATGGCAAAAACACTCCGTATATAATATAAGTAATGCTAACAATATTTACAATATAAATGTCCTTATGCAACCTAGAATTATTAGAATTAAAATTTTGAAAGGAATTAAAATTTGAATTAAAATTAGAATTAAAATTTGAAAGGAACCCTAAATGCAATATATTTTTTAGGTAAAAGGAGCAGGTCTACCAGATACAAGAGAAATATGTTGGAAATTCTTCATAGATCGCGTTCGTAAACAATTAAAAGTTGTATTGTGTTTCTCTCCCGTTGGTTCTACTTTGCGAGTGAGATCAAGAAAGTTTCCAGCTTTAATCAATTGTACATCTATAAATTGGTTTCACGAATGGCCACAAGAGGCCTTGGTTTCAGTCTCTATGAGATTTTTGGAAGAATTACATGTTTTGCCTGTATGTATGATTCTTAAAATAATTAATTAATGTATTGAAATGAATTTGATCTTTATTTTTACAAAGAATAATAAGTTATGTATTTTGTTAAGACATTAGAAATTAAAATACTTTATTAAGACATTAATTATGGCAACTGTATAAAGATTTTGACTAAGATCGATATAACTCATAACTTAATTGGCGTTTGGCAGATTCGGGGGTTAAAAATGGAAAAGTCAGTCGACAGAGTTTCAAGCTTCGTTATTTAAATGAGTACACGTTAGGGATAATTATTTACGATACGATATAAGTAATTATAGCCATTTTTTAAGATTTTTTAAACTAATTTAGATAACTCTTCGAGATTCAGTATCACGGTTCATGGCGTACGTACATACATCAGTGAACACTATATCGAAAGCATATTTGGCAAACGAAAGGCGTTATAACTATACAACACCAAAAAGTTATTTGGAGCAAATCAGTTTATACGCTAAATTGGTTAATCAAAAAACTGATGAGCTACGCGCTAAAATAGTAAGGTATTATAATATATAATTTTAGTAAGCTTTATACATCTCTAGCATATAGTAGTAAGGGCAGGTACAGTTCTTTGTGTTAAAATACTCTTTTCTTGTAAATTTCGAGACTGCGTTGTGAGGAATCCAATGTTTTACATGAGCGAAAAAAATTTTTTTTTTGTAATATTCCCACTTGAGGTCTCGATCGCAAAACTATCCAGTATATCAATAGATATTATCCCACTGCACCACAATGTTCATTTTGGTCTTATTAATATATTTTATGTAAAATTTTAATAAAATAATGAATGTTTAGTTAGTAACATCGATGAATTTATTGATATTATTGAGGTAAACATTGTTAAGAAAACATTTGTTATGGATAGACGCTTACCTAGTAATATCTTAATATTTCTTTTTATCATTTTAGGTTGGAAAACGGTTTAGAAAAGTTGCGGGGAACTGCATCTCAAGTAGACGAGCTTAAAGCTAAGTTAGCTATACAAGAAATAGAGCTACAGCAAAAGAATGAAGCGGCTGACAAACTTATTGAAATGGTCGGCGTTGAGACTGCAAAAGTACAAAGTGAAAAGGCTTTAGGTAAGCTTTTCAGAGTAAACTTCTAATTTTATATTGTTGTTCGTGAACTATCGAATTATTTTACTACATTACTATCATAGAATATATATTGTTTAGAGAGTCGTCGTGTTAGTCGTGGAGCAGGGGCACAAGCGTGTGATCTTAAACGCGACATGTTGTAAGTTTGATTCCTACTCGAGAAAAAGAAATATTTAACATTTTTATTTTTCTTAAAGCGCGGCGTTGATTCCGACACTCAACACACTATGCCTCCAGAATTCAGCAGAAAGTGGGAAAGAAGAAAGTGGAAAGATACTCCTTGTATCTTAAAACTAGGCTCTGTCTTATTACCCCGCTAAATGCGGGATACAACGTAAAGCTGAAAAAAAAATTATAGTACCTTAGAATATTTCTAACCACATTAAAAAGTCACAAAATAAGTGATTCAATAATTTATTTATTCATTTGTAGTCGTAAAATTATTAATACATTTGTACTGATATTAGATACAATATCACAAATAGTACATAGTAGTAATAAAATTTTAATTGATCTCTTTCTGTACATAGAAAATATATGAGGAAATCCATTATTACAGGCATTGTAATAGCAACCCAAAACAATGAATTTTATTTTTTTTGTCTGTTTGTGGTGCAGTGCATTTGTTCACGTTAATCTCAGAATCTCAAAATTTAAGTGCAATTTTCACTATTGTATTTAGGGAAACGTTTTTTAATATTTAGTGTTTGTTCAATTTAAATCAGTTCAAATTGCTACAAGATAATTTCATAATTGAATTAGTTAATTTCCAATATATGGATATAGTCTTTAAATTGATAATGTTATTAGAACACGTAAGTAATTCAGAATAGTAAATAAGTAATTATGCAGGCGAATCCGCGAGCTATATAAATAAAAATCTGTGCAGTGAAATATCTATACTTATATTATTCAAAATTTAATAGCCGATGAGGAAGAAGAAAAAGTGGCGGTAATAGCAGAAGAAGTATTAAAAAAGCAAAAAGATTGCGAAGAAGATTTAATAAAAGCTGAACCAGCTTTAGTAGCCGCTCAGGAAGCTTTAAACACGTTGAATAAAGCTAATTTAACTGAGCTAAAATCTTTTGGATCGCCTCCCGGAGCTGTGACTAATGTGACAGCGGCTGTCATGGTGTTATTGGCACCAGGGGGCAAGATACCGAAGGATAGGAGTTGGAAATCGGCTAAGGTATTTGTTCTATTATATTTTTTTATACATTCTTATGTGATAACATTTTTTTATTGTATGCTATAATAGATAAATATATAGTTAAAACTTTTTTTTAATGTAACAACTGTAGATTACAAAAAATATCTTATTTTTTTAGTTTATTTCATATACATACATATGTATATACTCATTTTATTGATTATTTAAAATTACCTCCTTTAGATGATGATGGCCAAAGTAGATATGTTTCTAGAATCACTGATTAACTATGATAAAGAAAACATTCACCCTGATGTTATCAAGGCTATACAGCCGTATCTCAAAGATTCAGAATTTGAACCGGGTAAGAAAATTTCAAAATATAGTTAAAATATTTTAACCTTTATATTCAAAATGTATTATGTTATTAATCTTGTGGGTTCAACTTTTATTCGGAGGATTGTCCATATTCCATTATCGAACAATGTCTCTAAAATCGTAGAACAGTGAAAGAAGAAGTGTCTTAACGCAAGTTATTACTTTACTCTGCTAAACAGAGAAGATACGTGACCATAAAATATAAATATATGCTAGCAGCCACAAAAGACAGTGTTTTTAATTATTTTTTTTCTATATTTTTAAGAATTCGTAAGATCAAAATCAGCAGCTGCAGCAGGCTTGTGTGCGTGGGTGATAAATATAATAAAGTTCTACGAAGTATTTTGCGATGTAGAGCCTAAGCGGAAAGCTTTGGCCGCCGCCAACGCGGAACTGGCGGCCGCTACGGAAAAGCTTAAGGCTATTAAGTCTAAAGTTGCTGTAAGTTTATTTTCTTCATATTATATGTACTAAGGAAATTCGTTATTAGCTCTTTGGTGTGATAAAAAAATGAAATTCTTTGAAGGGCAACCGTGTCATTTTTTTGTAACACTGCACTGCTATGCAGTGATTCGATATTTTTGATTTCATGCTGCTATGGTTAATGTATTACAAAAATTTTTTTTTAATAAGAAGAGAGAAGATATATTTATCTAGAAGTTTAAAATGAAGAATATTTATTTTAACGAAATTTAATAATACTTATTTTACTAGTAGAGAACGGTCTTTAATACAAGACTCTTTTTTTAATTTTCTAATAAGCATGCTTTTAAATATTTAAAAAGAAAAGAAATTAGACGAATTATATAATTTGAAATTAATATACATATTTTAGTCTCTAGAAGAGCAGCTAGCAACGCTGACTGCGGACTTTGAAAAGGCGACAGCTGAAAAACTAAAGTGTCAACAAGAGGCTGACGCTACCAATAGAACTATTCAGTTAGCTAATCGATTGGTGAATGGATTAGCGAGCGAAAACGTTAGATGGGCTGAGGCTGTCTCTATGTTAGTAACTTTAATATACATAGTATATATTTAATGTCTTCGTGAAATTTGTGGCGTAGTTAACAAATACCTAATTGTATAATGCAATTATTATATTTTTACGTGTAAATTGTTGTTCGAATTTCTGTTAGAACAAAAAAAGGAAAATGTTAAACAGTGTAGAGATGTGGAATACAGGAAAGTGAAGCTTAAAAAAATTAAATTGGCTTCACGTTCCCGCACACAGCAGGGTAGGCAGAGGGAACCTAGTGTTAAGACACTCCGTTCCCCACTTTCTGCCGAGTTCTGGAGGCATGGCGTGTTGAGTAACGGAACTCAACGCTGCGCTTTGCCTTGACACCAGAGCGAAGAAATGAAAATATATATGTAAGAGAATATTTTATCTCCTTGAGTGGGGACCGAACCACAACCAGCCGATTTTACCGCTGCCTGCTACCACGACTGACCTGTCTGAAAAAAAATGCTAATAATAATAATAATAAATTATTGAGCGTTAAATTTTCAGCTTCATGCAACAAAGTACGACATTACCCGGCGATGTGTTACTCGTGTGTGCTTTCATATCATACGTTGGGTGTTTCACTAAAATATACAGATTGGACTTGTTACATAAGAACTGGCTGGTTTTCCTTAAAACTTTAGAGGTATGTATTTTTTTTAGAATTGATAGAAGGCCTCTATTCAGAAAAATAATTATATGCATTTGACGCCAATCACGACTGCGCAGGGACACAAACGTGTGACTGTAAACGAAGGTTATAGTTGCGATTCCCACTCGAGGAACTGAAATATAATATTTAAGGTCAAATTGCTTTGAGATCGGCCACTTAACACGCAATGCATTTGAAAAGAGAAGAGCGTCCGCGAGTGTCATAATACTAGGCTCCCTCTGCCTACCCTGCTACATAAAAGATATGCATTATTTTATATTATTTATTTAAAAAAAAAAAGCTGAAGGACTTATATAAACATGATTTGAACTGTGTTATGGAAAAAAATATGTTATATTTAGAGCTACATATAACTAGTTTTAAAATGATTTTATTTAAGTACTACATTAATTAAAAATATATATATATATTTGTAAAGTCTTTGTTATTGTTATAATATACATATTAAACGTTAAAAATAAACGGAACAAACAATAAAGTACTCTCTCAGTACTCCTTAAGAAACCTACACAATAAAAGTTTTATATCAATAGATATGGCAAGAAGAGGATTAACATTAAATGTCTTATCTTTTCCAGCCACCAATTCCGATAACAGAAGGCCTAGACCCGTTAACAATGTTAACAGATGACACGACCATAGCGATGTGGCATAATGAAGGATTGCCCTCGGATCGTATGAGCACTGAAAATGCGACGATATTGTCAAACTCTGATAGATGGCCGCTTATGATTGATCCACAGGTAACGTATATATTCTTACTTGTAATGTTACTTCTTGCTTTGGGAAAAGAATCTGAGAAATTACTCTGTTCTTCGTTGTTTAATGTTTCAATTTCAATATACGTTTGTAGCTTCAAGGCGTAAAATGGATAAAACAAAAATATGGAGACATCTTACGAGTTATTCGTCTCGGACAAAAAGGTTACTTAGATACTATAGAAAAAGCTATAATAAAAGGAGAAACAGTGCTGCTAGAAAATATAGGAGAGACTGTAGATCCTGTATTAGATCCATTACTTGGTCGAAATTTGATAAAGAAAGGAAGGTTAGTGAAATTTTATTAAACAAGGAATAATATGTAAGTAAGTAGTGATGTAATATTTAGTATTTAGTACTTACACTTACTAAATAAACTTATAAATATCTTATCTAAAACAGAGCTATCAAAATCGGTGATAAAGAAGTGGAATACAGTCCTAATTTCAAGTTAATACTTCATACTAAATTGGCAAATCCACATTATAAGCCAGAAATGCAAGCTCAAACAACTTTAGTTAATTTCACCGTCACTCGAGATGGTTTAGAAGATCAGCTTTTGGCAGAAGTAGTTAAAGCAGAAAGACCTGATTTAGAAGAATTAAAAGCAGAATTGACTAAACAACAAAATGAATTTAAAATACAACTAAAGAAACTCGAAGATGATCTGTTATCGAGACTGTCGTCGGCTGGTGGTAATATATTAGGCGATACAGCTCTTATTGAAAATTTGGAAATCACTAAGAAAACTGCTGCTGATATTGAGAAAAAGGTATGTTTTTATTTATTTAATTTGGCTTAATATTAATAAAAGAATATTCAAAATTTAGTATAAAAAATATGTTATATTTATAATAACAGTTATCTTAACAGTAATTTTTGTCATATATAATGCTATTTATTCGTAAGCCTAATTTTTTCATTTTGATGATTTTGAGATATTGCTTTTTACATTATAACGTTTTTCAGCTCCAAGTTTTATTCCACATGGCAAAATGTACATACAAGTATACAATTTATCCTTGGAAGTTAAAAGTCCTAGTCCTTAATAGGCTTAATGTTACAACAAATGATAAACAATCAGGAAAAAATTATAATAATTTTAAATACACTCATTTACCGGAATCGAATCCATAACCGTCACAGTTATAGTCATATATTGTCCCAATGTGCTTCAATAACTAAAAAAAATGATGTTTTTTAAACTTTGAACTTATTATGGTGGTAAACTTAAAACATCTAAAGTTCTAGTTTTAACATGTTTTAAGTTTTGCGTTGATGAAATAAACAGTTGTGCTAAACAATATATAATAATTTATGATATTTTTAGGTAGCAGAAGCAAAAGTAACGTCGCACCAAATAGACCAAGCTCGCGAGTTCTACCGGCCGGCGGCGGCGAGAGCTTCCCTGTTATATTTTATACTCAATGATCTTAATACTATTAATCCTATTTACCAGTTCTCGCTCAAGGTATTATATTATTATAAGATGTTGCTTAATACTTTTTTAATAAAACATGTAATTATCAAATTAAGTTTGCTTCTTTTTAATTTTCGATCAACGTTTTATTTTCTAGTAGTACTATATATAAGCACAAATACTTATTCTTTTACAATTTTTTTATATTCCCATTTATTTTGAGATTTTGTATTAGGGGATTGGAATATTATATTTTAAAGCTTTAGTATTTTTTTGGTAACAGAATAAATAAATATGTTTCATATTAACAGTCACAATAAAAGCTTTTTAAATGACAAGGAGGCGATAAAAATTACTCTAGAAATGATTTCTCTCTTTTGTCCTTAGGCCTTTAGCGTAGTGTTTCAAAAAGCAATATCAAAAGCAGAACCTTGCGAGGAAGTTTCACAACGAATTAAGAACTTAATTGATTGTATAACGTATTCAGTATTTCAATACACTTCGCGGGGTCTATTCGAATGTGATAAACTCATTTTTGCATCTCAGATGACTTTTCAGGTAAGAAACTTTAAGAAGTATCTATTTCTAATTTTCAAATATTTTTTCTTTGTATTATGTGCTTAATGAGAAATTTAAAAAATTGTATCACTGAAATTTTTACTTGATAATTTCAAATTTTTGAGAAAATTGTAAATCATTTCCTTGATTTCATCAGATTCTTCTTATGAGTGAAGAAGTATCACCAGTAGAATTAGACTTCTTCCTTCGATTTCCAATAAAGCCTCATGTAACGAGTCCAGTAGATTTTCTATCAAATCCAAGCTGGGGAGGTATTTGCTCTTTAGCGAGCAAAGATGAGTTTAGAAATTTGGACAGAGATATAGAAACATCGCCGAAACGATGGAAGAAAATTGTTGAAATGGAATGTCCTGAACGTGAGAAGTTTCCGCAGGTATAACAAAATACAAGAAATATTTTTTTTAATTAATTACAATTTTTTAAATATTTTTTTAAAATTCACACTAAGATTCAAAATGTTTCAAAAAAATCATCGAAAAATGTGTGTAATAATTTCTATGCTTTAATAAAACGATATTTAAAAAAATATTTTAATTACTTCACCTTAGGAGTGGAAGAATAAAACAGCTCTACAGCGGCTTTGTATGTTACGTGCGCTACGTCCTGACAGAATGACGTACGCTGTAGCGTAAGTGTTCATTTTTAATTCTTCATATTCAGTTGTTGACATATCTGTCAATACTTAGTCTATTTAAAGATATCCAAGATTAAAAAAGTAAATAAAATAAAATTTTAAATTTACTTATTAAGAAAACGTATATTAGAAAATTTTGTCAGTATGTATACTATATACTATATTTTTAAATATCACCTATAATTACAGAACATATATAGAAGAAAAAATGGGCTCCAAATACGTTGAAAACAGAACAGTCGAGTTTAGCAAGTCCTTCGAAGAGACCAGTCCCACTACTCCTATTTTCTTCATATTGTCCCCTGGAGTAAATCCCTTAAAAGACGTGGAGGCTTTGGGCAAAGTTATGAGGTATACAGCAGATTGTGGGAACTTTCATAATGTGTCATTAGGACAAGGGCAGGAAGTGGTAGCTGAACAGGCTATGGATGAAGCGTTGAAGAAAGGACATTGGGTTGTATTGCAGGTATTTGTTTAGATAAGAAATAAATACACCATTTATATAATAAATATGATTAAAAGTTACTTTAAGATTTGCTTAATTAAAATAGATGTAATAACATATCCTTGGGCAATGCTGCTTGAGATTAGATACATTATACATGTGACGACTATGGTGTATATGGGGCTGTTCAAGTATTACGTAAACACTGTAGGGGGGCGGAGGGGTCTTTGGTTTGCTTATTTTTATGACATGGGGGGTGGGGGGGTCTAGCTAGTAATTACGTAAGCAGAAGTTATTTATTTTTCATATATATTATGGCTATATTTGGTAGACGTATGTAAGGAATGAATGGCACATTATCAAGAGTCTAAATTTCAAATTTTATAAAAATCTGTGGCGATTTAAGGATTTTTCCATACAAACTTTCAAACCCTCATTTGCCCCCTTAGAGGTGAATTAAAATAAACCATGAAACACGTGTTCAATGAAATATTTTTAAAAGTCTGAATTTAAAATTTTATAAAAATCGGTGCTGATTTAATTTTTTTTCCATACAAACTTTTAACCCCTATTTCATCCCTTTAGGGTAAAAATTTTTTTTACCCTCATTTTTTAACCCTTTAGGATAACGGCTGTGCGTGCGTCTTACCTCAGTCAGTTGGAACATGTCCTTTTATATTATGTAGATACAAATAAAATATAAAAAAAATACCTTAAAAATGTATATGCCAATATTTACGTAAGCGTTGGGGGAGGGGGTAAGAGGATTGCTTATTTTTGATGACATAAGGGAGGGGGGGGTATCGATAATAGCAAAAAACTGCTTACGTAATACTTGAACGGCCACTATGGTTATTGAGAGATGAGATACATCTCAACGTCATCATCTTTGAATAATCAGAGGTGGTTGAATAATCACTGGTTGATGCCTATGATGAATACTATTTGAACTATGGTGAATAAAAAAAAGAAAATGGGGAACCTGTCTAGTTTATATGAAAACTTTTATTTACCTACTAATTATTTCATTCAGAACATCCATTTAGTAAAAAAATGGCTACCAAGCCTAGAGAAGAAGATGGAAAGCTTTGCATTAGGATGTCATGAAGAATTCAGACTTTTCATGTCAGCGGAACCTGCGGCGACGCCCGCAGCGCACATCATACCGCAGGGCATATTGGAGTCTAGCATCAAGATAACTAATGAACCACCCACTGGGATGCAGGTAATTTACAGATATATAGGGAATGTCACTTTCTTTGACTGTCAAATATTTAAATTTTAAATTATATTTACGATATTAAGAACAGAATATATTTATAAATATATATCTTCCATAAATCATAAAGCTTTATAACGCAATTGTAAATAAAATTGGAATTATAAAATATAGATATTTATATGCATATGCACTGACTGTAAATGAAACGCTCACTACGACACTATTCCCATTCGTGGGATTTTTTTTTATTTTCTCATTCTCGTATTAATGTAAAGCGCGATGTTGAGTTCCACTACACAACTCAAACAGTGTCTTAATATTTGATTCCTTCCATATATAAAAATATGTATGTGGGTCATGTTCTAAAAAGTTACAAATATATTTGTATCTATGTGGTTTGTGTAGGTGAATTGTAAAAAAAATAAATTACGTTGTGTTCTAGGCAAACTTACATAAAGCTCTCGACAACTTTAATCAAGAAACACTAGAAATGTGCGGAAAGGAGGCGGAGTTTAAAGCAATTCTATTCGCACTTTGTTATTTCCACGCAGTTGTGGCTGAGCGAAGGAAGTTTGGTCCTCAGGGATGGAATAAAATATACCCGTTTAATGTTGGTAAGATTCTAATAAGTTCCTAATTTATATTTTAAAATTATTATTATTCATTTATTAAATATTTATTTTGTTGTACAAGTAAATTTAATAATCCATTACACTTTTTATATTTTTATACCATTTCTGTCTACTATACGATATATGATTTGATGTGATAGTATAATTATTTTCCACTATAACATCAAATCTCTATACAGGCACCATAAACTAACTCAGTACTGTACTGCTTAAAATTAAAGCTAAAATTAAAAAAAATGTTAGGTGTGATAACTACTGATAACATAAAAATAATAATAAGTATATAATATTAAGGATTTTTTTATTCTGCCTCATTTTTTGGAAAATTACAGGTGATTTAACTATAAGCGTTTTCGTTCTCTACAATTATTTAGAGGCTAATTCTAAAGTGCCTTGGGAAGACCTACGTTACCTTTTCGGTGAAATCATGTATGGCGGACATATAACTGATGATTGGGACAGACGGCTTTGTAACGCGTATCTTGAAGAACTAATGCAACCTGACCTGGTAAAATTTGTTATTTTTTAGACGGAACTATTGTGTTACGGTAATATTATAAGTATATTACAGAAAAAAAATTACAATATTATTTTTGTAGTATGTCATAAGAAATTAGTACATATGCTCGTAAGATATTTGAGCATAAAATAAGGATAACAAAATTAAAAATCTGTTAATTATATTTTTATTATACTAAAATATTATTAAAATTTATTTATAAAAAACATAAAAAATAACCATTAGGTGGACGGTGAACTGCAATTAGCCCCTGGTTTCCCTGCACCTCCCAACACCGACTACATAGGCTACCACCAATATATAGAAGACGCTATGCCTCAAGAGTCTCCATACTTATACGGATTGCATCCAAATGCTGAAATAGGCTTTCTTACTACTTCGTCAGAAAATTTGTTTAGGACTATATTTGAAATGCAACCCCGAGACGCTCAAGCGTCCGGTGCCTCTACTGTTACTAGAGAAGATAAGGTAATGTTCATTTGAATTTTATTATTTTATAATTTTCTCGCATTTTTTATATATATTCTATCATCGAAAAATATTGCGTGCATTAGATAGTATTGGTTGTTTCCATAACTTTACTAGCTAAGATAAATCCTTTGTTTATTTTATTAAACATAGGTAAAACAAATGTTAGATGAAGTCATGGAAAAATTACCAGAAGAATTTAATATGGTGGAAATAATGGGTAAAGTGGAGGAGAGGACGCCCTACGTTATAGTCGCGTTTCAAGAGTGCGAGCGAATGAATTATCTCACTGGAGAGATGAAACGGTCTTTGCGAGAATTGGACTTGGGACTTAAGGTGTTTTTTCATTTGTATATTTTTTATTTTTATTTAAAATGATAATTTTATACAGACATTCGAGAGAGAGAGAGAGGTCAACAAAATTTACAATCTAAATAATATTTAGACTCCAACACTAAATCTAGCTAGGATAGTTTTTTTATCTGTATATTTAGCGTCTTCATATTTTGCGTTTTCGTTTTTGGTTTGATCCCGACTCGGGTAAATAAAATATTCTAGCAAAATTAAAGCGCAGCATTAAGTTCTGCTACTTGACACGTAATATTTTCCATTTGAAGAACAAAATGATATATAATTTTAAATCATCTTTGCTGACACAACCATGTGGGAAAAAGTTAATTACTCTTAAAGCTCTTCGTTCTCTACTTTTTAACCGCCTGTATTAAAAGCATTGTGCGTTGGCTCCCGTAACATTGGCTCGAACGGTGGTGAACTTTAAATTAATTGTAGGTACCTAGAGTAAATCTATTGCTATATATTTCTTCGGTTGCCTGAACATAATACATTTGAACCAGTTTAGAAACAGGAGGTGTATAGACCTATTCTATTAAATATGAATACAAGTTGTCTTACAGGGCGAATTGACTATAACATCTGATATGGAGGAATTGGAGAACGCGTTATTCTTGGATCAAGTGAGGACACTCCTTTTTAATTTATTGAACCCATTTTAACCTAAATATATATTTACTTTATTGTATCTTAATATTTTCATCAGAATCACCGTAATCATATGTTTTGTGATGTTGACAATAAAATGATGCCAATAGTCTTTTATAATATACTTACATGTTTTTGTTACAATTTTCATTTTCCACATATAATATTTTACCACTTTTACAACATATTTTTGTATTAGGTACCCGCCATTTGGGCAAATAGAGCGTATCCATCTCTTCTTGGACTGTCCGCGTGGTTCGTAGATTTACTTTTAAGACTGCGGGAATTAGAAACGTGGGCTACGGACTTTGTGGTAAGAATTTATATTTCATCACTAAATGAAATTAAAAAACAAAATAAAAATACTATAATAGTACTTCTTAAATGTAATAAAAATTTAAAAAATAATAGTATTTTTGACAAATTAATTACTTGGAATGAACAACAAAACAAAAACATCTTTTTATTGTAATCTTGCAAGTTTGTAATCTACTTGGATTATATATTTTTGTACAATCCACCATATATGTCATAAAATGATTCACAAAAGGACTAGACGAGCATAATTCAATGCACCATGTAAAAAAGGTTGAAAACCAAAATAACATGATTGTTTGCGTTAAAGACGTAGTTCACTTTTTAATGATCATAAATTATTTATTTATTAACAGTTACCAACATCGGTGTGGTTGGGTGGCTTCTTCAACCCACAAAGTCTTCTCACAGCCATAATGCAGAGCACGGCGCGCCGCTACGAGCTGCCCCTCGATAAGATGTGCCTGCAGTGCGACGTCACTAAGAAAATGAAGGAGGATTTCACGTGAGATTCTTTTTATTCGGTCATTTTAGAATAAGTTTTCTTGTTTTTGAAATTTATGAATTTATTTGCTTTCCTCTTAATTTTGCGTCGTACAAATGTTAAATTGTAAAGTCTAAATAAAACTACGAATACTATTAAAATTCTTTGCTAATTATTTTAAACACACAGAAGACCACATTGGCCTTTTATATGACTGATAAAATAATAGATTTTTTTTTCAGGTTCACACTGTATCCCGCACACAACAGGGTAGGCAGAGGGAACCTAGTGTTAAGACACTCCATTCCCCACTATCCGCCAAGTACCAGAGGCATTGCTGAGTGGCGCAACTCAACGCCGCTCTTTGCCTCGACACCAGAGTGAAGAAATTAAGATATAAATATAAATAAATATTTCATTTCCTCGAGTGGGGATCGAACCCACAACCTGTCGCTTTTACAGTCACACTTTGTGGCCCCTGCGCCACGACTGTCCTCTTTTTAATGCCAATATCAGCTATTTTTTGTAAATTGTGTAAATTACAATTTTTCATTTTGCAAAACATATTTTAAGTAACTTTATTATATAACTATTTTTGTACTCCAGTATAGCAGATTCTCGCTCAGCACCTCGCGACGGCGCCTACGTCCACGGTCTGCTGATGGAGGGCGCGCGGTGGGATGTACACGCTGGTATTATAATGGACTCGCGGCTCAAAGACCTGTTTCCGCCTATGCCTGTTATTAATGTTAGGGTGAGCTCTCATAGAGAAACATGTAGAAATACGTGTGTTTGATTATATTGTATGGTGGGCCTAGAGATGTCTTTAGGTCAAATACGGTATAGATACATCATTAATTTAAAGAACTTTGTTGGAGTATAGCTTATAATATGTAGTTTAAGTAAATTATTATTCAGATACATTCTGAATAATAATTTCTTAATAAGCAAGACCAGTCGTGGCGCAGCGGCACAGTGTGCCTGCAAACGCGACTGGTTGTGCGTTCGATCTCTACTCGAGGAATTACTTACATTTTTATTTACATTTTTTCTCTCTGGTGTAGGTTGCAAAGTGTGACGTTGCGTTCCGCCACTCAATTCACAATGCCTCCAAAATTCGGTGGAAAGTGGAAAACGGAGCGTCTTTACACTAGGTTCCCTCTGGCTACCTATACAGTGTGCGGGATACATCGTGAAGCTGACATAGCAAGACATTTTTTTTTTGGAAAATATTATTTTATAAGACACTTCAAGAAAAAAAATAGCAATATACCTTATACTCCCTTTTCTGAATTTCAATAAAGAAATCTTAATGCTTTTTCATTAAACAAACAACATACATGAACTATAATTTCTTCATTTATCGTACAAACAACTATTGTGAAGTTATTAAATATATATCAATAGAAAAATAGAAATTAATAAGTATAGAAAACCTACAATATGCCTAATCAAGTAATACTTTTTTCAGGCTATAACTCAAGATAAACAAGACATGCGTAATATGTACGAGTGCCCTGTATACAAGACGAGGACCCGCGGTCCCACCTACGTATGGACTTTTAACTTGAAAACTAAAGATAAACCTTCGAAATGGACGTTAGCTGGAGTAGCTTTATTATTGCAGATTTAGTTTTCTAATTAAATCTAGTACTTCGCCCGCTTGACGGAACTAAACACCGCGCTTTGCCTCGTTACCAGACCGAGGAAATGAATATATTAAATATTTCATTTTCTTTGAGTGGGTTCAATACCCACTACCACAAGCACAGCACAACAAAGTTGTGGGTTGCACCGCGACCGACCGGAATCAGTTATATTAGATAAGACATATACATAAAAGTTATGTTATATTTATTTGACTTTGTTATGTATGTGTGTTTTTGTTATGTATTGTAAAATATATTATGAAAATAAAATTTAGAATTTTTATTGTTAATTGTAATTTTTTAAAGTTTATTCATTCATGTTTATTATTCATTATTGTTTTAGAATATTAATATAATAATATTGGTATTATAATATTTTATTAAAAAAAAATCTTTTATTTTTATTTCTTTCCACTATTAAAAATTTAACTCAGAATAAGAAGGTGAGCGTTAATACGCATTTCTAAAGGGGCCCTTGAAACCTTAACTTGAGTAGCAAATTCCTGGCACTGCTCTGATCTCCTCAACGTGCCACACCTGGAACGCCACCATCCACATCTAGACAGTGAATCCAGGCAATAACAAGTAGTTTCATCTCCAATTCTGGGGTCATTCCTCATTTTTTTAACATTATTGTCCTCTAGTATCATCGATACTGTGTTATCGGAGATCAACTTAGGTCTCTGAGGTACCCACACATCATTTTTTTTCTACTCTCATCACTCGTTATCTCGACGTGCCTAAACCACCTGAGCAAGTACGTCTTTATTCTCTGGTCTAAAATGGTGACGGATAAAGTATGTTACGTGGTGAGTATAATTTAACATGGGTACTTTACACCAACTCCGTTTACAAAGTAAGATCGTAGTCGGATTTCAAAAATTCTTCATCGGCGATTGTCGCTTTCGCGAGGTCCTATAGGTATATACTTCTTTGCAGTCACGCAAATCCCATGGACCCCATATCCTCAATCCCGCAACTCGCGAGACTTGGAAATGATGCGGGTTCCTGCAATACGAAGATCTTGATCCTGCAATACCGAGATTTCGATATATGGAGATTAGAACCCTAGTCGGTATATCAATTGAGAAAAAATATTTTCACAGCTTCTAGTTTTATTAGGTAGACTCCGTTCTTCTCCGTCCGCCCGAATTTGAGACAAATTTAAAAAGTAATTGAATAACTACAAGTAGGTACTCTACATACACTGTATGAAACTTACAATTTTTGAGTTATTTATTTACTACAATACTATGTCATTACTAACAAAAAATATGAAATATAGCGTTAAGTAATATAATGTATTTAGATACCCGGATTTAATTTAAAAAACAATATTATATGGGCAATTTTAAAATATTATCAAACGTAACTTATGACGAATAATAAATACAATCATATTTCGACCTTGTCACCTCTATATAATTTATTAGATAATTTTCAATCGTTGGATCTAAATTGACCATTGACATCGAATCAAAGTTTGACTAGCTTTTAAAACTGACTTTACTTTAATATATATACGCAATATAATGTTTAAAAATGAACTGAGTGATTTATATGTAATTATTGTGCTTAATGTTTCCTTAGGTAGGGTCAGTCGGTTGTTGAAAAGAAAGAGAGAGAAAGAAAAAAGAAAATTGAGAAAGAATGTGCAATGTGAAGTAATATTAAAATTGTAATAATATAATTTATATCTTTCTCTTGCAAAAAGTATTATAGATTTTCTACGTAACGTTAAGTTCTTACAGTTAAATACATTCTTCTCCTATTTATGTATTTTTTAATAAATTTAATAATCATTTTTTATTCGTTTTTAATATTTTTAAGTTTAGCCTATTAGCACAAAAATAACGAGATGTTAGTCATTTTTGTCTTAAAAGAACAATCGAAAACATTATCACGATCTTTCGGTATTGTAAAATATGGAAGTACTTTACTTTTTGTATATATTGATGAAATCATATAAGGCTATCAAGGCTTACGTCACCTGATGTTCGGTCGATGCTATCATAATAAATTTATCAGTATCTAATTAATTTATAGTAAAGTTAAAATTAAGATGACTCATCAACTATGTCATCATATTATATATACTTTTTTCAATAATAATATGTCCATATTTAATTGACTAAGACATAAACTTAATTAATATTAAGTCAGATATTTGGAACACACAAATTATTTTTTATTCTATTCTGTTCTATGTTTCATTTTTTTGTTGTTATTTTTAATTTCATATAGGGTTCTGCCGCTACTATTGATAAAAAAGCTAGTATTAATTTCCCCCTAATTAAGAAATATTGTATGCACTTGCACTTATTAAGAAATATTGTATGCATTGGAAAAATTATAATTTATTTAATAAAAACAAATTCGAGTAGAAATTGAACCGACGCAGCTTTCTTGCATTGTCCAAAATACACATCAAAATACTTTATTATGTACGATATCATTTCACTACGTCCATCTGAAACCAAAAAAGGTTTAAAATAATTGACTTACTTTTAGTTCTATAATTAAGAAAGCTTAATTTTACTTACACAGTGTACATTTAGCATTACGATATGCAGATATAAATCAAGATTAACATCGTTCAACAATTTAAGTGAAAAAGCGAGAACAAAATACGCACAACTACTTATTGGTCTAAAGAAAGTGAATTTATTCACAACAAACGAACTTGTAAATGTTCAATTAATGAATTCTGTTTTGTTCGTGGGCGTCGCGTCGCGTTGTACAGTGGGAGCCGATGCTGACCAATATAGGCTTCTACAAACCTTCAATGACTAATTAGATAATTAGATGTGACTGATTGTAATTGATAAGATTGGTGATAAGTTAATTCTTTATCTTAAAATAGTGAATTTAGGGGAAAAAATGTTTTTATTGTAAAAAAAATATTATTATTGATTAAGCGAAGTTGACATGTATACCACATTGCCACTTACAATTGACATGCCTTTTTCTTTTTTTTTTTAATTTGTTGCTTTCTATCCTTCATTATATGTAAATCAAAATATTGCTTAAAATGTATTTCATAATGAATGATCTCATATTGGTGCAGTGGGACAATACCTGACTGTAGAGTTGATGGTCGCAAATTCGATCTCAATTTAGGAGAAAGATTATATTCACGTTTACCTGTGATTTTTACCCCCGTGGTTAAGCGGAAATAACTGTGACCTAACCGCAAGGTTGAGTTACGTCAAAACAACTAACGGGATATCATACTGCTAATAATGGGTTTTCTTAATAAATGCTAATAAAAAATATTTATATTAAGTACAGAAATTTAATTTAAAGCCAAAAAATTAAAATGCAGTGGCATAATAAGTGATCATTGATAGAATTTGTGAAGCACATTACACGAACCTCTAGAGATATGATACACTTTCATAAATAATTAAGACTGCAACCAGAATATTAATAATAATATAGTAACATAAATATGATGTAACATTATGAATTTAGTAATAAAATGGCGCTAATATAGTCAATAGATTGGAATTGAACTAAATGCGACGGTTGTGGGTGTAATTCTCATTCGAGAGAATATTTTTTTTTCATTTTCTCGCTTTCATAACAAGACAAAGCGCGACGTTGAGCTCAACGTCGCGCTTAAGTCTTAACACGCAGTGTCTTGAAACGTTGGTCGGAAATTGGGGAACAGAATGTTTCAACATTAGATTCCCTCTGCTTATACTAAGCTGTATGTGACATATAAATAAATATAAAAAAAATTAAATAAATCAGCTTCCCGCACACAGCAGAGTAGGCAGAGGGAACCTAGTGTTAAGACACTCCGTTCCCCACTTTCTGGCGAATTCTAGAGGCATAAATAAAATTTTAACTTAAAATTAAATGAAAAGCGTATTTGTCATACCGTTGATGTAATGACTTAATAATCATTTGGCAAGGAGTGAGATGCTAGGCAATAGTCAACCATGACATACTCGTTAAATATATTCTATTGTGAATCTTTGTGTAGGTTTGTGTGGCTTTGAAGGACGGCTTAAGTTGCTATATGTTTAATATCGTGTAGGAAAGGTAATTAATTATTATTTTAAAATTTATATTGCAATTTTTTATAATTTTCATTTAATATTTGGTCGTATCCAAGGGCATAAATTGTAATAAAGTACCTCATTTCCAAAGTAGAATTAAACCCATTTCGCATACATATCCCAGCCACACCGACGAAGTAATTTACAGGTATATTTTCCATACGGTGACAAACATAGTTTTAGTGGATCTTTTTGTGTCAGTAGATTTGTCTTTATAATAATAATTTTATTTCAAACTTTTTAGTTTTATTATTGAAAAAGTATTCTCCCTGTAATATCCATTCCCCTTTTTTTATTCACGGGCGTCATTTTGAAAACTTACCACTACAACTACATAAATTCTGACGAACTGAACGACACCTTATAAGTCAACAACGGTCCAGCCTTTGGGCTGTAAGGTGTGCCAAAGAAGTGGACTTATATACCTACAATATGCTCCAAAAAAAACGTTTCTACTGACACAGTCGAGTAAAAAAATGTATCTTCCTTACATCAATCAAAATCCTGTTAGCAAACATTTGCAGGTCGTGCCAAAGCGAAGGTCAAGGCAGTTTCGAAAATCCTAATTGAACCTCGATTTCCTCGTTCTAGCAAATTGTTTAGTCATCTTTTTGTTTGACAATAAAAGTATATAAGTTAAATATAATTAGTTCGTTAATTGACGCCAGTCGTGGCGTAGGCGCACAAAGTGTGATTGTAAAAGCGACTGGTTGAGGGTTCGATCCCCACTCGAGGAAATGAAAGATTTGATTAAATTAATATTTCCGTTTCTACTTTCTGGTGTCTAGGTAAAGTGCGGCGTTGAGTTCCGCCACTCTATACGCAATGCCTCAAGAATTTGTTGGAAAGAGGAGAACGGAGTGTCTTCACATTAGGTTCCCTCTGTCTACCCTACTTTATGCGGGATACAGCGTGAAGCTGATAGTTAATTGACTAGTTGAGTCACTCATTCATAGAAGTTTATTTTCGTCACTCAACGTACGATATATATTTTATAGCGGAAAGTTAGGAACAGTGAATATTGAGGAACGAAGTTATTTAACTTGATTTGCGCACTGGTTAATATAACGTAACGTTGCATTTTTTCTTGCAAGGTTGGTGAAATTTATGTTATAAATATACCTAGAACGAGATTTAGACTATTCAGATAAGTCTTAACGGCGAATACTAACGTTGCGTTTATCTTGTCGGAGTGAAGAAAATATTTCACTGCTCCGAGTAAAAATGGAACCCACAACCATCGTGTTTGCAACCACTGCACCACGATTTATTAAGCCTATTTATTTTTAGCTACCATGTACACGCTTAGAGGCAAAATCTAAAATTGTACAAAAACACCTAAACTTCGTGCGTGGAATCGAGCTTGCTAAACATAAAATGGATTAACCTAAAATAAACTAACATTTTAGTAAAAAATAAAGTGGAACTTGACTGAGACTGAAAAACGAAACAAGGCTGACCGCAGGCATTAATTAAATTCGCCCTATGCGTGCCTCTGATTAACGCAATTAACCACCTACTTCTATCCCTAATAAAAAAAGTAAAAAATTGTTTATTTGGAAAACAAATCGACTCCATATAATATATGCAAATTGGGATCACTCCTAAGAAATTGAATAGCCAAGAATCTGAGAAATGATCGAAACTAATTATATCATTGAATTTGATGATTATTAGGTATATCTATTTGTGGGATTTTATACCTGGCCTTATTTAAATTTGTGCATATAATAAAATGGAACTTAAAAGTCCATGAAAAAATCATAAAGCACTAAGGAATAGTGCTTTATGATTTTTTACTTAAGTATAAATATATGAATAATAATTATTTTAATTTTAAAAATGTAAAATTTAAAAGATGGATCGAAGTTTTATATGAAGAACACAATTTATAAATATACAACACGGCCTATTCATGTGCTGTGTCACTACTGTAGTGTTGCTTTGTTTCACAGTTTCGCTCCTTTGTGCTTATGAAATTCCATGCTTTCGTATAATATGAAATTGAATGCGACAGGTACGAGTTCGGAATTGTTTTATTTTCAGAATTCTACAGCATTATTTTGCTTAGCATATATTAATAAGTTTAAGGAATATATATAAATCGTTTTTTTTACTTTTTTAATAACCGACAATTAATTATTAATCTTAACACAAATTCTCAATGCTTTAGCTTTTTTAAAAAAATATGGTAAATCACGGATGAGTTAAAATTTTTAATTACAAATTTGTGGAATGGCACCTACAGATTTGTAATAAATTTTTTTGATATTTGACTGGCCGTGAGGTCTTTAGGCTGAATCACAACTCGGCGGATTACTGACATTTAAATATATTTCCGTTTCCGTTTTCGTATTTCAAAATATGACGTTGGCCTACAGGCATCGCTCCTAATGTAATAAAGAAATAAAATGCCTAGAAAGTCAACTAAAACGGAACGGAAACGAAAGGAACTCTGTGATTTATCACACTTTCTTCATCCCCCTTCTGACGGTAGATGAGTGAAGCTAAAAGGAAATGAATATTTTTATACATTATCATAATATCATTATTTTATATGCTGGTCTGTAAGTATATATGTTAAATACTCTGATTAACATTCATTTAATTTTATTGTGAGTTATGTAGTGATATAATAATTAAAAAAATATATATGCAAGTAGTTACAATATTGTATAATTTCGACTTTATTTTATTTTTACACAATACTACCGCTGACCATATAAAGACTCTCTTTAAAAGGCTTAATAATGTGAAAGTCCAAGTTAATAAAAACGCATACCTATACGATAGTATTCTTGTCTATGAATTTTATGATATAATCATGTTGTTGTAATTACACTAATTGTAAGAAAGTGCCGTTCGTTTTGTATTAAGTAATTTATGAGAATTTTTCCAATGTTATGTATCGTAGGTGGTGAAAAAAGTGATAATATATCACTGTACATTTACTGATAATGCCTGATGTTATGTACCTACAAAACTAAAGACTGTTTAAAGAACTAATCTCAAACTAAAAATAATTCAATATATAATTGATTATTATATTATAATCAGTAGGTACCACCGTAGCGTTTGGCACTCCCTTGTCTCCGACTACCCCGCTAGGGATAAAGCGTGAAGTTAAGTTGAGTAGGTACCGTAAACTGATTTTAAAACACAAAACTAAACTGATAGAAATTTCTTGAAATTTCACCACAATTATATTGTTATATTTCATGTATATAGTCGTGTTATAGCTCCATGGTTCATTCTATCACTCATCTAAACGAGAAGATCGCGTGTCCAAGCACGCGTATCATCGAGACGTAATGGCGTGGCAGTGAAAGTGCTGGACGAAAACTGTGGGCTAGTGGCCTAGCAACCTCTTTAATACGAATTACTTGTAATATACCTATAAATAATAACAAAATACCTATAATATATATAAATTATAATAATATATTTATGAATCATTTTTTTGCTTTTAGTTTTGTTATTCTGTTGCTGTTTTACTTACGTACTTATTAGTTATGTCTATAATTAGTTAAGTCATAGAAGAACATTATTCAACAATATTCATTATTGCAGATAGTTGTCGTCGTAGTCAATAGAAAAATGTATGACTGTAAAACACTATGGTTTCCAGTTATATCTGCATTTGAATTAAGTTATTTTATTTTCAACATCAACATCACACAAACAAGTTTTAAGTTATTTTATTTAAATTATTTATTTTTTTCGTTATTTTGTTATACATTCGTCATATTTTACACTACTTTATACAAGATACAGGATGAAACTAAAAACAAACAAACAAAATATATATCATATCCTGTGCCGATAATGTTACTTATGAAACTTTAATACAGCATAAAAAGTAAATTATAAAAAAACATTACACACGGATTACGTTGCCGATGTCACGTAACAACAACAAAAAAACAACAAACAACACTTTTTTAGTAAAGTTAATAACTCATCACCACAATTTACATCTATAGCCTGTCGATTTAGGTTATAAGTGAAACCATACTAATTTTCAACGTGTAGATGCGTAAACGTAACGTTATTGACGAGTAAATGTTAAAATCTTACAACTTCTGGTAAATGGCGCAAGAGTTTAAAAAATCGATTAGATTGAATAATATGGTTACATGTCTATTTTATACAGATTGTATTATTTAAATATTAAAATAGTCAATAAAAAATATTTAGGCGGAATTATACGCTAGCACTTAGCCATATAAACGACGCCATTGTGGCGCAGTAGCGTATAGCCTCCGAACGTAAACGCGGAAGTTGTGAGCTCGATCGACTTTTGATGGCATTATTGTATTTATAGTAGGAGAGCCCAAGCGGGATTTACTTAAACGCGGCAAATTAATATTCTGGCGGATTCCTTGTACTCCGTTAAATACTTCCGTCAAATATGAGCTTGAGTTCTTAAATTGATCACGATTAATGATAAAAAAAAATTGTCATGCTAGGCAAATTCCTCTAGATAATTGTCATATTATGCATGCATGTCTATAGCATGAAGATGAACCATACATATTTTAATATGGCGCACTTGAGTATTTCAAAATGACGAAACTGTTTTAGCAAATTCTACCAATGATTACGAGTTTGCGGCACATCCATATCGTCAGATTATTATATAAGAGTTTTTTTTTCAGATTCACTTACATCCTGTTAGAAAATATGACTTGCTCGATCAATTTTTTTCTTTTTTAACCTTTACGTACGTCCATCTCAGATACAAAATCAGATTAAAATACTTACATTTTTAAGAATATGTAGGACAAGGATGATATCAATATCTGAAGCGGTCGAATAATGGCAACAGTTTCTTTTTTTCATTTTTGAAAATCTATAGCCGCTCCCCCCACTAATCAAAAGATATATATTATAAGATTTTTTTTCTTTTTACCATCTAATCTTCGCAACCCAATAGGTGTCTATGACGATCGAGTAAATCCGGATTTAGCATCGTCGGCTCCCCTACTATAAGTTAATTTGACTATCACTGGTAAGATAAAAAGAGTGGTTTTGGGTTTCACCACTAAACGCATTCAGGGACTGCAGGAGAAAAATCTAGAACGGAGTGTCTTAGTATTAGGTTCTTTCTGCCATGTCAGTGAAATTAGCAGATCAAAGATAAAAATAAATTCTTTTCGAGTGTAAGTCAATTTTATAGTACTTAATAAATTTTAAAAATAAAACTGGCGATTTTACGATAAAAAATTCAACTAAAAATTTAGCTTACATAAACTACAACTCAAGTGCCATAATATATTATATTTTAGCTTAATTTAATTAGGAATCAGGACAAGTCCTCCTGATAATTTAAATGTTGACCCGCTTCGATAAACCAAAGTGTTTCATTAGGTTCCCCAACTTAACACGCCATGTTTCGAATTCCGAAAGTGAAGAACGTAGGTAGTGTCTTGACACTACACTGATAAAAGAAGAACAACTAAAAGAATACTAAGGATTTAAGAACTACTCTTATTTAAATGTTTGTTTACACTTAAAAGAATGCGAGAGAAAATTATAACCTTTTACTAAAATTCTAATAATATAACTGCCTATACAAAGCGATACGTAAAGCATTTTTATTTGATACTCAATAGATATAAGAATACGGTCAACTCAATAAGGGCGTACCGTTAGTTCTGACTAACAGCGAATGGACACTTAATATTTATACATTCATAATACATATATCATTTTATTGAATGAATTACGTGGTTTTATGAATAGAAGGGATTTTTTTATAAAATATTGATAGTCATTAATTTTAAGGCTAGTCGTGGCGTCGTGGTGACTGTAAACGCGACAGGTTTTTTTTTTTTTTATGGAAATGGACAATTTGGGTCGACACCCAGTCGAAGGAATGAGATATTTTCTAACTTTGATAACGAGGCAAAACGCGGCGTTGAGTACCGCAACTCAACACGCAATGGCTCAATTAGGGAGAAAATGGAGAATGGAAGTGCACTAATTGGAACGGATTGTCTTAACACTAGGTTCCGTCTGCCTACCCTGCTATGTGCGGGATATAGCTTGAAGCTGAAAAGATGTTTATATAGATTTAATCTCATGTACATATAAATTGTAGTAGCGTACAAAGAGTCGAAAAAAAGCCGCAGTAGAAAAATGTCCCTAAACTTTTCGGAAGATAATATTTTAATCAGCTTCACTCTGTATTCCGCACACAGCAGAGGGAACCAAGTGTTAAGACACTTCGTTCCCCACTTTCCGCCGAGTTCTGGAAGCATTGCGCGTTGCGTGGTGGAACTCAAAGCCGCGCTTTGCCTCAACACCAGAGCGAAGAAATGAAAATATAAATGTAAATAAATATTTTATTTCCTCTAGTGGGGATCGAACCCACAAGCAGTCGATTTTAAAGTCACACTTTGTGCCCCTGCGCCACGACTGGTCTCATAATAGTAAGCGCAACTAAGTGTAGGTTATATGTTCATTGGCAGTGACTCTATTTTATTATGGTTTTAGATTTATGTGCTCTAGTAATTTTTACATTATTAGGCTGGTCATTTAGGCTGCTCAGTTATGCCTATATTATCATTTATCAATATTTTCATTTCTTCCTTCGCGGCGTTGAGTTCCACCATTCAACACACAATGCCTCGAAAGATTTGTGCGGAGTGTGTCTAGGTTCTCTCTGCCTACCCTGCTATATGCGAAATACAGCGTGAAACTGAAAAAGACATGATGAAAAAATATAATTGTGTATATTAATTGTAATATAATTGAAGTGATTGTAAAATAAAATAATTTTAGACTTATTTTAAAACAATAAGCTGATCTTGGTTAAAATATTGTAATTGTGATCCAATTATCAAATTTACCATACACACCACCTGACAGCTTTAAATGTATTAAATTAAATATTTAATATATTCTACTATTCAAACTGGTGATCTCGTTACTTGGATCTGTGTCCAGGAAAAACAGAAAAACCAATTCCTTATATTTCCGCGAGCCAAAGAGTTCCTGTTTGCGCTCGTTTAAATCTTTTATATGGATTTATTATTTAAAGACTTTTATATAGAGTTATTTTTAATTTTCTTTACTTTTCATTTTCTTTTAATTCTAGAAAAGTATAAAATACTATTAAACCATTGTAAATAATAATTTCACTCACTATTTAATTGTGAATGTTAACGGCATCTTAGTTTCACTCGGTGGAACTGTAATTATTCTCTAGGAATGTACAATCGCTGCACCTACTGGTATGTACTATGCATGAGTTTTGCGAATCATGCTGTTATGCTAAGAAAGTGGTGACGTCACTTCAGTATCTTGTATACTTAGTAATTTGTGATATGTTATAAAACGTTATGTATAGCTTCATGAAAACTCGTAAATAAAATGTTAAGCCCATTTTTTTTTCTTTTTTCTGCTTCACGTTTTATCCCGCGTGTAGTGTAGGCAGAGGAAGCCTAGTGGTAATACTCTCCACTCTCAACTTTCCACCGAATTCTGGGGGCATTGTGTGTTAAGTATCTGAATTCAACGCCACGCTTTTGCCTTGATCTCAAGTGGAAATCGAATACCTGCCCCATTTACAGTCACACGCTTGTGTCACTGCGCAACGATTGGCATCAATTTTGAATTTTATATTACGAAATATTAATTTTCTATATTATAATATAGTAGCTTAAGTAGAGCTTAAAAAATCGGTTAAGTGCGAGTCGGACTTGCCCACCAAGGCTTCCGTACCAACTTAAGGATTGTCGGTTAACGGGAAGAGCAACTTATATATAACAGTTGACAAGCTTAAGTTTGTGGGCGTATGCACTCATTTTGTATGAAAATATCTACAAATATAAGTTTGTATTGTTTTATTTCTATGACATACCTCTCATTTTCTTCATTTTAATTTTTTCCTTTATTTGTTTCGTAAGTTCTTGTCGTGTCAAATTGAATAACAGTAGGTAGGCAGGTAGGTCGATGGGAAGTACCCTATAGGGTAACCTATAGGTTATGATTACGTGATTTAATAAATGCTCGTATCTTTTGATTGTGTTTATTTAGAAGCTTTATTTTTTCTGTGGTTCAAGCGATCTCGAGATATATAGTCTTGACAAAAGGACAGATGGTCGATAAAGAAAAGATCCCATAATGATTCCGTTTATATCTATTGAGGTACGGAGTGACCAATAACTGATACATACATATAATTCGGTAAAATTTGTTTTAAAAAATATATTTCAATGAAATTTTAACCAATAAGCACTGTAGCAAACAAGTAACTGTAGTATTATTTATTTAAATTTATTTATTCGCTCTGGTGTCTAGGCAAAGCGCCAGTCAATACGCAATGCCTCCAGAACTCAGCGAAAAGTGGGGAGCGGAGTGCCTTAATACTATTATAGGTTCTCTCTGCTGCTACTACCCTGCTGTATGCGGGATACAGTGTGAAACAGATATTTTTTTAGCTCTATTTCTTAAAGAACATAAACCGTGCTACCGAAATAATAACATCTTAGCATACAGTAGTTCATTAAATAATATGTACATCTTAAAAATGTACATATATTTGTAGAAACGTCTCTAATATATGTATATAGTTATAACGTCCGTAAAATATATTTATTTAAAGATTTCTATAGCGTAAGCGTAGAGATGCACGAATGTGTTAGTTCGTGGGTGCCGCTTTTGACAAACGAGGTCAATTGAATATTTCTTTTATAAGAAAAGTCTTTGGGATATTTTGAAAGATTATTTTAAACAAAATTAAATATGTGTATTAAAGTTTTTTTTTAATATTATATGAATATGAAATAATATTAATATTTATAAATTGTATTAATTAGTGGTTTTGTGCCTTATATTCTAAAAAATGATATTTGAAGTGTTATTTCAAATTTTACCGATATAAAATTATTATTATTTTCTATTGTATTTATTATAATCGATACTGGTTTATATTGTTAATATAATATAATATATTAATAATAATCTAAGAACTATTATTATCTTTTTCTTAAGTCGGCCTACTTCGTATTTACATACATCTAACATTCCATATATTGGAAAAATATTTGATATATTTCATAATTAATCGTTAGTAAAAACAATTCAATGGTTTATAATTAAAAGAAGTTGAGTATATCATTTGCTTCACCTCGACCACCGAGTGGTGGGCGATACAGGTGTTCAAAGTAGTGTTACACTCGAGACCGCAACCACGCGTGCGCATCTAACGTCAAAAGCGAATGACAGTTTGTTATTTTTTTTTACTTGTTTAAATTTTGCTACAGATACAGTGATTTTTATTGTGAAGTGAATTTTTTTGGACTATTGAAAGAGGATTTTTTTTATATTTCTCGTAAGTATTGATTTTTTTATGATAAGTGTGTAATTTAATTATTTTGGTAACGTATTGGGGTGGCTTTGTGATTGTTTTGGCATTTAAATTATTTATATAATTCATTTAATTAAAAATACTACTAGGTTCCCAGGTTCCCCCTGTTATGCGCCAGGAATACGGCGTGGAGATAAATAAAAAAATGTAGAAAAATGTTATTTTTAATATATTAAAATTACATTTATTATACTTTATTTTCGGAAATTAACTTAAATTTAAAAAGATGATAGAGATAGAGTCAGATAAAGTCAAGTTTTTTATTGAGATTTTGATTGATAATGCAGCCTCGATTTATCTAATATAAAAAAAAACTGGATTTTTTGTTATATCTGAGACATGTAAATAATCTGTTATTTTTTCAGTTGAGAAAATATGTCAAGAAAATATGTTACAATAGAAATTACTAAGATTTATGTACAATGAGTGCGTCACATTTTTTCTTCATTTTCAATGAAGATTTCCTGTATAGCTAAAAACTTGAAACGCTTAGGGTCAATAAAAGATTCTTTTACCTTAAATTGAAATAGGAAATGTTTTTTCTGTACCCATTAAAAAAAATACCACCGTTTACAGGCAGGTTATGGGTAAATATACCTCATCAATTTCAAGGGTAACTAACATATTTCTAAAGGTTAAACACCATAAGCATACTGATTTAACAAATTACGAATATTTTATGCAAATTATAACATAAACTATGAAGATTTAAAAATATAAATTTTGATCGTGTTTTGTACTATATCAAGTTTATTTTAGTCGATTTTTTGGGTAAAAATGCATAATTTTTATCCGTTCGATGAGTCACGGATAACTTAGGTCAATCGATAAAAAGCTAAAACGATGTTATTATTATAATTTAGAACGACGCATTTATTTTTTTTAAACATATATTTTGTAACAATTATGTCTTTAAAATTTATATACTATCTTTAATTTTTTTTTTCAGTTAATCACTAACATAACTAGGACTATGTATATATATATAACATTTTTAATATTAATTCAATAAAATAAAACAAGAGTTCATAACAAAGATGAACTTTTTAGCTTCATGCCTTTTCCCGAACAGCAATACCTATACGCAGAGAGAACTCAGTGTCTGGAGACTCTATTTTCCACTTTCCGCCCGAACGCAGAGACTGTGTGTTAAGTGTTGGAACTAAACGCCATGTTCTGATTTACTAAAATATGAAAATGGAAATAAGTTAAATAGAATAATTTCCTCCAGTGTAAATCGAAATGTATTTCAATACCAATAAAAAAGAAGAAGAAGATGGTCTTTAAAATAAATCATCACATAATTTAGCCTTTATATTTATAAGGTATCTATATATTTAGACAATTTTAGAAAAATATTTTTGGTTACCTTTCTGGCCCTTGTTCTTTTGCCTATATCCATTTACTGCTTAAAATGAATAAACATTTGGTTATATCATAGTTTATTATGGTACTTTCCTAGTACATAATACACCGAAACAGTCTTCAGGAAGAGAATGTGCATACTATATGATTGCATTCTTCTACTTGTTTGACCGTCAATGATGCTGTCTATGTTATTTTTCTAAGCAAACCATATTTATAACACAACTTTAACTGTAAAGGAAAGCAGTTATCCTCAAAAATAAATTGTATAAATAAAAGTAAAAAAAAGTGTAGTAGTAAAATAAAAGATTTTTTAAAATTAATTTATTATGTTAAACATAGAGGCAAATGTAACCAACATGCGACGGTTGTGAGTTCGAAACGGGAAAACGTAGTGACTTAACAAGATATGCGGGATTCTAAACATAAAAATGTGCTAAAGAAAGAATTGAAATTAAGACATAATTTTATATAAATTTTAAAACTAGCAACTAGGCCAGTCGTGGCGCAGGGGCAAAAACTGTGACTGTAACCGCGGCTGGTTATAGGTACGATTCCCACCCGAGGAAATATTCATTTAAATGTTTATTTCCATTTCTACGCTCTGGTGTCGAGGTAATGCGCGGCGTAGAGTTCCGCCACTCAACACGCAATATCTCCAAAATTCGGCGGTTCGTGGAGAACAGACTATCTTCACACTAGGTTCCCTCTGCCTACCCTACTATGTGCGGGATACAGCGTGAAGCTGATTTCATTT
The DNA here is from genome assembly GCA_013403705.1 of Heliconius hermathena. Taxonomy (NCBI): domain Eukaryota; kingdom Metazoa; phylum Arthropoda; class Insecta; order Lepidoptera; family Nymphalidae; genus Heliconius; species Heliconius hermathena. Next base: position 392,090 of record JAAIXJ010000027.1, read on the forward strand.
GATTTTTATTTTTTAAAACTAACAATTTTCAAAGAAAAATCTTTGAATCAAATAGATTTAACAAATTATTTAAATCAACTCGGAGACGGAATTTTGCGAAATCTATTGCCATATAGAAGGTGTCCATTTCCGTTACGTTATACTCGTGTGAGGTGTAACTATTGAGAAGTTTAGCAAAACACTTGCGCTGTCATAGTATTAACTATATCCGTTATAGTTTCTTGAGATGTTGATGTGTTTGATTTTGTAATGATATACACATTAAGATGATATTAGACGAGGCGCAGTCTCATAGAGTTAAATTCGATGGTTTGTGAGTTCTATCCTCCATTTGGAGTAATTTGTTATTAACGTTTCTCCGTTCTGGCGAGTCTCAATCCGTTGAGTTCCACCACTCCACGTACAATGTCTTAAGTTCCGGCGAGAAGTAGAGAATTTAGTGTTTTGATTTTAATTTTTTTTTCGTCTCCACTATGCGTGTAGGTAGAAGGAAAACCACTACCACCTCCATATCTACATTACAATAGAAGATTATTGATTTAGTAGTAAGGAATAGCCTATCTATTCTTTGGGTTCCCGATATAGTTTTGTATGTATTGAAAATAATAGCAGTTTTCTAGTATTTTTTTAAATTTAATTGTGAAGTAATACATATATTACTTCACAATTATATTTTAAAAAAGTTATCATACAATAATTTTCCAAATCAAATGTCCTACCGGCTCTCTGGTTTAGTTAAAAACTTAACGTGCTACTATATCATAATAAGAGTCAGCATTTTATACAAACATACTTATCTAACTTAAATTCATCTAAATTAGTTTCATAAAAATTAATAGAGAAAGTTCGCAGCTACTAAGTAGTTAATTATTATGAAAAGAGGTTGACGTTTCCAGCAGAGTTTAACTTTTTAGTTTCGCTTGTGAGTCGTGAATAACGAACATACATTTTTGAACGTGTAATATATGTACGGGCACTAAATATACGCACGATTATAATTTGAATTTTCCACTTTTAAAATAAACAAAATATTTTTGTTACCTTCTTCTTAAGATTCTGTGTTCTCCACTTTTCAACTCTTTAGATATACAGAATAAATTAAATATATATTTATTCCCATATGGGGGATTCAATATCATAATTCGCAACGATGGTTATGTGCGACAAGACATATGATGGTGATATCATGCCTTCTCGTATACATGAATATTTGGCAATATTCACGATTTTTTTACGTTGTAGCCTTCACATAGCAGATTAGGCAGAGGGAACCTGGGAACCCAATGTTAAAACTCCTTTCCCATTAAGACACTTTCGTTCTCCACTTTCCGCCGAAATGTGGAGGCATTCTGTACTGAGTGGCGGGACTCAACACCGTGCTTTGACTCCTTACCAGAGCGAGGAAATAAAAATATTTAATATATCATTACCTCGAATTGAACCCACAACCTGTCGCGTTTCCAGTCGCACGCTAGTGCCCCTGCGTCACGACGCATTTGTATACTGTAAAGGAGAATATATGGTATAATATTCTGCATATAATATATTTTATATGAGTAAGGCAAAGCAATCTGATAATTATAAATGTTTATTTTGAATAATGTTTCAGCCTTACGTTCTTAAGTGTGATAATATTTTACTAAACACTAGACCAATAGCTGATTCATTATGTGTACATTATAACGTATAACGAATTGTATATTTAAAAAATAAACAAAAAAAACTCAAGCTTCTTACACAATATGTGTCAAGTCCTAGAAATTGTGGTTCACATGACATCTTCAAATAGATGAATATTGGCATTGAGTAGAGTGATACTCAGATGTTATATTATTGACATAGTCGAGGAGACACGGAATACATTAATATAATACAATATTATCATAACATTTTTAGCGCTTGGCGGTAGTGTCATATTTCTCATTATTTTTATTATCCGTATTTTTTTTCATTGGCATAAAAATTTGATAAAAATTATTTAAGCAAAATATAAATGTGTAACGTAACATGTTTACATGTATATATATGTAAGAATGAGACGAAAAATATATTATATATTTTATAGCTTTACGTTGTATCCCGTACATCGCAGGGTTGGTAGAGGAAACTAGGGACCCTTATGTTAAGACACGCCCGTTCCCTATTTTTCGCCGAATTCTTGAGATTCTATAATATTATTATGAAATTATAATATAATATTTGCAGCGACTTTTAAATATTTTATCTAAGACAAAAAAAATATAATCATTTTTTTGTATAATTACGAGAAATTTACAAGTTAACCTTTTAAATAAATACATATCCATAATGTACCACAAGATTATATATTATTAAACTAGTACAATTATTAATTTTAAGCTTCAGAATTGCAACCGAAGTGAATACATATGAAATTCATCAAATCACCAATCACCCATAAATTATAAAATAATTAGGCTTCAAGTTGTTGCCAAGATAATGATGAATGAAATCTCAACTCGCGAATTGCGCAAGCGCATCGAAAGTGACCGACGAGATGAGTGTACATACATACATACCGTCTGCGTAATATTGCTGTTAAATTTTATTACTATATGTTTGTGTATAAACCTGTGAATTTGGTAATGGTTTATGGAGGTCGTTCAGTCTGTCATTACGTTTGAAATATTGTTGTTAAATAACATTTATTTAATTTAAAAAATATTTGAATGACTTTTATAGATTTTATTTGGATATGAATATTTATAATATTTTTATTTATTTTTCTATCTGAATATATATTTTTTCCTAACATAGCGACATATTTTTTTTATTTTTGAACATTTTCCAATTATGTACTCATCCATGACACCAAGAATCTCAAGCTTTCTCCTCGACCTTCGGCTTTTTATATCTCTTTTGACTACCATTCTTGAATTTTTTTTTCTACGTCATAAATTTCGTATTTACCAGTAACAACATACAACATTTAATTATTTAACACAGCTACATTACTTATTATCTCTAAAAGAGTGTAAATAGCTATCAACAAAACTATATAACTTACTCACAAAATGGTTATAACTAAGATCATAGTACTATAATCCGTGTACTAATTCCAAAAACTCGTCTGTCTATACATGGACGTGCGAACGGTACCGCATCGGGGGCAACGAAATCGTATGGCGATTTGTTTGCCATAAGCAAACTGATGTGCCATATCGAGTGTCGAAAGCTAGTGAGTGACCTTAATGATATAATCAGAATAAATAACTCGAAATGCTTTATATATTTCAGTTCGAAATGCTTTATATATTTGGTTGTTTTATTTATTTTTGCAACTAAATTTTAAAATTAGCTTCACGCTGTATTCCGCATACAGCAGGGTAGGCAGAGGGAACCAAGTGTTAAGACACTCCGTTCCCCACTTTCTGCCGAATTCTGGAGGCATTGCGTGTTGAGTAGCAGAACTCAACGCCGCGCTTTGGCTCGACACCAGAGCGAAGAAATGGAAATATAAATTTAAGTAAATATTTCATTTCCTTGAGTGGTGATCGAACCCACAACCAATCGGTTTTACAGTCACACTTTGTGCCACTGCGCCACGACTGCCCTCGTCCAGCCGACCTACATTTTGTCAATAATAATTTTGATTTAACAACTACAAATTGTAACTGATATCCCAAACACCTTTGAATATATTATTTAATATAATAATGCCTTGGCTCGTGATGAGTCTAGCGGTTAGAACCCTTTATAGTTGTGATCGTAAAGAACCCAAAATCTTTTAGAGATTCAGAGGTAACAATGTTAAGAATTTTATTCATGCCATTAGAAGGTATCGCTTTAATAAAATATTTGCCANACCAGAGCGAAGAAATGGAAATATAAATTTAAGTAAATATTTCATCTTCTCGAGTGGGGATCGAACCCACAACCAATCGGTTTTACAGTCACACTTTGTGCCACTGCGCCACGACTGGCCTCGGCCTGCCCACCTACATTTTGTCAATAATAATTTTGATTTAACAACTACAAATGCTGCTTTTATTTTACGTTTTCTTTTTATCTTAATTGTAAGTAGTCAGTTTAACTTAAATTAAAAATATAATAAAATGAATAATAAAAATATACTGCAATAAAATATAATAGCACTTTAAAGATGACACCAGACTATTAGACCATCGCGAAGGTCGTGCGTATATAAAAAAATAATAAATATACAAAGGAACTAAAAACCGCAAATTCCGTTTAAAAGAACTCTTGACCTTTATCAACTTTGAGTCACCTCAATAGATTCGTGCTTATTCTATCAAGTGGATGTTAAAACAAGTCAGTTAAATTTTATATATTTTAGAAAAAAAACATTTTTGTGAAATGATATTTTGTATACTCTTGCAAATTTATCTCTAAGTGAGGACTCGGTAACACTTACCGCCCCATTTTCGGGACTTTCCATGTTGAGTGGCGGAACGCACCACTTGGCTTTGCCTCGATTTCCGTCCAGTTTTCAAAACTTTCCATGATGAGTAGCAGAACTCAACGCTTCGGATTGCCTACCAAATGCAAAAATAAAATAGATTATTTAAACAAAAATGTAACTGCTCTCGAGTAGGGATCGTGCCTACTGCCTACATTATGCGGAACTCAACGCCGCGCTTTGCCTCGACACCAGAGTGAAGAAATAAAAATATATTTGTAAGTAAATATTTTATTTCCTCGAGTGGGGATCGAACCCACAACCAGTCAATTTTACAGTCACAGTCTGTGCCACTGCGCTACGACTGGCGTCAATTTATTGTTCTCGTTGCAATTTTGACCTCCGGTGACTTGTCTTCATAACCATTTTACATATTTTCAATAATTACTCAAAGTATCAGAAACATGAGGCGAGTATCCGATTGCTGTACATTTTTAACCGAAGGATATAGATCAATCTACATAAACACCATTTGCGTAATCTTTTGAACGGACCTCGTAATATCCTAAGCTTGCATTTTAATTTTCAACCTTCATATAAACGGGTATATTATAGTTACTTTAAGCCAAAGAAATAAAGTTTATAATAGAATAAAAAATAGATTTTTCAATTGAAGATGCAGTTGAATGCAAATAATGCAATGGAAGTCAAAAAGAAGGACCATGTTGACAAACAAACAATATGGCTTCGTGGATCAAGTTGCTTTAGTTGGTATATAATATTCTGATCGCGGGCTCAGGATGCTTCGACGCTGTGAGAATATCAATGGTGGCACAGTAACATGTCCTTTAATGCCTTTCGTACTATCACGATTGTACTTAGAATTATATGCGTTGGATATTATAATATATACAGATATGTATTATATTATATTTCAAAATTTAAAGGCCATTGGCCTATTCGTAGGGTTTTGTACCTACGTCATGTTAATAGAAATTATTTGTATTTCACTTTATCGAAGTGAAATACAGTTCTATCTTAGATACATGTAATCTTGACAGGAATATAATATAAAAATGATATGAATCATAATGAATAAGAAAAATCTTCAAAAACCAATAAAATTCATTGAATTATTGGACTTGAATGCGAATGAAATAGTAAAATAATTTATAGTTTATTTGACGCTGTATCCTGCGTATAGCAGAGTAGGTAGATGGAACTTAAACACTTAAGACACTCACTTTCCATCAAATTTTCAAGGTCATAGCATGTCAAATGGCGGAATACAACGCCGCGCTTTTTCCTTTTAAACAGAGTGAAAAAATTAAAATATTGAGGGAATAAATTATTATTTAAGTGGAAATATCAAAGGGAAATCGAACTTACAACGATCGTGATACACACGTTTGTGCCTTTGCGCCACGACGTCCTCGATATCAAAATAATGATTTATTCTAAGTTGTTAAGAACAATACAATAAAATTGGAACTTTTCTTGTGTTTGTGCTAACGCCATCGAAATTTTTTTTTAATTTGAGTAACCATATTTTAGATTGCTTCTGCATGTTAACCTCCAATACAAGTAAATTAAGTAAAAAGTGATGTCCAAAACAGCCCCCGGCTTGCGGCAGATGAATCAGAGCTCAGAAGTAGGCTTTCCATTACGAAATAAATTGTTACTCAGCGTTGTTGCGTGACTTATTTTAAGACAGGCGCAACTTCACCGTGTTGTGCAAAATATCCAAAATTGCAATTGGCAATTGAATGGATTCCGGTTTTAACATATCTAACATCATGGATTGAAGGTCGGCGTGGCGCAGTGGACAGCGTCTCACTGTAAACGCGATAGTAGTAGATATGATTCTTATTCAGGCGATGATAATATTAAAGTTTTAAAATTTGAAAGCGCGGGGTTGAGTTCTGCCACTCGAGAATTCGATGGAAAGTGGGGAACGGAGTGTCTGTACACTAGGTCCCCTCTGCTTACCCTGGTGTGTGCTTGTGCTGTGAAGCTGGTTTTTTTAAATATGTATGTATAAGTATAATAGTAGTAAAAGCTGATGCAATTAAACCAGCACATAAAAAAGGGGTACTTTTTTATCATTTTAGTAATTTATGTTACAACAATATAAAAAATTGCAATATAATGCATTAGTCAAATGGAAAGTTTTAGTCGATATTATTATTAAGCATTTTTCATCATGGACGAAGGTTAAAACAATGAATCAGTAACATGATATAATATTGTGTTATATCTTACGTATACATACATATGTACTATAGTATAATATATTCATAATTATATTGACCTAGCTCCGAAAATTGCAATTTTTGTATTCTGTAAGAATAATTTAGATTAGATATTTTTTGGTCAAAAATTAGTACAAACAAAACTTACAGTTTTATTTACTTCAATTTCAATCTAATTATATAACTATATGCACTCAAATGTTTTCAAGACCCATTCGTTATACTTTAAAAAATATAATTTTCTTTTTAACCCTTTTTATTTTTATTATTAGAAGACTAATTGCCCAATTTCCGATAATCTTACTACTTATTTCACATTAAAAACATTCAAATGTGCATAGTTGGTTAATAATTTCCGAAACCAATTACTGAAGGTTTTAGACCAATTTTCTACCATTAGGTGTATGGATATAATCAATAAGAGCACACCTTCAGGCAGTATGTCGATATTATGTATCTTACAACATAGTGTTAGCAAATTTTGTATATTAATAATGAACAATTTTATTTGGAAAATCGCTCGCAATTATTAAGTCTATTTTACCGCTCGTTGATTTGTCTCGCTTGAACAACGAGTATAATAGAGTGTAAAACACAGTCGTATTTAACTTAAAATTTATATTAAATCAGTTTTATGCTGTATCCCGCATATAGAGGGAACCTAGTGTTAAGACACTTCGTTTCCCACTTTCCGCCGCATTATAGAAGCATTGCGTGTTGAGTGGCGGAAATCAACGCCGCGCTTTGCCTCTACACCACAGCGAAGAAAATGGAAATATAAATTTAAATAAATACTCCTTGAGTGGGGATCAAGCCTACAAACAGTTTACAGTCACATATGTGCCTCTGCGCCACGACTGGCCTCAACGTGAAAAATATATTATACATATTTAACTTAAATGGTTCAATTGAATTTAAGTGAGTTATATAACGTTGATTTTTTTTTATTATTTTATTGTTTAAAAGTAAACAAATAATAATAAGCTCAACAAGTATGTTTATGTAGCTCCCATATAATTGTATCGAAAACAGAAAGTGTCTATTTACTTACATTATCAGACATAGCATTGTGAAGGAAATAATTGTAGCTTATATTGTCTAAGCAAGAATGGGATTTGAATCCATTTGAGGCCAGTCGTGGGGTAGGGGCACAAAGTGTGACTGTAAAATTGACTGGTTGTGGGTTCGATCCCCACTCGAGGAAATGAAATATTTATTTATATTTTCATTTCTTCGCTCTGGTGTCTGTGTCGGCAAAGCTCGGCATTGAGTTCCGCCACTTAACACACTATGCCAGAATCCAGAACTCGGTGGAAAGTGGGGAACGGAGTGTCTTAACACTAGGTTCCCTGTGCCTACCCTGCTGTGTGCGGAATACAGCGTGAAGCTGATTTTTTACTATTATCATCGATATTGTCGCTTATGTTCAAATCCATTATAATATATATCCATTAAAATATATTAAAATATTCATGCGTACATGTGTTTTCCTAGCAGCATTACACATGTTGGTCTGGTATTTATTTAAATCGTGATACTCCGCACGAGTAATTGTTACTACACGACACTAACTATACATATTTTATAAGAGAAATGCGGATTCGAGCGACTTATGGTATCTACAATCTCGTACTAATTAAGTTAGATAAACGACATGTTATATAGCAATTTACTCATATGTTAATCATTAGATATTCTGTAAAAGTAACAATTTATACTTTTTTTTTATTTTCATACTTCTTGTACTAGAACTGTACTAAATTCCCTCTTGTATTTATATTGGATATAGTCACAAGTGCCCCACCCAAGAAGAACGTTACATCTGCTATCCTCCAGTGTTTGTATAGTATATGCATTGTATATTTTAATATTATTTAGCTACTGTACTTTAATATTATGTTATTATAATATTTCGATAAACTCCGATTGCAGACATGTAAAAGTATGATCATTGTCACGTTCCACCGGATCCGAGCGTGCAAGCGAGAGCGCGAAACAAGCGATAGAGAGGCACAATCGATCTAAGCGTTCGGCTTGTGAGGAATATAAAAAATCAAAAATAAATCAGCTTCACGCTGTATCCCGCACACTGCAGGGTAGGCAGAGGGAACCTAGTCTAAGACACTCCGTTCCCCACTTTCTGCCGAATTCTGGAGGCAATGCGTGTTAAGTGGCAGAACTCAACGCCGCGCTTTGGTGAGGAATATATCCATTCATTTATGCTTGTAATTAAATAGCACATTACTATTTGAAAATAATCTGTATATATGTGTATTAACGAGTGCAAATAAATGGTAGCTAAAATATTGTAAATTTCAATTAACTTTTACTTTGTTCTATACAAAATAATGATAATTCAGTGAGTTAAAATTCAATTCCATTGATAAAAATATACAATTTTTCATTCATTTTCTTCTGAGGTGGTTACGTAAAATTATGGTTCGTAAATCAATTTTTTTATGAAAATTTATTAGCTTTTTTTTATTAGCTTTTTATTTTAGTTTAATAATATTATACAATAACCTAATTAATACATACGCGTACTGATTTTGCGTTAAACACATTAGTGATTGAAAGTAATATCTGGTAATACATCAGGAAGATGAAACAGACATCGATGTGAGAAAGATATAAGTAAATAACAATGGAGAAGGCTGTTCAATAGATTTCCCTTGCCTATAGTTTTTGCTTGTAATTTTCACTGGCGTTCACAGTTCTGTGTGATACAAATAATTGAAATTTAAATTAGAGAAGTGCATACTAATGTGTAAATGCTGGTTTTTTTTTCAACAATATTTTCCTGTTTATCTTATCTTATTAATATTATAAATGTTGAAGTTTGTGAGGATGTATGTTTGTTCCACTTTCAAGCAAAAACAACTGAAAGGATTTAGATGAAACTTTGCACTGTATGATATTGATATTGACTAAAATATTGAAAATATTATTATAATACTAATATTAAAAATATTATTTTAAAAATAATATTTTTAATATTTTAGTCAATATCAATATCATTCAGTCGTATCATGTCCATACAATATATTATTTCTAAAAATTGGATTTCTTGCACATTGTGTAACATTCATTACCGAAATATTTAATTGATATTTAATAAAATAAAATAAATTTATTTAAGCATAATCTACCTCCAGTAGGTTACATTGACAATTCGACCCCGTGTTCACAAAGGTCACATCTGAGGTCCCCTTTAATATTTCCATAAAAAAATGAGGTTGTGAGTAACGTGAATATGAATAGATTTCTTTGAGTAAACATTCATTAAATGCAATGTAATCATTAACTTTCTTGGTTAAACTGTTGACAGTTGAGAGAAATTTCGCCCGGGGCGACAAAAACTGACAGCTAACGAAAGTAAGGGTTCTTGCAAAGGTCAACATGGTTTGTGTATTGTTCTTTAAAAATATAAAACGAAGAAGTGACTATGACGCAGTTATAATATTTTTGGTAGAATTCGAAAGTCTATAAATTACATCTCATTCAGGGGTAGTCAGTAGGTATCACTATCTGCACCATGGTAGCAAAATTCTTCAGTCTCGCATTGCTTTCCTAATTTGAGACGTTTTGTGGCCCCAGAGAAAGAGAAAGTACCAGAGAGATGTGGAGAAAGAGAGATGCAGACAGAATGACATAGAGTGAAATATAGAAGTGAGAGAGGGAGGAAAGGAGAAAGAGAGAGAGAGAGAGAAAGAGAAAGTATGAACATGACAATAATTTTAATTGTATTTTTTTGTCTAAAGGTAACCGAATTCGCGTTAACTGTTAACACGCAATAAGACACTAGACCAGTGGTTCCCAACCAGTGGTCCGCGGACCACCAGTGGTCCGCAGAGGCCTAAAGGTGGTCCGCGAACGATTTTAATTTTAGAGGATGGTGAGGCGTTGGTCATCGCGCAGTGAGTGAGAAGAGCATGCTACATGGGTAGTAGAGTACGCTCCGATCTTAAAAATAAATTATTTCGACAGACATATTTATTAAAATATTTTAAAATAATTACACATTAATTCATTGATTTTATGAACTAAGTATGCCAGTTCACGTAAGGAAGTTACGACGTCGCAACGTATGGTATTTTGATAATTTGCAAAGTTGATTGTAAATTCAAAGTACCTGTTGGATTTGACTAGTGGTCAACCATCCTATTGAACGTTTATCGTATCTAAGATATATGCAATCAATTACCTACGCTTAGCGCTGTCATTTGTTATAAATGACTGTCAGTATAATATTTACTTTTACTGAACTACGTGAGGACGTGAATCGTTTTTACTGACTGTTTCATCAATTCAATTATATTTTTAAATTTGTCGGTGAATAATAATATCCCTAAATATTAGGACCTTGAATAAGTTGCTGCTGTTTTTTGAAAGATGGCTTTGCGGCACTCTGTGCATGGAATTTCGTACGGTAACGAATCACCAAAGTAGTACTATATGTAACCTCAAATTATAGTAGAATAGTGTTTACTACAGTGTCAACTACATATTTATTTTCCCTTTGTGAAAATGTGTACTTTTGTGCCAAATAAAGTGTTTTTGCGGGGAATTTTATTGCACTGCTTTATTCAGAAAAAATCTGCAGCAGAAGCACACAGAATTCTCGTTGAGACAATGCTTTGTCGAATACAACGTGCAGAGACTGGTTTAGNATATATATATATATATATATATGTATATCATATTACGAGTAAGTTACTACTAGAAAATTTAAATAAAAGAAACAAGAAAATAAGATGATTTTTTACACAAACTTGGCATAAAATTTATACAGCAAAATTTAAAATCATAGAGTCCTCCCTATCAAAAATGAACCAAATAATCTGACTCATTTACGCATTATTTTACTATAAAAATTTGTTTACTACTGTAAATAACTTTCACCTTACAAAAATTATATTTTACTTTGTATTACAACAAAGCTTACATTAATATACCGTCTAGCTGTTTATCTGTTAAGCTAAGTGGGTTTATTTTCGTTACCAATTAACAGCGGGACAGCTCGTAAATCTAGCCAGCTATGGCATTCGGTTACTGGGTCATAGAACTGGTTGGTACTGTCGACTATCAAAGGAATATTATTGTAATACTTTCGATATAAATTCTTTATATAGGCTTAGCTACGTATTATTAAAATAGCAACAGCTTAGTGTTAAGACACTCCGTTCCCCACTTTCCGCCGAACTCTGGAGGCATTGCGTGTCGAGTGGCGGAACTCAACGTCGCGCTTTGTCTCGGCACCAAAGCTAAGAAATGGAAATATAAATTTAAATAAATATTTCATCTCCTCGAGTGGGGATCGAAACCACAACCAGTCGATTTTACAGTCGCACTTTGCGCCACGACAGGCCACAATTTATATAGGGCCAAAGGGACTGTATTAAAATAGCTTTGTATTTATATCACCGAATATGATGATTAGAAGATAAATATAAAATATATTTTTTTAGTCTATCAGATAGAGTGCGGCGTTTATTTATGCCGTATTTATGTATATCTCGGAATTTCTCGAAATTCCAACACTAATGGGAAACAGTTTTAAACCCTGTCATCCCCTATACAACCACTTTATGAATCAAAAACTAAAGATTAACTAATCAAAAAATATTATAAATTAATTAAAATTGTATTTCTTCTTTTCAGATTCTGTGGGTGGTGAAGTGATTACGAAGTGTTTCTTTTAAATAATGTCAATAGAATTTGAAAGTACAAAAATCGTTCAAGTGCTCTCAATATAAGCTAATTATAATATTTGTGTATAATTTGCGTTTAGTGTTGTGAGTGTTTCGTTGGCAATATGATGACCCTATACAGAACCATTAAGGGGACCAGCACATCGAAGAGGAAGCGTCGGGAGAGAAGGTATATTTCCTTCCAGAAATTATGTATAATTATTATAGATCGTTGTCAAGATTATTATATTGTAGTAATAAATTTTTCATAATATGTAGATTTATAATATATTGTATAGTGTAATTTAATTAACTAGATGCTTATTATTTGTTAATTATTAGATAATGAACACATCGTAAAAGTAAAAATCTCTTTTTAATAATGACTTTAACATCATTTACAATGTCATTTTAAACTATAAAATGAAATAAAAACGCTTAAAAAACGCGCGTACCTTGGTTTTGTTCAAATTTTTGTAAATTTTTTTAAAAGTTCTATAATCATGACTTATCAACTTTATATCTACAAACTTAACGCAACAGTACTAGACTAAATTTACTCTAACTGAACTGATTTTATACAATAATCCTGTTTAATAGCCCTTTCTTAGTCATTCAACCTCCTTTTCAACTAATCTTAGGCTTAGAAATTGTACAAGGAACACGCTTTCGCAACATTGGAAATATTTTAATGTTTAATAACTGGTCTAGGAATGTTATTACAATGTTGATATTGTTTTATATGGACGTGATAATTTAGAATCGGGTTCTTATCAACTATTATACATTTAGGTTGTGTTAAAACTTTGCTGAGCTCAGGCGAGGCTTACTTAAGAAAAGGCGATAGGCGATTCAAATAAAGTACAATTTATCACAACAATTAGTAGATATGAATATAGATTTTTTATTACTCAAAAATAAAAAAGACCATATGTGTGTAAAGGATCGCCTTGGTGGTATGCCATTCACTGCAGCAAAACAGATTCATTATAATAATAAAATAAAATTAAAGTGGCAAACGTCACGTCTATTCTTTAACCCATAAATACTTTATTATTTCCATAAATCCATAGATACATATTTTTTTAATTAATATAGTAACTCCATCGTGACATTTAAACAAGCTTTTTTTAACGTGTTTACCTTTTATCTTATGCCTTTGTGAATAGAATATATCAGCTTCACGTTGTATCCCGCACACAGCAGGGTAGGCAGAGGGAACCTAGTGTTAAGACACTCCGTTCCCACTTTCTGGCGAATTCTGGAGGCATTGCGTGTTGAGGGGCAGAACTCAACGCCGCGTTTAACCTCGACACCAGAGCGAAGAAATGAAAATATAAATTTAAGTAAATATTTCATCTCTTCGAGTGAGGATCGAACCCACAACCAGTCGGTTTTATAATCACACCTCGTGCCGCTGCGCCACGACTGGCCTCGTGAATAGAATATTTAGTTCTTATAATATTTATTATGTTTAAATGTGCATAGACATTTAAAAGAATTATTAAAAATAAACATTCCTATGAGGACGCTACTTCTATAAATATATTTAAAATGACGAAAAATAAAAAAATATATTATATTAAAACAAATAAAAAATAGGAGAAAAATATCATACTGGCTATAATTCAAATATCTATATTAAATTACTCCACAAAGTTTGAACACAATCTAAGTGAACGGCCATCTATGGGTCTACGCCGTTACGAGAGCCGTTAAGTCACGTCAAAGGTACACGTTAACTTTCTAAAAGATATATCGGCTTATTAGTTAGTTGCTGTCGCGATAGATGGAGCAACTTGTCTTATTTATTCTAAAATAAGTAAATAACAACAATTATTTAACTAAGTTATAGTCGTATATTACATTTCGTGAGCGGCCTTTTATTTTAGGATTGAACTTTGTATACTTTTGTATTGTTGCAAAATTGGCAGTTTGAGAACGAATTCCATCTTTTGGAATAATGTTTGTATTTAAATATATTTTTAATAATATAATATAGAATAAAGTATTTTGATTACCACCAAAAAATGTTATAAATAATAATTTAAAATAAAAAATATAACTTAAATAAGCACATACAATTATGATGTGTCTCTATCTAAATCTAAAATAAAGATAATAAACACCTAATTAACTATAAACAAAATAAATAAAAAAAGAACGATATCAAAAAAAAACACTCACAAATCATAGATAGTTACTCATTGCTCATAATTTAAAACTATGAAAATATAAATAATAATATTAAATTTCTTGCAAGAACCACAGACAATGGCCGTCAGCTCTTCCAACTGTAATTAGATCTAAAATAGTTTGACAGGTAGATTTTATTCAGAGAATTATCTTGTTAACAGATATTGACGTCTCATCGATACAGTGTAGAAGAATATAAAGAGTCCAACAAAAACATAATTGAGTAATTAAATCTGTGTACTTTGTAATTAGGATCATGACTTCAACAAATGCTGTATCGATCCTAGATTAATAGGTTGTTTTGGAAGTGGTACTTATAATTGTTATAGTATGGTTTAATTTTTTTTTATTTTATAGCTTATGCTAAAATTCCGTATATGGCAGGGTAAGTGGAGGGGTGCTTATTGTAAAAAACATTTCGTAGCTCACTCTATGCCCAAGTTTTGAAACATTGAGTGTTGAATGGCGAAACTCAACGCTGTTATTTATCTAGTTACTACAGTTAGGCGTTGTGTATTAGATTATTTTATTTCTTTTGTTTGTGTAGTTTTAGCTCACGTAGAATTGAAATGTAACTATTATGCAGAGGCTGAGAGTAAGTTATGAACAAACCCTTATTATCTTCGTTTTTTTTCTTCATATTCGATCAATTTCTGCCAACACATAGAAATTATTATTTAAGATTATTTATTATATTTATTAATTATTCACTCATATAAATAATTAAGTATACAAAATACAAACATGTTTATAAATTCTATTATCATTACCAAAATTTCTTGCAGAAAATTTATTACAGTAATTTATATACTGACAGAACCATGAATAAGAATATCTTTTTATACATCCCCAATTATTTGTTCAAAATTGGCAGATTTTTTGCAGCTTCTATTATTTTAATTGCAATACCGGTTTAATATTATATTAGTAGGTACAGTATGGCTATATAAATAATACGTTTCTAATACGTTTACCTTTAAGTTTTATTCTATGCTAAAAAACGGTTGAGATAAATTTTTCGCTTTAATAACTCTATTTTTTTATATAAAGTGTAATTTAGTGAATGACTTCACCTAATTACAATTACATCTCTAATTGTGTTGAAAATGTTGAAATTTCACATTCATATTGGTTTTATTTCAACTTCCTTTAATCCGAACAAAATTACTAACTAAAATATGTTTAAAATTACGTAGATAAAGATTCCGTTTTATTTGTTGGTGATAGATTTTCAATATTTACGCTATATAATTATATATAATATTTTTGGTTAATCAATGTAAGATAATGTTAACATTAAATTATGCCTCACATCGTAAATTTCGTACTTTTGAAACTATTACTTCAATTTATCGACATTATCGACATTTTCTGCAACGCCTACATAATATAAAAGGGGAATTTACTAGCTAAAACAACTTTGTTTTGTTACCATGTATTGCTTGAGAATAAAACATGTTCGATTTGAATTGATGTATTTTAAATGGAATTAAACTTATTTATAAGCTGTGAAATTGATTTTAACAACTGTTTTGTATAGTTGTAGGTGGTCTGTAATCTCTAGATTGTTTTATTATTTCAGAATTCTAGATTGCTTATAGAATATTAATTTTGTTTCTCTTTTATCTATGACTCTGTACACGCACAGTTTAGAGTGGGGTACAAAAAATAATTAATGAGTATGTCAATAGATAATATATTTTTTTGTAATATTTCTATAACTATTACAAAAAAAAGGTATTCCTAAATTAAATTTGATCAAAATTTTCATTAAAATCAGCCAAGAAAGATTTTACAAACTATATGTACTTAAATATCAATAACGATGATCAACAAATAAAATTGAAAAAAAAAACTCAGATCAATTCCATCACCAATACGATTTAACATTTACCAAAAAAATGATAATTTAACACGACATTAGATACAATGATAAATTTAATATAACGCTACATTAAACATTGTATTAGGTATTAGGTAACATCTCTCTGCAGGTAGCATAATAGCGGTAACAATAGGCTCTGTGAACCTCATCGCTTCCTAGTTTTGTAAACGTGGGCTGTTGGGCACCACCTACTAAGTAAATTGGAAAATTATTAATATTCATAACGCAATGCAGTTTTAGGATTAGTTTGAGTCCAAATTTTATCATGATGGAATCTTTTTTTTTTGGAAAATCTAAGAATTTGTTATAATATATGACATGTAACGCAATAATAATGTACGCAATAATTATGACGATAAAAATTTATTATAGTAAGTTGATACAAAAATAAAGAAATGATACCTACATATATAGTTATGACAATCCGTTCCTGACTTTTCCCCGAATTCTGGAGGCGAAACTCAACGCGGCGCTTTGCCTTGACAGACCAGAGCGAAGAAATGAAAATATTAAATATTTTATTTCTTCGTCTGGGAATCGAACCCAGAACCTGCGCCACGACTGGCCTCATCATATATTTTTTACCAAATATAATTAGATAAAACTTGAATACTCAAATTGAATCTTAAACTGCTGTCTTTCCTCAAATATACCTAATATTCAAAGCGGATGTTAATATCATAATTATATCTAATTACATAAATTTTTATATAAAATTAAAAAAAACAAGTTTATCCTTTTCCTGTGACCATCGAATTCCGTTCAAAGTGTTTTTATATGCAATCAACGTAGAACACAATCTGCATCATCAAGTTAACAACGGCGTACCTTTAGTTAATCAACTTTTTCTTTTATTTGTCACTAGAACAAATTTTTAATTGGTGTGGCCTTATCAAGTAGATAAGCTAACAATGCCTTCGAGATAATGGATGTTAAGTGAGAATTAATGTTTTAATAGTTCTGTATATCTTTTTATAATTGTTGGTTTAAAACACCGCTCGCGCTTACTCGAGATAGGGTAGCTTTGGTGCAAGTGAATAAGAAAACCTTTTACGTTTTGTACTATCATTTGTTTTTATGTTGTTAATTAGTAAAATATTTGTTTTTTAGAAATTTAAATTAGAGCAATCTTAGCGTTGTATAAATAATTCAGTTTGTTTTCCCTTTTTTATCCTTATAGAGGAGATATCGCGCGTATCTTGTTATTGAATGACGGAACACAACGCTGCAAGAATTGTGAAATGGAAATAATTCATTCCACCGAGTGGGGCTCCAACCCACAAGCAGTACGTTTACAGTCATATGCTACGTCACTGTGTTACTGCGCTACGATTGCCTCTCTTTAGTTACTGGGTCGAAATAAAAAAAACTTTTTGTGTTGGAAAATCCACTTAAGTAGAAAGGTTATAGGACCTTCCCGATGTAGCCTACTGACCCTGTGATCAGAATTTTCGCACTTAGAGTATATCATGTTTCAAACACACAGGGAACGAATAAGAATGGAGTGTCTTATCACTAGGTTTCCATTTTACCCTACGTAATCATAGCCGCAAGCAACAGCTAGTTTAATAATAACATGAAACGTTATTAACGATGTAAATAAATGTCACTGATCAAAGTCATATGCACATCGTGAAAGAATGCAAAAATATACATACGATCGTCCATTTGATAAAAATGAAAACCGACGTATTCGTTTTGTGCATTAACCTGGCTACTTTCTTTGTGTTTATACTAACCGCGTTACATAGTGGCCATACGTTATTTAAATATTTTAAAGCTGAAACAAATACGATACTGTTATTTTCAACGGTAAACAAGAGATAGTGTGTAAATTTTTGACCGTATGAAGTATATAAAAATGAATCTTGCTTTGTTTCCGTTTTCATCGTTTTGAGGAGGTACACCAAAGTCAAGTCTTTAAGACTCATGTATTTTTCAGTTAGGCGCGGCGCGGTGTTTGGTTCCGTCACCCAACACACAATGTCTCTAATTTGGGCGGATTTCTGACAACGTAATGTTTTGACACTAGACTTTCTACCTGTCTATCTACCTGTCTAGGACGTACTAGGACTTGCGTAGTCCTAAAGACATTGAGCTGATAGTTATATTTATATATATGTATGTGCTAGTCAATGAGTTAAAATATAATATTTATAGTGTAATTTTAATTATTTTTGCAACTTTAAAATAAGTAGTATATCAAAATTACTTAATTTTATTATAATAAATCTAAATGGCTATACCAAAACTACTAGGATAAAGGAAAAGTACGTAAAAGGATAACGGATAAGTAATTTTTTTATTTGTTAGTCTTCGTTTGACGTACGGACAGAAGGTAAAATTAAAAAAAGAAATTACGTATTGATATGTTATAATAATAATTTGAATATTAATGGCAGTAGTCGGTAAAAAATAGGAAGCGCCGATACAAATATGTAATATAGCTAATTAAGCATAACAAAATTAATTATACTCAACGTAATTTATTTCTTATGTGTATATTTTACCTTATGTATGTTACATTTCAATAGATTTATTCTGTTTAATTTAAAAAAAACTGTTTAATTCTGTTAATAAGTACAAATTTTACAAGTCGGGTAGACGTGAGAGTGACTGATAAAAAAATGGCTAAAAATATATTTATATAGGAAGATCAAGTGGTAAGAGATTCAGGTGGAGGCTTCGGTTGATTAAAGATCAACCGAAGCCTCCACCTGAATCTCTTACAGAACATAGTGGGGATTATATCTGTGTTAAATTTAATGACACTGGACAGACGACTGAGGTAAACAGAGAAAGTGCGCCGCTGAGTTCCGCCACTCAATATGCAGTGCCATTATTCGCAAAAAATGGGTAACGGAGTGTTTTAACACTAGGTTCCCTCTGCTTACAGCGTGAAGCTGCTTTACGAAGTTATCTTTCTTTAACTCGCAAAAAAAATCAATCGAATTGATCAGTCGGTTAAAAATTGAATAGTTGAAGATAAAGGCTTCCCACTCGAATGAATATTTTCATTTTCCCGCTATAGTAAGAAACCCGGCGTTGTGTTCCACCATTCAATACAAAACGTCTCATATTTGAGCGGGAAGCGTAATATGCGTCTTGAAATTATGTTAGCGATACAAATGTCAAGCTGAAAAAAAAGATTAGTTTACTTACTTTACCGACTCACTGTATGTGAGGTAAGTAAACTTTAACTTCCCGGTAACAACAATGTTAAGAAATTAGATAAAATTAAAATTCCACATTAAATTTTAAAGGAAACTTTGGTTTTTAATTTTAAATTTTATTTTTTTACTTTAAAGTTTAAATTTTGTTAGCAAATGTATTTTATTAGAGCAATAAATAAAGTGCAAATATGCATCAAAACACGTCACTGCGCTTTACGTTGATATTTATCTTGTGTGACTATAAAAAAAATGTAATATTACATTAAATCGCTTTTATATTACAACAAACCTGTCAAGGGCTGGTCTAAACGGCCCATAAGCCGTGCCGCTTTCTCGAAAAACTTTAAAACTCGGTTTTTATCAAGAATCTTTTTAACCTACTTTAGCAAATATCATATATATGTAAATGTAAATATTTCCATAGTTTTGTCTCACACCCTTTATGTTTAGCTTTACACAAACAGCGCGACTTAGTTGTTATATAAATATAAACAGTATAAATAACATAAAGAATGTGAGGGGCACAAGTGACTGACTGTAACGCGACGGTTATGGATTCAATTTCTACTCGGGGGGAATGTATTATTACCTGCTCATTAATATTTTCACTTATTCACTCTGGTACAAAGGTAAAACTGCAGCGTTGAATTCTTGCAATTACTTTAAAAATTGGAACTTGTCAAAGCTACTTCGGATATAAATTAGCTGTTTTATCATATTAGTAGAATTTTGTTGAACTCAGTGATATCAATCAGTATGTAGTTGACTTTAAATCGTGAATACTTGTATCGATATAATGCGAGTTAATCGTTATTAATTCACATCTTAGTCGAAGATCGGAAATAAAATTAAAACTAAAATTAAATAATTACTAATGTCAAGAAATGGACCTTAAACCGCATATTATAAATTTCATTGTGACAAATAGTACCTTGACTTCACGTTTGTAACGAATTCTTTCTTATCTTAATATTAAAACAAAGTATTTTAAATCTTATTTTAATAAAAAAAAGGTTTAATTTTTCCACGGCGGAACTAGGCGTGAATAATAATTTGGCCCAACAGATCGTGACTTACGATTTCATTAGATCTTACGTATGCAAAACATTTGTTGTAGCAGGGTAGATCTAGAATTCTTATTTTTATTATTAAATTCTTGTATATTTTTGCCTCAATTCAAAAATTGAGGTGAAAATAAATAAGAATTATTAATTAAAAAAATATCGGACACGATTTTAAGATCCGCTAAATGTAGAAGATTCATAACGATAAAAAAATGACTTCTACAGTTAGTAGAAAATAGTGTTGAGATGTATTCAATTATACATCTTCCAAAACAGCAAGTATTTTACTTCATCATAAAGGAAATTATTCCATATTTAAAATATTCTTCGAGTTATATGAGAATTAAACGAATTATTAAACCTTTATCAAAGAAATATCAAAGAAATTTCTTTGATAAAGGTCAATAATTGAAAAAGTATCAAAGAAATATAAAGAAATTATCGTTACAAATCCCAAAATTAGATCAAACACAATAAATAATTCTAAAATTATTCAGAAAAACGGAAATGATTTCAATTTAATCACAACACTAACACATAAACGCTAAATCATCCAAATAAGGTATTACACTAAGAACACAAGTAAGAGCGATACGTTAAACCGAAATAGTAATAAATAGCGGGGCGGCACTACAAATAAATCCACTTTAACATTATTTATATAGAGAGAGAGAGGGCACAAGCAACCTGACAGATTGTAGAAGGATGAACACGTCTTGTAATTGTATACAGAACGGTGGAGGTCCCCAATTGACGTTATAATAGATATTCGATGCTATGAAAGAAATCTTATTTCGCCGCTGTATGTACGTACAGTCGTAGATGTCCATAATTTTCAAATGTAGGAAGATAGGATGTCGGTGTGTTTACAACTGTTTTATTTGTATCGTGTTCAGCATAGAAATACGTATGGGATTTATCTGTTTGACTATATTTTTGTATGTGTATATGATATTTGCGCTTTGCTTTTGTGTATGCATGTATGATTTTTAGGTAAAAAAGCGTTTTGAATTTTTTTTATGTGCTTATTATTTTTTAAACTCATTCTTTGCCGCATATATAATATAATAGCAGAGTACTTGGTGTCACTGAGACAGTGCATGTTGAATTGTGAAACTAAAAAAAAATGGCAAAATTTAGCTATGATTCGATAACCAAATATGTTTACTAGAAACATTCCTTTTATATGGTAAAAACAGTAAAACGAGAAACAAACGATTTCTTTTTCTATTTAATAAATAATTAACAATTAACATTTTTAACATATCTAATATCGCCCATTTGATGCAACAATGACGTATTTGCACTTTTTATTGGAAATTAATCAATCAATCAGTTTCACGCTGTATCCCGCACACAGCAGGGTAGGCAGAGGGAACCTAGTGTTAAGACACTCCGTTCCCCACTTTCTGCCGAATTCTGGAGGCATTGCGTGTTGAGTGGCAGAACTCAACGCCGCGCTTAACCTCGACACCAGAGCGAAGAAATGGAAATATAAATTTAAGTAAATATTTCATCTCCTCGAGTGGGGATCGAACCCACAACCAGTTGGTTTTACAGTCACAAATTGTGCCGCTGCGCCACGACTAGCCTCAAATAGATTATATTATATAGGAATTTAATAGATTATATATTAGAACAAAAGACACAATAACAGTTTGTTAATAAAAAACTTTCCTTTTCTACTTCAATAGTACCTTTCCCCATACACTGACATATTTAATTTCTTCTTAAGAGAACTTCAATTACGTCATTTTTGTATTGAAGCGAAAACGACAAATTCAATCACAACCCATACATTACATACAAAAGTTACACTATTAAGTAAATCTCATATATTACTAAAAGCTGGTACGTATGATCCATCAGACACCCGTATGAATACGGGCGCTGGTGACAACGCAATGCGACGCGCGACCATTGTGCGCCTGTACCACTACGTATTGAACTGGCCGCCGCCTCTTGCGGGGTGTTTGCCTCGTTTGACTTACTATATTTTTTAATTTTGACACTTTTGTATTTATTTTTAGATTGACAATGGGGTTTTTTGCTATTTTTGTATGGTATGGGTTGGTGATCTTAGATGGTTTGAATGTGTTGAATTCCAAATCGATTTCCGCCTAAGGATAGTTATTTAATCATTTATAATTCACTTATAGATAAGGATAGTGTCCTGACACTAGGGTCTCTATTAAAAAAAAACGTTTTCTTAATTCATTGATTTTTTTTATGAAATATTTCAATGTGTTATTATATAATAGATTTTTTTCTGAAAACCACGTTGCTTAATATTTGTATTAACTTTTACTTTGCGCAATTTCGTCTATACATATATACAATCATTAAATATTATTATTAGGCAAAAAGGAAAAATAATGATTAAACTCGATATAATATATTGATCAATCGATCGATATAATATATCGATTGTTTGTTTAAATCGTATAAAATAAATACTTAAAATCACTTTAGCTGAACGGGTACCATGGCTTTCTTATGAATCTTCTTCACAAGAGCATCTATGCCCAACGAGGCCCGTGTTAACACTGTCTAATGGTACTCTCTACATATCATGTAGTATTGCATTTAAATCGTATTTTAGACCTGACTTGGTAGAGGCATACAAAATCTAGAAGATTCAATATAAACATATTTATATAACGTATTATTTATTTTGTCTGGCTTTCCTGTTAGATATTTAAATTAATTAATTTAACTTTAACAACTCAAAACTTCAACTACTAATTTACCCTCTAATACACTTTAATTTTTGTTTAATTTTCAAAATAAAGATTTCAGTTTTGAATCAACTTTCAAAATTATACTTATTTAGAAAACGTATAAAAATTTGAACGTTCTTTCCTAAGTGTGAAATAACACTTTAAAAAAAATGTTTGAAAATATTTCAAAATTATTTTCGATTTTTTTTAACACCCAAATCGGATCCACAATTTCTAAAATTTAAAGACTCTACATATAATTAGCAATTTCTAAAATCGATGATAAATAATATTAATCACAAAGAAACAAAATAATAATAAAGTAAAACAGTCCATAATATCATAGCACTAAAAAAAACAAAACACAATTTAAATAACAATAAACTGAATAACTTCTGTATGTAAAAATTCCATAGGCGCAGGCACTATCAACACATCGAAATAAGACCTAGAGCTGTTATCACTTTCATGTTTAACGTTTAAATTCTGGTATTACACGATTTATTTGTGCCAACACCCACCATAAAACACATGTAGCTGACCACTATCTAATCAAAACTGTACACCAATCTGACACTTATTTAAATGTACTAAAGGACTTAAATCGCCTGGATCGAATAAGTTTTGTGTACCATCTCCAGAAATGCTTCACCATATGCACTATTCATCACGACTTACAGAGACAATGTATGTATTAAAGTGCTATAAATTTGATACGCCATCATTGCGGTGGGGCGTCCGAAACGCTCGGACCTCGATCTATGATATAGTTTTAGTTTGAATACAATAAATACTGTGCGACAAGCCTTAATGTTATGTTTACTTGGGCTTAAAACAAAATAATTTAAATAACTGGCTACTGTGGATATTAGAGATCTTCGCCTACAAAAATTACATTTTGTTGTTATTGTTAAATATTATTCCCGGTTATTAGATCTCTATTAAGATGTTTATACTTTTATAAATTTTGTTGAAACATAATATAAGTTTGATATCGGGGCAGATTGTAAGTGTGAAGACACTGCACTCCACTCAATTTTAAATCTCAATTAATTGATGAGTATCGGAACCCAATACCGCGCCATATCTTGTTACCAGAATAATTCCTTCCCCCGAGTGGGAATCGAACTCATAACTGTCGTGATTACAGTCAAACTACATGCCGCTGTTCCACGACACTTTAACATATGTTGTTAAATTATCTACTATACAACATATCTCGTAAAATAATCCACAAAAGAGAAGTCTTAAAGAAGCAATCTTTATAAATTAGCCAAATTAACTTAAAGGCGTCCCTTTAAACCGTTCTTCAATTCGCCACTTGCGTTTCGCAGAGTTCATAAGGTGTTTTTTCGAGTACAGTTTAATATATCAGATAAATCAAGGATGGTATAAAATGTATGTATTGATTGAATTAAGACTAAGGTTATTTATAGTGTAACCGGTGATAAATATTTTGGGTACCGTAATCTCGTTATTGCGTCATTTTGTGAATTGGAACTTGCAGGGTTATTCCTGTGATTCCGATAAGTGAATTCGATTTTTTACTTAAGTTTATCTACTATCGACATTTTGTTTGTGTTAACGGTATATCGTCTATATCAGTTATTTTTTAATGGTTGAACTTTAATTTCGCCTTTTATACACATACAAATTTATTTATACATATTTATACACATATTTATACATATTTTAGTTATTTTTTAAAAATCTAAATATATTTTTTAAAATACTTGTAAAGTACTTTCTCTTAAATAGAATAAAAAAAACAATATAAAAACAAATCGATATTCTTATTTTCTACACTTGATTACAATATGTAACGTTATCGTAGGTGTGATACCAATGTAGGACTATCACTCGACTAACCTTATAAAGAGATCTCGAGGCTAGTAGTCTATATGCGTTATACCTTTTTCTCTTTATAGCAGCCCTCTTAAAGGTAAGCTTAGAATTATGCTTAGAAAATTGAAAATTCCAATATCTTTTAATTGTGATGATCTAGGAAAAGGCACATTCTTGCATATTGATTAATTATCTTTTTATTAAGAAAAGGAACCAGTTTTATATAATACGTTCAGTTGGAAGTCGTAATTAATATAATAATTTTTAATATTAGTTTATTTCATCTTTAAATATTTTTTTAGTTACTCGCTGTATCCCGTACTATATCAGGGTAGGCAGAGGGAACATGGGAGCCCAGTGTCATGGCACTCCGTTCCCTGTATATTAAAATGGTATAAAATGATATTATTTTATTAAGCTACCGTTTCAAATTATTGTTATAGAAAATATTTAATTAAAAAATATCTTGATTTAAACAGATAGTATATATAATATGAATGTGATAATTGCAAATTCCAGAATAAGTATCTTATTTAGGGTGCCTTTCCTTGTCTCCTTGTTTTAGGCTTACTATCCACTTGGCTTTGCAAGCGTAGAATATAGTACGCTAAATAAATTAGCTTATCATTTTTACCACAA
Organism: Heliconius hermathena; assembly: GCA_013403705.1. Classification (NCBI taxonomy): domain Eukaryota; kingdom Metazoa; phylum Arthropoda; class Insecta; order Lepidoptera; family Nymphalidae; genus Heliconius; species Heliconius hermathena. The sequence goes on from JAAIXJ010000027.1 coordinate 417,932, forward strand.
CAAAAATTTTTTTAATAGAAATTTTCTTAAACTACAAATTTAAAAAATAATAAATCGTGATCGTGATCGTATGGCACTTTAAGTTTGGTTTATTATAATGTTTTGCTACAGTAGGTGGTATACGACCACGTCTATCCCCTAAACATATCTCTATCAGTATGACATGTAAAAATACTTTTAAATATAATATAATATTATACGTGCAAGTAAGTTGCTTATTTAATAGTCGGTAAGTTTTTTATAGTTTGTATATATCTAATAATTAGATAAAGCGGAGACTATTTTCTTGTTTCTTACTTTTTAGAGCGTGTTTCAGCAGTTGGGTTTTAGTTTTTAAACTTTTTTTATTTAACTTATTTTGGAGTTCATTAAAAATTCGTGTTAAGTATACATATTATACATAGCAGAACTAATATAGCAGTTAAAGTTTTATTATATCATATTGTATTTAACTAATTTAGAAGTAATTTTATACATTTTTACAATTATCAGCTAACAGTGCCAAAAAAGCTCTTTCATTTGATACCCCACACGACACCGTAAAGAAAATTTTTTTAGTTCTTTACTGTAGAGGACGCTGTAGTCAATTTAATGTGACGTCATGTAGTCTATAACCAGTGGATGATCACGAGGCTTCTAACGACACCTGATTTGTCTTAGTATGATAACTAGTTTAGAAATTATGAGGTAATAGATGAACATCCATACACTCATACACGCATATATACAGGTCAAAATCGTAACCCTCTTTTTTGCTTCGCTGTAGTTGGATAAAAATCTAGATAAAGGTAAAAACGAGTGTCCTGGCAATATAAACAATTATCTTATTATAAGCAGTTCAGTTAAGTCCTTCCGTTTTGGTGTTAAGCACACTTTAAAAATTCACATTGTGCGAAAAAAACACAAAAAACATTGATCTGTAAAAGAGATAATTTTACATAATAAAGAAAGAAAATGTGAAGAAACGATATCCAGTAAAATACAGCGTTCACCTATAACAAATAAAAAAATATTTAATTTAAAATTTATAATACAAAATTTTAATTATACAGTACGAGTATATAAGTTTTATTATAACCAAGAAGCTAATAAAAAAAATACCATGACTGACAGCTGTGATCGTCTGTCAAAGTCTTAGAGATACAATTTCCTCTAACGGTAGCTAATTTAGAAAGTAGATGAGTGAAATTTAAAAGTCATGTCAGCGTTTTATTGATCTAATAATACTCGTATAACTAAATTAGATATAATGTTAGTTAAACGACTTATATTGCTTAGACGGGATGATGAAAGATACTGGTGTTGACGGCTAATGTACTTACACTATAATATATTCTTAAATTTTCTATTTAATTCTTTAATAGGAATAAGGAAGCCACTCGCGGTACCGGGGCACAAGCGTGTGTTTTTAATTTCTTCGCTCTGGTAACGAGGCAAACCGCAGCGTTGAGTTCCCTCTGAGTGTGTCTTAACATTAGCTTTCCTCTACCTACCCTGCTTGGTCTGAGACACGATGTGAATTTAAAAAAAGATTATTAAGGGAGTTAAAAATATATTAATAAGTAGCATATATTCTGTTTTTTTTTTTAAATCATATCTACTAGTAAATCATTATTATCCACCAAATATATAAAATCCGTGATCCACAATTATAATACAATTTTATTTCACATCACAATGAAAGAGTAACAAAATTTATACACTAAAAAAAATCTAAAATATATATCATTTGAACATCAGTAAAGAAAAACCTTAAGTGAGATAAAATTTACGAGTAGTCATGTATCGTATATCGGGCCGCGGGTGGTATGACACAGTTCCTGTGACCGACGGGACCTGGTTAAGGGAACATGAAGTATTACTCATTTAAATTGGCACAATTAGGTGAGAGATTTTTGATGATTTTTGAAATTCTATACTATATTTTTAATAAAATTATCTCTATTTTTTAATTTAAGTTCACTATTAATATATAATAGTTTTTTTTAAACATCTTGCTTCATAGACTAGAAAGTAATAGCGGTGTAATTCAACTTATTTTGTCTGTGATACGATATTTTATCTGTATCGCTTTTTGAAGGGTAGCAACAGAGAAACTAGTTACAAATCGCTGATCTTCGATTAACTTGTTATCTTTAAAATATCAGCTATAGATTAGAATTCAATCTATGACGTCAAGCTTAGCAGTTAAAAACGGGGTTAAAAGGTATTGTTTATTTGATGAATATATTAGAGACACTCCTATATAACGGTATGTTAAAACCAAGTAGATATCTTAACAAAATACCATGATTTTATATTAAATTTAAGGAAAAGACAACAAAAGGTTGTACAAACAAAAATAGCTCTTAAAATTTAGTATTAAAGTTCAAAATAGCTGAGAATAAAAACACCTATGTTTATTTATAAAAATAAAACCTCCCACGTTTTGCCGCCAAAAAGAGTTATTTGTCTCGTACATTAAGTGAACAATGAACCGTTAAGCATACAATGATGGCCCATTTGCGTAACTGATCTGCGGAGAGGACATTTTTATACCACCTTTTACATGCTATTTAAATTTTTGGCCCTATTGTATCTGTAAAATACACTATCGCGGTGCAGTTTGAAAAAGTCTGTTTGTTTGATTGTTGGTTCGATTTCTAGTTAATAATCATTTTCAGCGATACAACGTCGATTTTTTACGCTGTTAAGACGAAACACGGCGTTGAGTTCCGCTACTCAATTAAATTTGTCTCGACTTCAGACGGAAAGTAGAGAACAGAGTGTCTAAGCAGAAGGTTATTTTTGCCTATCCTAGACACAGGATAAAAAATGTGAACCTGTATGAAAATATGTTATTGTCGGGTTAGACAAAGTATACCGTAAAATGTTGCTATTCAACTTGTATTTCTTTTATTATAAAATCAAGTGAAAGTAAGAATCTCTTTAAGGTTTATCTCTGGACAAATTATATATTATATACATGACGTAGAATATTTGTTTATTTACAATAAAAAAATAGGAAAAACATAAAAACGGTCGTGGCGCAGCGGCACAAAGTGTGACTGTAAAACCACTCGAGGAGATGAAATATTTACTTAAATTTATATTTCCACTTTTGCCACTTAACACGCAATGCCTCCAGAATTCGGCAGAAAGTGCGGAACGGAGTCTTTCACTAGGTTCCCTCTGCCTACCCTGCTGTGTGCGGGATACAGCGTGAAGCTGATTTTTTATAAAAGCTAATTGCATAAGAAACTTAAAAGAAAACAAAACAAGCCCAATAACCAAGAATTTTGACGAAAGAAATAGTGAACAACTATACCAATCAAATAGTTTTATAATCGATACACGATAACCATTTTTTTTTGCAAAACAAGGATTATCAGTCAAGATCCTTAGAAATTTTTCAGAATTCGTAATAACATATATAATTGCTAGTGTTGTTCGTATATCTTTTATACAAAATGGTGATAAATGATTACTGTAATGTTTGATATGATAAAAATAAATAGTAAGTTAGATAAATATTGGGTGTGGTCACTTAAACTGTAACCTTAACTCACGAAGTCGAGAACATATGAATAAAAATAATATTTTTTGCGCAAGCGTGCGATAGTAAGGGCGAAGGCTGTTGGTTCGATTCCCACATGGGGGAATGACATATTTTATATTTTCATTTCTTCACTCTAGTAAAAGATACATACGTAGCGTTGAGTTCCGCTATTTAATACACAATTACTTGAGAATTCCCCGGAAAGTGGGGAATGAAAGGGAACGTAGTAGTTTAACCGTGATTTGTGTGTTAACAAACAGACAGACGGGCAAAAATACTGCTGAGCGATTTTTTTGCTTCTATAATCGATATGTTAACCGATCTAATTTTAATTTATTTTTTAAATGAAGATGTATCTTCTAAGTACAGAATATATTTTTTTTATTATATACATACATAGAAATAATTTATTATTTATTAATATAATATTTAGTAGAATCGATTATTATTAATAACTTTATAATAAATCTCTTAATTATCATGTAGCTATAGGAAGTTTTGAACCAATAAATCGCACGTTGTCACTAATAAATATGTTTAATAATTCAATATATTATACTTATATTGTACGAGCTTTCTTTTCGGCAAACTTTCGCATTTCTACGAACTTGTTTGTAATTTGTATCGTGCTCTGTCGAGCTGTTCTGTGTCTCGCTATTTTTTTTAAATGAATAAAAAAACTGATATAATCTTGGCGCTGAGGTACAGTGTGTGATTGTGTATATGGTGGTTTAAGGTTTGATTCCCAGTAACAGTAAAGAAAAAAAAAAGAGAGAAATATGTTCAATCGAGTGTCACCACTTACCATGCAACGTCAACGTCGTCTTGCTTAAAAACAGCAGCAGCCTTTTTAAATGAAACTATTTTAACCGGATTAATCGCGTATATTTTGTACTTTTATACATTTTTGGAAACCCGACGTTTCGAACACTTTGCAGTAGTCCGTGGTCACGGGTAGACTGAGGTGGCATTCGTCTGTCAGTTGACATAATTATTATATCAAACTACCGCCAACGATTTCTTAATTGCCTCGCGTACTGCCCTGGATTCCTGCAGAATGAGCTGAT